>CM072814.1:63791298-64272741 GCA_036937905.1 Salvia rosmarinus
ATTGGAGCTAGTCCGTTCGCACTTTGTGGACCGATGTCCACTGAAGCTCGTGGAGGATGCAGTGTTTTGTCACTTTCATTGTGATTACTCGAGATGCGGATACATATGCACCACCGCACAAGTGCGAGATGCTGAGAAATTGAAAGAGTTTAAGGCGGAAGTGGGCGAGAAGCGGTAGTAAGAGTGTCGAGTCAATCGTGCGACACGATCGCGGTGGCGAATACCTCGATGCGAGTTTATGGACTATCTGGTGAAGTGTGAGATTTCCTCTAAGCGCACTGCACCGGCCTACGCCTGCAAAATGGTGTGTCGGAGAAGCGAAGAAATAGGACTCTTTTGGAAATGATTAGATCGATGAGTTATGCGACGTACCTATTTGATTCGAGGGTTTGCCTTAGAAGCGGCTGACATACTTGCTAAATCTAGTACCGTCAAGTCGATCGAAAAGACCCCTTCGAGTTGTGGTTTGAGCGCATGGCTAGTTTAAGCCACATAAGGATATGGGCGGGTCCAGCGTGTCTTTGAACAAGAAAGGGCGACAAGTTGGAGGCTAGATCAAGCAGCAAAGGCGTGTTTATGGCTATCCACAGAGGACAAGGTGGTTTATTCTATAGTCCTAAGGATCGAAGAAGGTCATTATGCTTAATGCTGGATTCTTGAAAGAGGATTATATAATGAACCGTAAATCCAAAGTTGAAATCATTCTTGAGGAATTAGAAGATGATCGTATTCCAGCATGGAATTAGGCGAAAGAGTACGAGATGTCGAGTCTAGTGGAGGGATCGACACGGATACTTCAAAAAATTGAAGTGGGTCGAGGTTCCACGGAGATCTCTGCCGCATAAGTGGTACCTACCCGGCCAAGTTGTCGAAGATGGAGAACACACAGTTCTTTGCTTGCGTTGCCATTGTGCGGTGGCGCCTCGTCGTGGTGGGAGGGTTGTTGCGTCGACCCGAGCGATTTGTGATATGGAGAATCTTGGTTTAGTCCGGGAAGCGAGCAGGGCAATAATCGAACCCGTGGACGTACAGGAGCGATACTGAGGCATTGATGCCAGATCGTGGTACTGGCCGCTATGGACTTAGAAGGTGAGTCCATGCGCGCAATGGATGTGAAAAGACACTTCTACCGGATGGCGGTGAAGCCATTGGTAGTAAGTGGTAGTATCTGAGGAAGAGAGATTTAGATGGAGGTTTCGGCTTTTAAAGCCGAGAACTTTGTGGCGAAAGGTACACTCAGTTAAGGGGCATCGATTTCGATGAGACCTTTTTGCACAATAGCGATGCTCAAGTCCGCCGAATTCTTACAACCATAGCAGCCACTTGCAGACGAGGTTTTTGGCAAATGGATGTGAAAACCGCTTTTCTAAGCAGTTACCTTGAGGAAGGTAGAGACATCGATGTCGACAGCACCGAAGGTTATGTGGTGAAGGGTGAAGAACATCTAGTATGGAAGCTTAAGAAGTCCATTATATGGGAAGCCGCAAAGCACACGATCCTGGAACTACGCTTTGGCGAGGTGGTAAGTCATATGGATTTACCCGGTTGCTAGCGAGTTGTGTGTATCGTTTAGATGTCAGCGGTGATGTGGTATTTCGCACTTTATGTAGATGACATTCTTCTAGTTGGCAAAAATGTGAAGTTGTTATAAGGCGAAGAGTTGGTTATCCGATCAGGTTTCAAATGAAAGACTTAGGAGATCGGCGTACATTCTTGGGATCGAGGTTACCGAGATCGCAAGAGGAAAATGTTGAGCTTATCTCGCGCTTTACATCGACACTGCGTGATTACTCGTTTTAGTACGCGAACCGCCAAGAAAGGATTGCTACCTTTCAAACATGGCGTTCCTTTATTCAAGGAGCGATCACTTTATGACCTAAAAGGAGATAGAGGAAATGAGACAAGTTCCTTACGTTTCATAGTAGGAAGTCTCATGTACGCAATGCTATGCACGAGTTCGATATCTTCTATCGCGGCAGCATAGTAGCTGAATATCGCCTAACCGACAAGCTCATTGGACTACAAGAAAGCATATACTCGAAGTACACAAAAGGACTCAGATTATAAAGTCGGTTTACCATGCGTATAGTCTAATGCCTTGGGTTACATGTACACGGATTTCAAGTGACCGTGATGAGAAAAAGTCTACCTGCTATGTGTTTACCTCGAAGGAGGCGTGATCCCAAGTGGAGTGGCAGCGATGATGGCGGACTTACCATAGAAGCCGAATATGTAGCCGCCTTGAGGTCGCTAAGGAGGTCAGATGGTTCGAAGAACTACCTCATGGATCTAGGCGTGGTACACCGGTTTGCCCAAGAGTATCATAGTTTATCGTGATAACTCAAAAAGTGGCAACCTCGAAGGAACCACTTGACCCATTGCGACCAAAACACATAGAGAGAAAGTACCATGTCATACGAGAAATCATTAGACTAGGGACGCATGATTGAAAAGATTGATACGATGGATAACCCAGCGGATCCATTCACAAAGAGCTCCTGCCGTAAAAAGTTCACAAGTGCACGATCGAGACTGGATTATGCTGATGGCACCCACTTAGAAAGGAAACTTTGTATAAGTGGAGAAGCAAAGTGATGGTTTTTATTGTAATAGCTAGTAGAGAGACACATTGTATACTAAAAGTTTGCTTTAGTATAAGTAGGAGATTGTTGGATTTGTAGACATCAAAGCGAAGATGGTTGAGCTTCAGAGACAATGTTTCCTATTACCACTATTACAATCTCCTATCTCGAATTGATTACTTGATTGCATATATCTCGTGTCCCTTATCTCATATATAAGTTAGATCACAACGATGTGTAGAAGATCACAAAAGTCCGTATGATTGGGTCGCTTAACGAGATATAAAAGGATCACAAATGAGACAAATATGAGGACGAGTTGTCAGGTATAGCCATGCGTTTAGATAAGCAAGGACTTGACTTGGTTGCTTGTCTCATGCCTGGCACGCCCCCATTTATTGATGGATCACGCGGAGATGAGTTCTTCATCGACCGTCACGGAAGAACCTCGGATCTCGTGATTTCTTACGATGATCTAAACCTCGATAAGGTATTAGATGAGTATGAGTTCACCATCACTTTGACTTGTTATGAGCGAGGGTTATATGTTCTAACCCAATATTCTCCGCATCTTGGGTGGTGTGTTTGTATGTCATGCTAGTTATTTGTATCGAGTCACCGTATCCATAAGGGATGATGTCGCCCCTCAAGGAGCTCAAAGGTTTATTGTACTAAACCCCGCAGTCGAGTTAGCTCAAGCACAATAATAAGGTCGAGGATACTACTTAGCGAATTAAAGATATTAATTATTTTAGCAAATGTAATGCTCTTAATAATTAACGGACGTGCATATCTTAAATACGGGATTCAGAATGTCTATGCAAGTCCGACTCACCTTCTGTGAATAAAAGGTAAGTCAGCATTTATTTTCTAGTGGCATGAATGAATGTTTATATATTAATTTATGTTCGGTCGAACATAAGATAATTAATTTATTTGAGGCTCATCTTTATTCTTTGCATTTGATCCTCGGCTGGCCTATCCAAATTCGCTGTTTAGTGAAAATCGATCGCCCTCTCTACATGGCAAGGATTTGATCCTCTTTATCCATAAGGATATTATTATATTTATGGGATATGCATGGATCCTTTCCTAATGGGATTATGGTAATGCATTATAAATATAAGGTAAGAGATAAGATCATGCTAATCCTTATTTTTTAACCTAGCATATTTGCAGTGTATTCCATAGAGCTTGGGAGAGATTCTCGAAAATTGTGAGAGAGATAGGTGATTTTCAGAGCATCTCCATAGATCGCCTCACTCGACGCTGGAGATTGGGCAACCGGATACAGCCCGTAAGATCAAAGCACGAGTCTCGATCCGCTCATCCTGCTCATCCCCGATGCATTCAAAGCGTAAACACAAGAAAACCTCACGTGTTGCAATTAATTATATAGACGCATGCTAGAATATAATCAATGTATTGTGAATTAAACATCCAAGATAGATCCTCGGGAGAGGTTAAATCGATTTCCTACAACCACCCCGCACCATCTCAATCATGGAGTTTCACTAGGAGGCGGTTCAACCCGAGGCGCCATTACCCTTCCGGTTATCGAGGACGCCGCACCTGTGTCGGTCACTAAGGCCATTCAATTTTTCCCGGTCCGAGCTCTTCTCTCATAACATCATTCGGGAAGAGATCGGCATACGCCACCAAAGCCGCCGCGCCGGGCACCATCTCACCTTCAAGATACCCACCCCGGTGGGAGTGCTAAGCATCCAGTGGTGACCAAACGGCAGCCAAAGAGTGCCACGAGTCTCAACCCAAGATGTGGCCTTACCCGAGCCTAGCAATTACGAACCTCGTAAGCCGGCACCCGGACGACCCGATCGAAAACCTTCAATTATGTGATGACGACCCCTCCAAAGTTGTCAAGGTCGGCACCGTGGTCCACCGATATTCGGCAGTATCGTCAACAGCCTTCCGAGGAATATAGGACGTGTTCGCGTGGTCCCCACTGACATGACCGTGTCTCATCCGAGCTCATCACTCATCGCCTCAACATCGACCCACCCACCAAACCGGCCGCAAGAAGAAGAGTTTCATGCAGAGCGCAGCCAAAGTCATAAGAGACGAGATGACTCAACCTGGATGCCAAGATCCTGCTCGAGGTCAAATATCCGACCCGGATGGCTAATCCAGCCGTAGTCCGAAAGCAGGGAGGAGGGTGGCGATGTGTGCTGACTATACCGACCTCAACAAACATTGCCTAAAAGATTGCTACCCATCCCCGATATTGACAAGAAGGTGAGGCACCGTGGGTCATGAGATCTTCGCTTCGATCTATATAAGGGTACCACCAAGTCTTGATGAGTCAGTGAGGATGCTCCAAAGACGGCTCATCATCGACTTCGTGTCTTCGTGATATCGAAAAATACCATTCGCCCGAAAACGCCGGAGCTACCTATCAAAGGATGGTGGACGCTTATATTCAAAGATCATATTGGGAAGATCGTTGAGGTCACGCCGACGACATCGTGGTCAAAATCCAACAAATGAAAGTTGCGCTGACGACCTCAAAACGATCCTCCAACTCCTCAGATCGGCAAATCTCAAGCTCAACCCCCAAAAGTGCACATTCATGGTGAAAATCGGGAAATTCCTAGGATGCTGGGTTTCTCAAGAAGGCTTGAAGGCGAATCCCACTAAGGTCAAAACGGTACTCGACATGCAAGTACCAAAGACCATCCGTGAGATCCATAAACTCACCGGATGTCCGGTCGCCCAAGTAGATTCCTATCTCGTCGCCGAGAAGCAACTTCCCTCTTCAAAATCTCGAGAAGAGCCCTCGACTTCGCTTGGAGCGAAGAACATCATGTCGCTTCACCCGCTTGAAAGCATACCGCCGACCGCCCACACCGCCCGCGCCGGAAGAAGCGCGAACCTTTCTTTGTACCGCCGCCGCAGACGAGGCAATCCGCGAAGGATCGGTGTGAGATGAAGCCGTAAACAACTTCCTATCTACTTCATCACCGAGCCTCAAAGGGTCGGGAGACAAGGTACACCACCAAAAGCTAGCGCAGCAATCGTGAACGCCAAGCGACGCCTCCGACCTTACTTCCAAGCCCATTCAATTGTGTATCGATCGAGTTACCTCTAAGACAAGTCTTGTCAAAATCGAATCGCTGTATGTGATAGAGAGGGCATCGGAGCTCGGCGAGCACAACATTTTATACTCGCCTGCACCGCCATAAGCGGACAAGCTCTAGCTGATTTTCTAGTAGAGGTCGATTTACGAGGTCAACCCAGAAAAGAGGTCACTCCACCCCACTCCCACAACGGAGAACTCGACTCGACATACCGAGGCCTGCTGGCGATGTACGTGGATGGAGCTTCAGCAAAACGGGCAATGAGCAGATCTTGCTCCTCGCCCGGACAAACAAGAAGTGACCTATTCACTCGGCCACCTTCCCACCACAAACAACGAGGTGGAGTATGAAGCATTGATCTCGTGACTCACCGCACGGAATTGAAAGTGGAAAGATCCGATCTTTGGAGATTCCGTGTCGTAGTAAACCGTGTCCCGGCAAACACGGCCAAAGAGGATCGGATGAAGCAATACCTTGAGAAGGCAAAGGAGATGTTGACCTCATTCCGTGTATTCCACAATTTACCAGATCCCACGAGAGGAGAATAGAGAAATGATATCCTCAAGAAGTTGGCTTTATCATCAACAAACCTCCAAAGGAGGAAGTTCATTCAAGCATTGCGAGTCCCACGCTTCGGTATCATCACCGAGATGGAGCCGAATCGATGTCTCCTATAAAGGCTTATCTAGAAGAATGAGACTACCTCAAGATCGGCTCAAGCCAAGAAGATGATGGTCAAATCCCAAAAGTACCTAATACATGATGGTACTCTATAGGAAATCCTATCTTCAACCCCTCCCGAGATGCCTTGGGCGTAAGAAGCGGACTATGTATTAAACGAGATTCACATGGGATCTTGTGGAAGCCACATCGGATCACGAGCTCTCTCAAAAGAAGACAACGAGGTCGGTACATGGCCCACCCTCATCCAAGATTCGCCGAACTCGCAAAAGTGTCCGGCGTGCGACCACTCCACAACAAGAAGCTACCCCGCATCGATCTCGAGCTCGTGAGTCCGTGGCCTTTCATGCATGGGGATCGACATCGTTAGTCCATTCTGACCGAGCACCGTGTCACTTCGATACTTAGTCGTAGCCGAGACTACTTCACAAATGGGTCAAGCGAGCCACTTTCGAGCCTCACGAAGCGTAGGATTCAGACCTTCGTGGAAAACATAGTTTTCCGCCGCATACCGCATGTTTTGATCTCGGACAACGCACCCAGTTCGTCGACAAAAATTTCAAGGAATGGTGTGAAGAGCTCTGCATCAGCAACATTTCACCTTGGTCGCACATCCGCAGCGAATGGTCGCACCGAGGTGACGAACCGCACGATTGTACAAGGTTGAAAAGAGGTTAGACCGAGCTAAAGGTGACCGGGTGAAAATCTCCTCAAGTGCTCTCGTCCCACAGACAACACCCGGACTTCGCATCGGAGAAACCCCTTCACTTGGTCTATGGGACCGAGGTCGCCATACCACCGAGATCGGGCGCACCGAGCCCACGCACTCTTCACTCGACCAACGCGACAACGAGGAGTATCTTCGGTTAACCTTGAAGCTCTCGAGAAGAAACGCGAGCTCGCCTTCATCAAGCGAAGCTAAGTACAAGTGCCAGTCGCACGGTACTACAACAAGAGGGTAAAAGCCTCCACATTCCAATTAGGCGATCTTGTCCCACGGAATAATGAAGCCAAGAGAGCCGAGCGCCTTAACAAGCTAGATCCGACATGGAAGGTCCATACGCGCTCACGAGACCTCGGCACAAGGGCCCTATAAGCTTGCTCACCTATCCGTGTACTTATTCCCTAACCTCGGCATATCACTAATTTGAGGAGGTATTTACATAGCTTTGATTTCAGATCGGCATCATGTTAGCCTCCTATTGCTTTGCCCAAGTGCGATGTTGTTTACATATTCAATAAAACATTTGTTTTTCTAATGAATATTTCACTTCGCCTCATCTTATATCTATGTGAACATCCATTCGGATACACCATGATTAACCTTCAAAAGGGACGCCTCATAAGATGGCACACATGCATAACTCATGAACTTGAACGCCTATGCAAAGCATACGCACAACTCATTAACTTGAACGCCTACATGCAAGGCATACAGATAACTCATTAAATTGAATGTCTACATGCAAACGACGCCCGATCGGATCTCGCAATTTATACCCTTTATTTGGGAAGATATACACTGTAAATAAAGATGAATACATTTACGGCTAAAATCAAGTCCTAAGCTATATTTGTACCTCTAGGGGAAAATATACACTTCGATTACAAAGCCTAAATACATTCAATACTATACACCATGTCCAAAGCTATATATAACTCACTCCCGGCCGAGCTCCACTCGAAATCTCGGCTGAAGCTACACCATTCGAGACAAAATCCCGGTCGTGATGAACACCCGGATGAACTCGGTGCCTTCCACCCAATCGACGAGGTCGGCGCCACCGCTGCCTACTCCACCACACTTTGAATTGGCGCAGATGGGTCCCGACCGCGAGGAGACTCCCGAACCCCGACCAAGACGACACTCACGGAACCGAGGTCGCACCTGGCCTTGAGCTTGACGCCCGCCAAGATTACGACTCGCCCCGACCGCCGCCCTCCTCGCCGACCGAGGTCCTCGGGTGGTGCCCACCCGCCGACGACCGACCCCTAGATGCTCCCTCTCACCGACCCAAAGAATCGAAACACTTCGGCATGATCGCATAGCCGCCCTCCACCCGGGTTCTTCTATCCTTACATCGGTGGGTCCACCATGACTCCACCGCGAGGTTGGGGGCATGTCGTCACTGGACGAGCTCAGATATCCGAATATACTTCACGATGGAATCGAGGCGCTTTAAACTTTTGCTGTTGGGCCCCTCCTCGCCCTCGCATCATGCCCTCAACAAGCAAGCTCGACTCGATCATCGGCCTCATATGGTAATTCCACCGATCGGTGGATCACCCTTCATACTCAAGATGTTCCTCCGAGATCCGAGCCGCTTCCGTCGTCACCGAGTTGCTCCTCGCATTCAGATCAAGCGCCCGAATCACGCCGCAGATAAGTCCGCCACCGACTTCGAGATGTATGATCCTTAGCTGAGAGCTTTGTTTCACCGTGAGGTGGGCCACCCACGATCGGCCTCTTGCAATTTCTTCCTCACCGACAGACAACGCCGAGCCGGCGTCCATGCCGACCAAAACTGGTCACCGGCAGACGGCTCCTCCAAATAACTCTCTTCGCCCTTCTCACCAAGGCACTTCGGACCTCTTTTAGCTCGGTCAACAATTCATGATCGAGTCCGAGGTATTGAGACGTGGAATGCTAAAACAAAGGAGAACACACATTCTGAAAGTTGTAACTATTATTATTCAAAAGTGGAAATTTTACAATGCTCTGGATCCTATCGACCCTTGCATTTCAACCTATTACAACAGTCCACCGACCAGCTCTTTTGCCGAATCGCTGCCTCTGCGCCTTGCCGCTTTGCAATCGCCGCGTTGGTCCCCTTCGATGAAAGCTCTGAGCTCGGCTCCTCCTCCCTGGCTCAGCCAAGACCTCGGCAAGAAGCTCCCGAGTTCGTGATCTTGTCCTCCTCAGACCGGTCAGCAACAAAGTGGCGAGCTGACGCCAAAGCCTCCAAAGACAGTGGAAGGACCCGACCCTCGAGATCACCCCGCGTAGGCCTTATTCATCCCCGAGAGGCGACTCGACCAAACCATGCTCGACCTGTCAAAGTCGCATGGCGGCCTCCAACCTCCAGATGGTCTCGACACCACCTTGGTCTCGAGCACGGCACTGTGTCGAAATGAAGTGCCCGAGCCTCCGACTGACGAGCTTGCCGACGAAGGCCCTCAACAATGGCCCCGATCGCCTGTAGGAAAAACTTATGTTAACCTCGCCCGAGGATCCATCTTGGTGTTTAATTCACCATACATTGATTATAATCCTAGCATGCGCCTATATAATTAATAGCAACACGCTGGGGTTTTTCGTGTTTACCTTCGATCCGCCGAGGTGGATCGAACGGATGAACGGATTGAACGGTCGAGACTCGTGCTGACCTTCCGGATCAGATCCCTGATACCCAAACTCCAACGCCGAGTGAGGACGAGCTATGGAGAATGCACCGAAAATCACCCTTTCTCTCACCCAAACTCTCGAAAATTTTCTCTCAATTAACGAGATGGCCGAAAATTCTTGCTCTCAATATGTGAGCATTAGCCTAGACATTATCTCATACCTTATATTTATAATGCACTACCTTAATCCTATATGGAA
Source organism: Salvia rosmarinus (assembly GCA_036937905.1). Lineage (NCBI taxonomy): Eukaryota > Viridiplantae > Streptophyta > Magnoliopsida > Lamiales > Lamiaceae > Salvia > Salvia rosmarinus. Next base: position 63,801,261 of record CM072814.1, read on the forward strand.
TATTACCATAATCCTATATGGAATATTACCATAATCCTATATGGAATATTACCATACTCTTAGATTATTTCCATACTTTAGATTATTTCCATACTCAAGATTATTACCATAATCTTATATGGAAAGGATCTATGCATATACCATAAATATAATTATATCCATGTGGATAAAGAGAATAAAATCTCGCCAATTGAGCAATAGGGGAACCGATTTTCCTCACTGCTACGGCCCGGACGGGCCAAATTGTGGATCAAATGCAAGGAATAAAGATGGGCCTCAAATAAATTAATTATCTTATGTTCACCCCGTAACATAAATTAATTTATAAACATTCGATCATGCCACTAGAGAAAGAATGTCGACTTACCCTTTATTACCAAGTTGAGTCGGCTTGCACTTAGACATTACGAATCCTCAGATTTAAGATATCGAACGTCCATTAATCATTTATAGCAATGATCGCTTAAAACGACATAACTTCATTTCCTTAAGTAGTACCACTCAACCTTATTATTGTACTTGAGCTAACTCAACCCGCAGGTTTAGTACAATAAACCTTTGAGCTCCTTAAGGGACGCCATCATCCTAAACGGATACGTGACTGACATGATAACTAGCGTGACATACAAGATCGCCACCACCCAAGATGCGAGAATTGGTTAGAACATATAACCCTCACTCATAACAAGTCAAAGTGATGGTCAAGAACTCATACTCACCTAATACCTTATCGAGGTTTAGATCATCGTAAGTCACCGAGATCTTGGTTCTTCACGACGGTCGAAAGAAGAACTCATCTCACCGTGATCCTTCAATACGCCGAGACGCATCAAAGATAGACAAGCAACTAAGTCAAGTCACTTATCTATACCGCAGCCTCAAACCGACAACTCGCCCTTAAGTCGCCTCACCGTGAAACTTTTATATCTCATTAAGCTCGACCAATCATACGTACTTCGTGATCTTCACACATCGTATGATCTAACTTATATATGAGATAAGGGACACGATATATGCAATCAAGTATTCAAATCGATAGAGATTGTAATAGTGGTAACAGAAACATTGTATACAAGCTCAACCAAACCGCTTTCAAGATACAACCAACAATCTCCCACTTATACTAAAGCAAACTTTAGTATACAATGTGTCTTTCTACTAGCTATTACAAACAACCATCACTTTGCTTCTCCCACTTATACAAAAGTTTCCTTTCTAAGTGGGTGCCATCAAGCGCAATCCAAGTCCTCTAACGTGTCCATCGTAGACTTTTTGCGGTGCTCTTCGTGAATGGATCCGCTAGATTTTCCGTCAGATCAATCTTTTCAATCAAGACGCCACCCGCGCCTAACGATTTCGATGACATGGTACTTTTCTCTATGTGTTTAGTCGCTTGTGGGTCCGTGGTTCCTTCGAGTTTACATCGCACCGAAAGTTATCACAAGAAACTATGATACTCTTGGGCAAACCAGTACCACATCTAGATCCATGAGGTAGTTCTCGAACCATACAGCCTCCTTAGAAGCCTCCGGCGCTACATATTCGCTTCCATGGTAGAGTCCGCAATGCATCGCCGCTTTGCACTCCGCCAGATACGGCCCACCTCCCAAGGTAAACACATAGCCCGAGGTCGACTTTTTCTCATCACGGTCACTTGGAAACCGAGTCTCAGATAACCCAAAGGCATTAGACTATCTCGCATGGTAACCAGCCTATAATCTCGAGTCCTTTCGTGTACTTGAGTATATGCTTTATCGCAATCCAATGAGCTTGTCCAGGTTAGATCGATATCTAGCTACTATGCCACCGTGATAGCGTATATCGGGTCTCGCAGCATAGCATTGCAGACATGAGACTTCCCACGGCGGAAGCGTAAGGAACTTGTCTCATTTCCTCTATCTCCTTTGTAAATATAGGTGATCTGCTTTTAGATAAAGGAACGCCATGTCCGAAAGGTAGCAATCCTTTTCGGGCGGTCCGCATACTAAAACGAGTAATCACAAGATCAATGTAAGACGCCCGAGATAAGCTCAATATTTTCTTCTTGCGATCTCGTAAACCTCGATCCCAAGAATGTACGCGATCTCCTAAGTCTTTCATTTGAAACCGATCGGATAGCCAACTCTTTACGCCCGATATAATGCCTTCACGTTGTTGCCAACTAGAAGGATGTCATCTACATAAAGTGCAAGAAATACCACATCACCGCTGACATCTAACCGATACACACAACTCTCGCTAGGCAACTGGTAAATCCATAGACTTTACCACCTCCAAAGCGTAAGTTCCATGATCGAGGTTCGCTAAGTCCATAAATGGACTTCTTAAGCTTCCATACTAGATGCTCTTCACCCTTTACCACATAACCTTCGTGTTGTCGCATATAGATGTCTCTACCTTCCTCAAGGTAACCGCTTAGAAAAGCGGTTTTAACATCCATTTGCCAAACCTCTAGGTTCAAGTGGGTGCTATGGCTAGAAGAATTCGATGGACTTGAGCATTGCTACAGCGTAAAAGGTCTCATCGAAATCGATGCCCTCAACTGAGTGTACCTTTCGCCACAAGCCCGGCTTTAAAAGTCGAAACCTCCATCGTAATCTCTTCCTCAGATATCCACTTACTACCTATGGCTTCCTCGCCATCCGTAGAGGTGTCTTTCATATACATCCATAGCCGCTATGGACTCCATTTCTAAGTCCATAGCGTGTGCCATGATCTTGCATCAATATCTTCAGACGCCTCCTCAGTATGTCCATGGGTCGATTATCGCATGTTCGTCTCGCCGACTAAACCAAGATTCACCCACGAACATAAATCGCCGGGTCGACGAACAACCCTCCCACTACGACGAGGTTCTACAGCACAATGGCAACGGTGGAAGCAGATACTTGTGGTTCTCTAACTTGCACAACTTGTCGTGTAGGTACCACTTGACGGGTCGGTATCTCCAAAGGAACTCCACCCACTTCAATTTCTCAAGTATCCGTGTCGATCCTCCCACTAGACTCGACATCTCGCACCTTCGCCTAATCGGTGGTGGAATACGATCATCTTCTAATTCTCAAGAATGATTTCAACTTTGGACTTATGATTTTCATGTAGTCCTCTTCTAAGAATCGAGCATTAGTGCTAATAATGACCTTCCGATCCTTAGACTATAGAATAAACCACCTTCGCCCTCTAGATAGCCAATAAATGCCTTTGCGCCGATCTAGCCTCCAACTTGTCGCCCTTCTTGTTCAAAGACACGTGCCGGATCGCCCCATATCCTTATGTGGCTTAAACCGGCTTGCGCCCAAACCACAACTCGAAAGGGTCTTTTCGACCGACTGGACGGTACTAGATTTAGCAAGTATGTCGCTGCCTCTAAGGCATACCCCGTAACTAAATAGGCAATGTAGCATAACTCATCATAGATCTAACCATTTCCAAAAGAGTCCTATTTCTTCGCCCGACACACCATTTTGTCGTGGTGTGCCCGGTGAAGTGCGCGGGATGTAATCCCACACTTCACTAGATAGTCCATAAACTCGTTATCGAGGTATTCGCCACCGCGATCGCATCGCAGCGACTTGATACTTTTACCTAGCTTCGCTCCACTTCCGCCTTAAACTCTTTGAATTTCTCAAAGCATTCTGACTATGCGAAGTGTATATGTATCCGCACTCGAGTAATCGCCAATGAAAGTGACAAAATACTGCATTCTCCACGAGCTTGTGTGGACATCGGTCCACACAGTCGAATGGACTAACTCCAACATTTTTCGCTCTATAACCCTTCGCTTGAAGGGTCCGGTCGACATCTTACCTTCTATACAGATTCGCAGACCGGGAACCGAGTAACCGTGAGATCACCCAACGCCCATTCTTAGCCGCCTTGATCCTATTTAGATTGATGTGACCTAATCTAAGATGCCGAGAAAAGTAGAGTCATCTTGCAAGAAAACTTTCTTTTTAGGGTTTGATGAAGATGCAACATAGTTATAGGTATTATGTTTTGCGTAAATAGTATAAAGCTTAATTATATAAAGTGCCAACACGTATAACTTCGCCATTTCTTATGATAGAAACACCACTATCAAAAATAATGTAATATCCATGAGTAAATAATTTCAAACAGAACAAGGTTCCACCGAAAATCCGCACATATAAAACGCCTTTCAAAACTAAAACTGTTGTCCCAAAACATAAAGAAACATCTCCAACCGCAATGCTTCGACTTTCGCTGCTGCCTATGGAGATCGTTATCTCGCCATCAAACAGCCTCCTTGTCCGCAGAACCCTCGCAAGGTGTAACAAACATGATCGCCATACCAGATCTACTACCCAAGAACGGGTAGAACAAGTCGCTAAACATGTTTCACATTAAAGCAAACGGCGACTGAGCCTCGAGCATAGGGCACTGGCCTTCCAATGCCCTGCCCACCGCACTTGAAGCACTTGCCCTTCTCCTTCGCTTCTTCAAGCCTCCGTGGCAACCATGTTCTTGTTCCCATTACTCCCACTATTTGCCTCGCTCTACCACCTTTGGCACCCCTTTTCTATTTCCATTTTATGATGAAAATTTTGGGCCCTTAGATGTGCTAGCAAGAGCATGTGCTCCTTTTCCCATAACTCCTTCCGCAAAGAACGAGATCATTAAGCAACCGACTAAGTGTAAACTCGGTCTTGCTCATGATCGCATTCACGCGAAAGTTCTCAAAAGACTGGGCAAGGTATTGAGGATGATATCGACCTCGCTTCGCCCGCCAATACCTCCTCCCAACCGATCAAGACTATCCATGAGACGAGTCATGGGAGACATGTTCATGGACCGAACTACCTTCTTCCATCTTACACGCCAAGATTTCTCTCATTGTGTGGAAGTCGATCGTCCGATCCGATCGCCCAAACTTACCTCGAGACTGACCAAATGTCGTCAGGCTCACCATCGATCGATGTCAGCACTGCAAGCCTTGGACATCGTAGTCATCATATAGCATTTAGCCATATTGTTCGACTTATTCCAAAGTCCGCCGACTCGCCGCTCATTAGTCGACGCACAAGAAGGGCATCGGGTTTAGGAGTAGTGAGAACAAACATGTGTTCTTCAATGATAAGAACATATTCCATGTTTCGCTTCCACTGATAAAATTTGGACCGATAACGGATTTTGTGCGAGCATATTGATAATCGGCGAAGAGACATATCTCAAACGATAATGTAAACACATAAGCATACGATCGCAAATAATTGTGAATAATAATATTGTAACCTTTGATAAAACAATATTAATTGAAACCTCCAATCGCCCAAGGAATTCCACATGCAAGCCACGCTGTGGACGCTATACACGAACCCCCGACTGCACTAAAATATACCTTTAGTCGCTTAATTTCAATCCATGTCAACTTATCCTTATGACAAATGAAATTAATGATCGACCTTACTAGACCACATCACTATCGCAAGAAGGACTTCATGGAAGTTGTACTGAGGTGATGTCAAGCAATGACCACAATTTTAACAAACAGAAAATGAATTTTAGAATTGGTATACTCACCTGACCATACCGCCCAATTCAAATTTTTTGTTATCTCATTTTATATCTATCTCTAGAGAACTTATGAAAATCGCACATGCAAGCCACGCTGTGGACGCTACACATGAAACTCCCACTTCTCAATAGATTTAAAATGTTTTATTTAGAAATCTCATCTAACAAACTTATGATAAACAATGCAAGCAAGCCACGCTGTGGACGCCACTCACAGCAAGGCCTCACTTTGTTTAGAGATTAAAAAGTGGAGGTCTCGACATTTTAATTTGAAAATTAATTTGTCGGGTTGCTTGCTTAGTCTTTTATTCAAAAGGTTTGTCCATGCAGATCACGTAATCCTAGCATGCTTTTCTATAGAACTCAACATGTAAAACATGCTCGCAGTAATTCTAAAATATGCTTGATAAACGCGATAAACCTAGCATGCTTACTATGCGCATCCAATTACGTAAAACACTTAAAGGTTTGTCAACGTAATATAAACATACATAGCATGCTATCGCATAATTTAAACATCCACTACATGCATATGAACGATAAAATAAAATAAAACGCTCATCGCGCCCAATCGTGAAACCCGCACATTTAAATCTAATCTATTACATAGATTTACAAAGCATGTAATTTAAACTTCAAAACGGGCCTCGCGTGCACGGGCACGGACCGATTCAACACTGGGCCTCGCGCACGGGCACGGGCCGGAAAATCTGAAAACGGGTCCGGGCCGGTCGGCCCAAAATGTGCCGGGTCGCCGCTAGGGCAAAGCCCACCGCCGCCGCCACCGCCGCCGCCCGCTGCTCCTCGGGCTGCCTCATGGTCGCTAAGGCGATCGCGACCGCCGAAAGCACGCTGCGCGCGTTTTCCCCGAGCGCCGAACGCCCGCCGAGACGCCGCCGCCAGCCGCCGAAACCGCGATCGCGAAGTTCGCCGCAAGCGCGGGTCGCGCGCCGAACGCGCGCCTGCCGCCGCTAGCTCGCCGCCGCTGCTCGCGCGCCGCCCGATCGCGATCGCCGCCGCCGCTGGCGCCAGGGTCTCGCGCGAACGCACGCCTCGCCGCCGCGCCTCGCGATCGCTCTCGCGACCGCGAGGCTTGCTCGCGAGATACCGCCCGTGGACCGCCGAGCTACCTGCTTTTTCCCGCTGCTTCGCTCTTCGCTCTTTCGCTCGTTCTTCTTTACGTATAAGATTTACATAATAAAATCTAATCTAACCACGGATTTTCTCGTGGTGTAAAACAAAACCAACAAAACAAACGAGCCACGATGAACGACAAAACCACAATTATTAAAACGCACGTAATAATCAAACGTGAATTAATCCAACAGAGCCAAGATTCTGATCCCAGGCTCTGATACCAATTGTAGGGAAAACGTATGTTAACCCTCGCCCCGAGGATCCATCTTGGGTGTTTAATTCACCATACATTGATTATAATCCTAGCATGCGCCTATATAATTAATAGCAACACGCTGGGGTTTTTCGTGTTTACCTTCGATCCGCCGAGGTGGATCGAACGGATGAACGGATTGAACGGTCGAGACTCGTGCTTTGACCTTCCGGATCAGATCCCTGATACCCAAACTCCAACGCCGAGTGAGGACGAGCTATGGAGAATGCACCGAAAATCACCCTTTCTCTCACCCAAACTCTCGAAAATTTTCTCTCAATTAATCGAGATGGCCGAAAATTCTAGCTTCTCAATATGTGAGCATTAGCTCAGACATTATCTCATACCTTATATTTATAATGCACTACCTTAATCCTATATGGAATATTACCATAATCCTATATGGAATATTACCATAATCCTATATGGAATATTACCATACTCAGATTATTTCCATACTTCAGATTATTTCCATACTCTCAAGATTATTACCATAATCTTATATGGAAAGGATCTATGCATATACCATAAATATAATTATATCCATGTGGATAAAGAGAATAAAATCTCGCCAATTGAGCAATAGGGGAACCGATTTTCCTCGTTACGGGCCCTCGACGGGCCACCTGTGGATCAAATGCAAGGAATAAAGATGGGCCTCAAATAAATTAATTATCTTATGTTCACCTGTAACATAAATTAATTTATAAACATTCGATCATGCCACTAGAGAAAGAATGTCGACTTACCCTTTATTACCGGGTTGAGTCGGCTTGCACTTAGACATTACGAATCCTCAGATTTAAGATATCGAACGTCCATTAATCATTTATAGCAATCGATCGCTTAAAACGACATAACTTCATTTCTTAAGTAGTACCACTCAACCTTATTATTGTACTTGAGCTAACTCAACCCGCAGGTTTAGTACAATAAACCTTTGAGCTCCTTAAGGGACGCCATCATCCTAAACGGATACGGTGACTGACATGATAACTAGCGTGACATACAAGATCGCCACCACCCAAGATGCGAGAATTGGTTAGAACATATAACCTCACTCATAACAAGTCAAAGTGATGGTCAAGAACTCATACTCACCTAATACCTTATCGAGGTTTAGATCATCGTAAGTCACCGAGATCTTGGTTCTTCACGACGGTCGAAGAAGAACACATCTCACCGTGATCCTTCAATACGCCGAGACGCATCAAAGATAGACAAGCAACTAAGTCAAGTCACTTATCTATACCGCAGCCTCAAACCGACAACTCGCCCTTAAGTCGCCTCACCGTGAAACTTTTATATCTCATTGCTTCGACCAATCATACGCACTTCGTGATCTTCTACACATCGTATGATCTAACTTATATATGAGATAAGGGACACGATATATGCAATCAAGTATTCAAATCGATAGAGATTGTAATAGTGGTAACAGAAACATTGATACAATACAAGCTCAACCAAACCGCTTTCAAGATACAAATCCAACAATTCACGAAACCGAGGGTTTCACCTTCGTGTCTTCATCCTACCCATCCCCACTGTAGCTCGGTGCCCTCACCCCAAAAAGAAATATTTACTTTGCATCGCGACACTTTCGGCGGGCAAGAATCCTAAAGGGTTGCCGAGGCGAAAAATAATACACACCCCCCATACTCTTGACGCTGAAAAATCGCATCAGAACCTCAAAGGAAAATTCCTCGGCTATGTCGTAACAGGAAAGCCCCATCCCCACTACCGACCTAATGGAGTTTGGGGTAAATTGGCAAATAGGAATTTAGAAATACTCCTGAATGTCCAAAAAGATGGGGGCTAAAGGGAACCTAAGGCCCGCCCTCAGGGCATCTACATATACTGTCAAAAAACCCTCTGGGGGAGCCAAAGCTCGGTCACGGGATCCCGACAGGCACCACCAGGCCTCCGCCGGTAAATGGCAATCCCTCCCCACGCTAAGTACTTCGACAACGGTCAGAGACGATCTAACGTCCCTGACCTTATTGTAATACCCCGTATTTTTGTAACAGAGATTAGCTCATGATTAAGAGCTTATTAAGAAGGGCATTGCATCCTTAAGAAAGAGTTGGTAAAGTTAGAAACTTTTGCGCTAAGCTTCGAGTTGAGACGATTGAATCGAGGCAGAATCTGAGATAAGATTCTCAGATCTTATTTAGGATAAGAAGACTTAGATTCCAAGGGTCTTAAGATGATAGATACATGCTCAATAAGTTTTGATTTCTAAAATTGAGAATTTCAAAATCTACGTTTTGACGCGTCGGCGTTTGCCGCTTAAGCTCTGATTAAAAGCAAAATATTTAAAATGGTTTTAAGGTCAAAAATATTTTTAATTATTATATTTTAATGATTTTGATGATGGAAAATTTAGAAAGTGATTTTGAAGGATTTAAGAATAATGGAATATTTAATTCCATTATTCGCATAAAATGGAATTTAATCTTATTTTTAGAAAGTGAGTTCCTATTATATATTTTATAATTTTGGAACTTTATATTGATGAAAATGATGAGTTTAAGGTGTTAAGAAAATAAGATTCAATTTTGGAATTTTGGGAATTAATTATGGAATTTTCTACAATATTTTGGAAAATTTCATGAAAATACATTATTATTATTATTATTATTATTATTATTATTATTATTATTATTATTTTTATTAATTACAAAATTCAAAATAAAATATGAGAATTATTTTATGGAATTTCTAGAGTATGGTGTGTTGGCACCATTTTTTGGAAAAATAAAAGAAAATTTAATTTATAATGTGAAATTACTATTTTGCCCTTATTAATTATATAAGTATACTTTTGGAACCATTTCCTTCTTCATTTTTCAGCCCAAACTCACGCAACACACACAATTAAACACACACTAAATTTCGAAACACTTGAAGAGAAAAATAGGAAGATCCAGCCGTTGAATTTTCGATCCGTCTTCGAAACGAGGTATAATCTCGTTTCTAGAACACATCTACGGATTGAAAATTTTAAAATTCATGAGCATATGTTATTTCATATTTTGATCATATGCTGAAAATTATGAAAGATTATGTTTATTTGATTATTTGTTAATATTATGATAGATTCGACGCTCACGTATCGCTTAACGTTGAATTTGTAAAGCATATGTTTATTGTTTGTAAATTCATGTGATTTTTTGAAAATAAGGGCTGTTTAATCTTGAATATGTAATGTTGTTATGATTGAATTGTCTTCATATATATGTTATTGGATTGATATAAACGTGTTTGGAACAAGAAAAACGCTTGAAATCGAAACTATCTGAAAATACCCTAAATGGCGAAACCCTAGGTCCATATATTATTGGATTTTGATTTTATTTGATCATTTTGACTTCATATTTAGATTCTATGATATGAATAAAGCCTAAAATGATTTATTCGATTTTTCCACGACGATTCAAAACGGTAAAATTTTAGTTTGTCGGCGAAATTAGTTTTCAAAGCCAAAGCTTTGATCTTTATGTTTTATTTATAAAATGATGTTCTTTGATGATAGTTGAGCATGTATATAGGTTTGTTGGTGTTAGATGACGCCTCACGTGAATTTTTCGACGTTAGATCTTAAGTGACGCCTTAAGGGATTTTCGCTATTGATAAAGATCGATAGTCAAGCTTGTTGTTGAGTCTTATATGATCATTGAGACATATGGTGATGAATTGCGGAGTTGGGCTATGTTAGGGTTGATTTGGTATTAATATGGCGATACTTTTATAAACGTTATGTCGTCGAAATTTCGATAGAAATTGTTTGTTAATAAGATGCTAGAGGATGCAATGACCCAAGTTTTGATAACCCTAGTGTCTTAGATTTGATATCGAGAAGATATGGTCGTGACGACTAAGATGAGTAATGTTCTTGTTTGGCTCGACAGCTTTTATGCCGTTCTATGAGGATAAGATATGGATAAAGAATGAAATGGAATTTGAGATTGCTTCCTTAGCTCTAAGGAACATCCAGGTGGGTATAAGTATTTTCTATAAAAATATGCTTATGCTTTTAATTGTTTTCAAATGATATAATATGTTTATACATGAAAGATGACATGAGATTTTATGATATGCATTGATTTGAAAAGTTGATGGACTTGCCAATGTTTTTAAGCATGAGCATAAGCATGATGCACTACCTATCCACGGAAAGAAAGAAAGAAAGAAAGAAAGAAAGAAAGAAAAAGAAAGAAAGAATTTACCGACGTCGGGTATGACCGTAGTTGAGAACCTTAGGGTCCAACTCGGGTATGTGATATTAAGGTGTTTGAGAAGGAGGCCTACTTCTCAACACGCAGAAAGAATCCGTGGATATGGGAAGGAGAGAAGAAAGTTACATGCAAACATGATACATGCATATGCATATGATATTATGATGATATGAAAGCAAGTAAGTATTTATTTATAAAGTACATGTTATGGCAAGTCAAGTTTATAGCCCTAAGGCAAAGTTTATCTTTATGTTTTCATGATACCCACCGAGTGCATTTTTGTACTCACACCGCATATATTTCTAAATATGCAGGGTTGAGTGGAGAGAATGTCGAATCGAATGTTGCAAGGAGCTTTCTAAATGTTAATTCATATTAAGGTTGTTCTATTGTTGTTGACATGTTTTGTTGCCAGAGAGTTATGTCTTCATACATAATTCTCTACCACGCTTCGCTGTCGAGCTTTGACCTTACACCGCTATATGTTCGATATGATAAATTGATCATGTCCAATGTTCGGTGAACAAGATTTCTCGAATGCTCGTAATGGTTTTCGCTGGATTCAATATTATTCGTTGAATCGTGGTCATTTCATGTTTTAAATTTGTTGATAAATCCTTCTTGTTGACAAAACATTCTTGAAACCTACTTTATATTTTACCTTCGAACCGTAAATGTTAGATTCATTCATAAAGTAAGTTGTTGTCATCTTTCTCTCGACATATGTTTGAGCCGTTGTCGTTAAATTTTCTTCTTAACCCGAGTCACGGCCTAATTACCGATTAGGTAGTCGGTTCGTGATGAGAATGGTATCGAGCAGTTTTGAATTCAACCCGTGAAACCTTTGTAAATTTGTGCGGTTTGTGTACGTTTTGAATTCGAGCACTGTGAATCCTAATGAACTTTGTCTCTCACCGAGTACACCTTGAAATCGAGCATGTAAATCCTTACGAATCCTTGTGTACCTTGAGCATACGAATTTTTCGAAATGACTCGATTGAGAATTTGAGTTTATAGAGTCATCCGTTTGAGTCTATCTTGAGAAAATGAGTTTATGAAATCGCTTGTTTGATTCCGATTGAGAATATGAGTTAAAGAGTCATTGTTCAGAAGAGAAGCTCAACATTCGATTTCGCCATCTCTAGCTCACCGTAAAAGTTTATGCTTATGATTATGGTTATTTCGTATGATGTTTGAGTATACGCCTTTAATGAATGAATTGTTATATGAGAATGAGTGATATGAGCTATGGCTATTGCTCTATGAGCTAAAGTTGAAAAGAAATCAGGAGAAAGAAGAGATGGCAGAACAATATGAATAAATTTTCTGCACGAGTTCGAGTATTCTTCATTAGAATGACGAAGATCGTCTAGAAAGTTCAGAAGAGTACGAGTCGTTTATCGTCAATAACAATGATCAAGAGCGTTTATATATATATCGACGAGTAGCTTGCCTTGAACGAATTTCTCGCTCGAATCTATCGTCGTGGAAAGAGACGTTTGATCAAGACGTATCGAGATTTTTTTTATTGCCTAAAGAGTGACAAGATTGGGTTGTTGTTGTTGCCATCGACTATATCAACTCGGTTATGTTATTTTAATTAAGTCGATTTCCCTGCACTCCTAGTTACCATCAAATTTCTATATTTCGATACCGAACCCCTCCTCATCGATTCATTTTCTCCCCGTTACTAAATCTATCTCAGTTGTTCATCAGCTTCGGTTAATTGATAATTTTTCCTCACCATTTGAGGATGATGATGGTGAAAATCTTGAAACCATAGTTGTTAAATCTTTTATGCCTGAGCATGATACTAGCCCTTATTCTAAAAATAGAGTCTTCCTTATCAATTGCTCAGCTAGTTATGCCCGAATCAAGTAGATTTTGTATAATTTGATTATTCTTAACTCGATATTGAGATGATTCAGACACCTAAATTAATGCAATTAACCTTTCGCATCTCTCGAGATTTTTACATCGATTCATTGTTCTATTCTCTTATGTTTCCAAGATTTCTCCTTTGGGAATTTAAGAAAATATTCAATCTAGTTCATCGCGACCCAAGTGTCTCAAGATTTTGTGTATGAACTCAAGTTGTACAAGTTGTTGACACAGCACGGCTACAACCCAAGATATTGATCATTTGTCTTTCAAAGACGGTTTATCGTGGATGGTGTGAAAGCTTATAGTTATAAATCATATTGATGTGTTTTGCCGTAGATATCAAAGCATACCGCATTTACTAAGTTTTTCCTATTTTGTAAAGATCTTGAGAGATGCTGATTTCTTTCCTCGATATCTATACGATCCTTTGCTATCTAACTGTTTCATTTCACATCATAACTTTGTGATAAGCAATTTTGAAGATCTTTGAGATCTGAATTTGTTTGTTGATTGAAAACCTTTATCCTATTATTGATAAGCAAGATATGTCTTAGTTTGGTATTCATTTGCAATGCAAGATGTCACCCGTATGTAAATCCTCATCTGAAAGAATTAGAAAGTCCAATTTTTTCAAGATTTACTTGTACTTTCTCCCCCTTAAACTAATTGTAGAATGGCAGAATCTTCTATCTCAAATGCTTTATCCTTATGATGTTGATAATCCAGATGAAGCTAAAGAATGAGTTCGTTTATCGAGTGAGTTTTGAATTTTGGAGAGCTTTGATCAAGAATATCTCCTATGTATATCGCTTAGGTGGAAAGGTCAACGCTGATGAAGATTACGTCGAAAGTCTTCTCCCGAGCAACTAGAGAATTTTACGCAAGAGTAATTCAAGGAAGAATTGTACGAAACATATCTATCATGGAATTTTGCAAATAGAAAGAGATTCAGATTGCGGGCACGAAGCAAAGAAAGAAGATTGTCGCAGTGTATAATCGTGAATTTCGCAGATCAATTCGTGATGCTCTTTATAAAGTTGAAAGATAAGAAGACATACGCTTTAGTTACCAAATCAAGCGTGGGTGGAAATCGATCGACTCACGAAAAATGCTTATGTTATTCTCGATCTCTATCACGCACGAAGTCGACAAGTTAGCTCAAGTGTACGCCCAGAGATAGTACGCTACATGGAATGCTTATCTCAATCATCTCGAACGTAGACTCCAAGTTTACATCTCGTGTTGGACGAGTTTATTAAAAGATAAATACAAGATTGAATTTCAAGACAACTTTCTATCCGCAATAGATGGTCAATTTAAATGGACCATCCGGACATTAGAAGACAAGATCGTAACGACGATTTATATGGCGCCTATGAAGTCTTTACGATAGTAAGTGTAGATCGTCGCTTTATTTAAAACGATTTGAAGAAGAAAGTGCTTGGTCCGAAGCGATTAAAGAGATGGTCGAATCGTATGACAAGTAAAGACAAGAATCCAAGAAGTTATTGAGATGTATCGAATCTGCATTTAAATTCAAGAAAGATTGGCTAGTCGCTCATGATTAGCATTTGCTCGAGATTCAAAATATTCACGATGTACTCTATATGTAGAAGATATTTAAGACGTGTTTAATCCAAAACACATCATATTTCAAGAGAACAAATGTTCGCGAACAAGATTTAAGCTACGAAGAAAAATCAGAATGCATCTTAGATTGATACGGAAGCATGATGATTTAGAAGAGACAACATAGAAGTTAAAGATCAGATGAGAAAGAAGGGTCTGAGCTTTTGGTGACGTACAAAATTTCGAGGATGAAATTTTTGTAAGGGGGTGAGAATGTAATACCCCGTATTTTTGTAACAGAGATTAGCTCATGATTAAGAGCTTATTAAGAAGGGCATTGCATCCTTAAGAAAGAGTTGGTTAAGTTAGAAGCTTTTGCGCTAAGCTTCGAGTTGAGACGATTGAATCGAGGAGTAATCGAGATAAGATTCTCGGATCTTATTTAGGATAAGAAGACCTAGATTCCAAGGGTCTTAAGATGATAGATACATGCTCAATAAGTTTTGATTTCGTAAAATTGAGAATTTCAAAATCTACGTTTTTGTGACGCCGGCGTTCATTACGATTAAGCTCGATTAAGAGCAAAATATTTAAAATAATTTTTAAGGTCAAAATATTTTTAATTATTATATTTTAATGATTTTGATGATGGAAAATTTAGAAAGTGATTTTGAAGGATTTAAGAATAATGGAATATTTAATTCCATTATTCGCATAAAATGGAATTTAACTTATTTTTAGAAAGTGAGTTCCTATTATATATTTTATAATTTTGGAACTTTATATTGATGAAAATGATGAGTTTAAGGTGTTAAGAAAATAAGATTCAATTTTGGAATTTTTGGGAATTAATTATGGAATTTTCTACAATATTTTGGAAAATTTCATGAAAATACATTATTATTATTATTATTTTTATTAATTACGAAAATTCAAAAATAAAATATGGGAATTATTTTATGGAATTCTCTAGAGTATGGTGTGTTGGCACCATTTTGTTTGTGAAAAATAAAAGAAAATTTAATTTATAATGTGAAATTACTATTTTGCCCTTATTAATTATATAAGTATACTTTTGGAACCATTTCCTTCTTCATTTTTCAGCCCAAACTCACGCAACACACACATTAAACACACACTAAATTTTGAAACACTTGAAGAGAAAAATAGGAAGATCCAGCCGTTGAATTTTCGATCCGTCTTCGAAACGAGGTATAATCTCGTCTCTAGAACACATCTACGGATTGAAAATTTTAAAATTCATGAGCATAAGTTATTTCATATTTTTGATCATATGCTGAAAATTATGAAAGATTATGTTTATTTGATTATTTGTTAATATTATGATAGATTCGACGCTCACGTATCGCTTAACGTCGAATTTGTAAAGCATATGTTTATTGTTTGTAAATTCATGTGATTTTTGAAAATAAGGGCTGTTTAATCTTGAATATGTAATGTTTTTATGATTGAATTGTCTTCATATATATGTTATTGGATTGATATAAACGTGTTTGGAACAAGAAAAACGTTTGAAATCGAAACTATAATGAAAATACCCTAAATGGTCGAAACCCTAGGTCCATATATTGTTGATTTTTATTTTATTTGATCATTTTGACTTCAAATTTAGATTCTATGATATGAATAAAGCCTAAAATGATTTATTCGATTTTTCCACGACGATTCAAAAACGGTAAAATTTTAGTTTGTCGTGAAATTAGTTTTCAAAGCCAAAGCTTTGATCTTTATATTTTATTTATAAAATGATGTTCTTTGATGATAGTTGAGCATGTATATAGGTTCGTTGGTGTTAGATGACGCCTCACGTGAATTTTTCGACGTTAGACCTTAAGTGACGCCTTAAGGGATTTTCGCTATTGATAAAGATTAGATAGTCAAGCTTGTTGTCGAGTCTTATATGATCATTGAGACATATGGTGATGAATTGGTGGAGTTGGGCTATGTTTGGGTTGATTTGGTATCGATATGGCGATACGCTTATAAACGTTCTACCGTCGAAATTTCGATAGAAATTGTTTGTTAATAAGATGCTAGAGGATGAATGACCCAAGTTTTGATAACCCTAGTGTCTTAGATTTGATATCGAGAATATATGGTCGTGTCGACGACTAAGACGAGTAATGTTCTTGTTTCGCCTCGATAGCTTTTATGCCGCTCTATGAGGATAAGATATGGATAAAGAAAGAAATGGAATTTGAGATTGGTTCCTTAGCTCTAAGGAACATCCAGGTGGGTATAAGTATTTTCTATAAAAATATGCTTATTCTTTTAATTGTTTTCAAATGATATAATATGTTTATACATAAAAGATGACATGAGATTTTATGATATGCATTGATTTGAAAAGTTGATGGACTTGCCAATGTTTTTAAGCATGAGCATAAGCATGATGCACTACCTATCCACGGGAAAGAAAGAAAGAAAAAGAAAAAAAGAATTTACCGACGTCGGGTATGACCGTAGTTGAGAACCTTCGGGTCCAACTCGGGTATGTGATATTAAGGTGTTTGAGAATGAGGCCTACTTCTCAACACGCAGAAAGAATCCGTGGATATGGGAAGGAGAGAAGAAAGTTGCATGCAAACATGATACATGCATATGCATATGATATTATGATGATATGAAAGCAAGTAAGTATTTATTTATAAAGTACATGTTATGGCAAGTCAAGTTTATAGCCCATGGCAAAGTTTATCTTTATGTTTTTGGCGATACCCACCGAGTGCATTTTAGACTCACGCCCGCATATATTTCTAAATATGCAGTTGAAATGAGAGAATGCCGAATCGAATGTCATGAAGGAGCTTCTAAATGTTAATTCATATTAAGGTTGTTCTATTGTTGTCGACATGTTTTGTCGCCTGTAGAGTTATGTCTTCATACATAATTCTCACCACGCTTCGTTGCCGAGCTTTGACCTTACCGCTATATATTCGATATGATAAATTGATCATGTCCAATGTTAGGTGAACAAGGATTTCTAATGCTCGTAATGGTTTTCGCTGGATTCAATATTATTCGTTGAATCGTGGTCATTTCATGTTTTAAATTTGTTGATAAATCCTTCTTGTCGACAAAACATTCTTGGAAACCTACTTTATATTTTACCTTCGAACCGTAAATGTTAGATTCATTCATAAAGTAAGTTGTTGTCATCTTTTCTCGACATATGTTCGAGCCGTTGTCGTTAAATTTTCTTCTAACCCCGAGTCACGCCTAATTACCGATTAGGTAGTCGGTCGCGACACTTATACTCATCCCACGCAGGAGAAATCGATGGAACCCCAGCGCTAATGCTCAAGGATTTACCCGCAAAATCATGGTACATATAGTCCCTAATCTCACCTCGCTATCGTGAGAAGAAGAAGAACAGGCGTAACCAGATATGGAAGAAAAGTCATACTTACTTTTTAATGGCGGGTTATCGCTTCTTCGATGAGTTGGGCTAGATTTCGAGAACTACGAAATCGTGTGTTTCTTTGCTCGAACGACGGGAGAAGAAGTGAACAGCTTCCTCATTAGGCCTATTTATAGTACGAATGGGCGCCCAAATTGCCGCTTCAACTTCCCACGTGTCGATTGCAATTTGATATGGAGTAGACGCGCCGACGTGTTTCGAGCACCCACCAACCGTCCGGCGCAAGTGACGGATCAAAGACGCTACCGACAACCGGTCCAATCGCAATCATCACTCGACTCCGGACCGGCATCGATTTACAAGCGACGCCGCCACCCAACGCCGACATCTCGGTCGACCTCATCACCGACTTGGACCGGCATCGTCCTTCCGTAAGACGCTGCTATCCACCGTCAAGTGATCCAGATCGACCTCGCATCATCCGTGTGGATATCTCTATCCAGCCCGGACCTTAGTATTATCCAGATAGGTATCGCTAGTCAGCCCGGTCCTCGGTATCATCCAGAATGGTACTTCTATCCAGATCGAATCTCGATGTTACTCGAACGAACACTGCTATCCAGGCCGGACCCCAACATCGTCCCATGACAGACGACTCAGTTCGGTCCTCGACAAGCGGTGCACGCCCAAGCCGACAAACCGTCCAACCTGGCTCGACCCGGATCGTCATATCCACCCTAACGTAAAAAGACAAAGACCTTCGACATCAACCTCACCGAAGACCAACCAGCCTCGGTAAAATACGGTCTTCACCTCACCGGCATATTTGTTACTCGACTATTTGGGGGGCTATGATGGGATATGGCCCAACTGCTCGTGCCCACCGGCAGCCCAAACGAAGTGGGCTCGACTTAATGACGCCCACGCTGTTAAGCCTAAAGCCCAGTCAGTCAAACCCTAATCAAGATCCTAACCAAGACAAAGTCAAAGGCAGAGATCGTGGAGTTATGTCGGAAATCATGGTCAGTTATGGCAGAGATCGTGGTTAGTTACGGAAGGATCGTTATCCCACCAATCAAGGAGCCCCCAGTACGAGATCCACAATCTTGTATAAATAGAGGTTAGGTCGACGGTAAAGGGTTAACAACTTATCAATACTGAGCCTTTTAGATACACTCATCAGAATCCGCTTATAGTGAAATTATTGAGGATCATCACCTCCGTGGACGTAGATCTCATTTTTGATCGAACCACGTAAAAACTCTTGTGTTCTTTACTGCTTTTCATAAATCTCGTACATTTACATACACTAGATTTATCACTTAGCAACACTGAAGAACAAGGAACCACAAGTATAGTCAACTGTTAATTGCAAATCTGGCTAATGCTACTTAGGTTCGGATTAGCTACAGTTTCATCTTTCAACTCCCTTACTCCGATTAAAGATATATTTCTTTAGATGTATATTCACAAGAGTATAAATTTGGAAAAATAGAATGCAGGTGCGGCCTTTACCTGAGATGCCGGAAGTTTCCCTGAATCTGGTCCAGACGTAGTTGATACAAAAGCAGCATCAGCAAATAGATCAACTTCTGATGAATTATTTACAGAAGTGGTAGAATTATTTGTCGGAAGAGATACTAGTTCATCTGAAAGATCAACAAAGTTTTGTTCAAGAAGATCCACTTGGTTACTTCCAGCAGACGGTTCTGTTCAACAGCAAAGAAAATTAGACATCCAGAGAAAATTAGCCATAGTTTTTCCCAGTTGACAAATCCTGCTATCTACCAATTAACAGCTCTCAATTTCTGGAGTTTATAGAGGTAGAAATTAATTGAAGTATAAGTCAGGTGACATGAGGCTATTTCTTCTGCCCTTTATGTTAGGAAACAGAAAGTTTGGAAAATGCATTACAACAACTAAAAAAACAACTTAGAAACTTAATGCTTACTAGCACTTGTAATCGCCCATGGATCAAAATCATCGAAATCATCAGCATATTTGTTTGATGGGGGCTTTTTCAAAGAACTTGAAGCTTGTATGTTCGGCTTACTAGTTATGGTAGATTTTTTTGATGCACCAGCGATAGGAGAGTCTTGTTTCTTGCTGCAAAACGTGCTTGTGGTTTAGAAGAGTGAAGTGAAGATTTTATTAAAGAATTTGCCAGAGTTGAGCACAGATAATTGAATCTTTAACATTTTACTTCAAGAGAGTAGAAAATACACATAGATTTGTCAGTTACTGATGTCTCTGGCGTGCCATTTGAGGCCAATGACCATTTGTGGAGAATTCCAACTAAATTTCATCTTAAAAGAATAGAATTTGAATAAAATGATATCCAGCACTCCAAAATTGCACAGAACATCGAGTTTGTAGCAATGCTTGAATCTTTTTGTAGGCAAGAAAGAGGGAAAAAAGACTCTGGACATGATTAAGGGTGTTCTATAGAAAATAAAGGAACTCCATTGTAGATCATGAATATGATAAAAAAGAAAAAAGACCTGCCAGAGCGAGAGGGCTCTCTCTTCGATTTGGTAGTCTTCAAATATTTATCTTCACCATGTTGGTCCTTTCCCTTATAACTATCATTAGATGCATAACTATCCTGTGCATTACCGAAACCTCTATATCGACCACTACTCCAATTGTTACTGCTACTAAATGAGGCTGCAGCCTTGCAAGCTAGTCCAGAAATGAAAGTCCAATATACCTGAAAAGTAATCACAAATGTCATAAACCTCACTCACCTTAGTGAAACAGAAAAGGAACAAGGAAACTTAGAAGCAAAAATAGAGTGCTTGACGTCAACAGACAGGCTTACTTATCACGATTAACAGCCGCTTTATTCCTTGATTCTTGTATTTTATCTTTGTCATTAAGAAGAGCCACAATGGTTTCAGATTTTTTTCTCACATTTATTCCCATATCCTTCCCACCTGGCTCAACATACTCAAAACTTGACAGAGGCTAGAGAATTTGGATATCAGAGAAAGAAATCAGTATTTTTTTAAAAAAGAGAGGGATATATCATATTTATCTAGAGATAACATAAATAAACTGATGTGAGTTACATATAAATGAAGATACATACCACTATCTGATAAGTATGCTCTACTATGTCATCGACAGCATGTTCAGATCCGTTTGCCACCAGATACTCTATAACAGTCAAAGCCTGTGGCAAAACAATATTAGTTATTTGCCCAATGTTTGAAAGGTATATAGGGCTTAAATAAGGTTAAAACTGATGTCAAATTAAGATGGGTGACAAATACTAAGATAAGGAAAAACATCATGCCATGAAATATCCAGATGCTACCTTGTAGACAGAGCGCCAATTTTTGCCGGTCTCGGCCAATCTTGTCCAAAGGACATTCATAATCATCTGGCACTCGGTGCTGCATAATAGCTCAACAGACAAGGCATATGACAGAGACGTATCAGGTCACTTTATAACCAGATTTATATCAAATAAGAATGAGTTCAGCAAACTTATGAAAGTACTATTTCTTTGTGCCCTGAGCTATCTCTGCCAATATTGTGCCATGAGGACCCCAAGGTTCCTCATCCGTTGCATCCAAAACCTGACTTAAACAGTGTGTCAAAATTGCAATCTCAAAATGCTGAATATGAAAGATGTAGAACAATAAAATATAAAGATATGTAGAAGAAAAGTATAGAGACATGTAGGAGAAAAGTAGTAGTTATATATTACTCACTTCATAAAGCACCTATATATAATACAAGATACTAAGCCAAATTGGATACAAAAACCAATGTGGGATAGTATTCTACAACACTCCCCCTCAAGCTGAAGCATATATATCGATCATGTCTAGCTTGGTACAAAGTTCTGCGAAATGTTTCGCAGCCAATGGTTTTGTAAAGATATCAGCAATTTGGTTGGATGACGAAGTGAAAGGGGTAGTAATCGTCTTATTCAAAACACACTCTCGAATGAAATGACAATCAACCTCAATATGTTTAGTCCTCTCGTGAAATACCGGATTATTTGCAATGTAGATAGCTGCTTGATTATCACAATGCATAGGTAAAAGTTCATTGAAAGTGAACCCCAATTCCCCAAGAAGATTCTTAACTCCAATCATCTCAGTAGCAGTACGAGCCATAGCTCTATACTCGGCCTCGAGAAGATCTCACAACAAGATGTTGTTTTTACTCGCCAGGTTATAAGGTTTCTTCCTAAGAAGGTGCAATATCCAGAAGTAGATTTTCTATCAGACTTAAAACCAACATAATCAGCATGAGAATATCTTTCAATATTTAGATGACCATTCTTCTTAAATAACAATCATTTCCCCGGAAATTTCTTGATATATTGAAGAATTCAAATAAGATCCCAAATGAACTTGCTTAGCTTATCTAGAAAACGACCGACTAAACCAACAAAGAAAGGAAATGTCAGCCTTGTTATACCAAGTAGATAAGTTTTCCAACAATACGCCTATACTTAGCTTTATCCTCCAAGAAATCTTCATCGTCATCCCAAACACTGGATCAACTTCCATAGGAGTATCAATAAGCTTTGCTCCAAGTAGTCCGCTTTTCAAGAATCAGAGCATACCGAGATAACGAAACTCGATTTGTTTGTGTGATTTCAACCCTAAGAAATACTTAGGACGCCCGGATCGTTAATAACAAAATGTTGCTGCAAGTATTCCTTAGTATCCTCAATCCCACGAACATCACTTCCAGATATGCGTATATCATCAACATATACAATGAGAATGACAATACCTGATGCTTGATATCGCACAAAAACCGAATGATCAGATTTGCATTGCTTAAAACCAATAATTCCAAGAACATCTTTGAACTTATCAAACCATGCCTTCGGACTTTGTTTAAGGCCATAAATTTCCTTTTTAAGACAACAAACCTTAGTAGCATCCCCCCCTGAGCAACACACCCTGGAGGTTGCTCCACAAAGACAGTCGGAGTCAAATCACCATATAGGAAAGCATTCTTCACATCAAGTCGATACATAGGCCGTGAAAGACTAATGACCAAGGAGAGCAGGATTCGGATCGAGTTCATACGAGCAGTAAAGAGAACGCCTCAAAGTAGTCAATACCATAAGTTTGTGTGTACCCTTTGGCCACAAGACGAGTTTTGTATCGATCAACATTACCATCAGCAAGAAATTTGATGGTGAACACCCAACGACATGATACAATATCTACCGAATGAGGGGCAGCCACCAATACCCAATTACCACGACTCAAAAGAGCATGCATCTCCTTATCCATAGCAGCGCGCCACAAAGGGTGTTTGAGTGCCTCTTGGTAATAAGTTGGAATCACTGTAGACAAAAGAGAAAGAGCAAAGGCACGAAAAGGAGAACTCAAGCGAGCAAAGGAAACATGATTAGACATGGGGTGTTTAGAGGTACAAATACGTTTACCTTTGCGAAGAGCTATGAGTATTTCATCGATGGTAGGTGGACTTTCGTGTTCGGAGGCGAAGATGATTGTGGCGATGGACATGAGGCTGGTCTTTGTTCGGAAGTTTCTTGGGTTGTGTGTGGTGCTTGTTTGGGACAGATGGCTCGAGTGTCATGGATCGATGACGTCGTGTATAGACTGTAATGGTGGTGCGAGGCATATGAGACACATATGTTGGGATATGTAAAGGAGTAAGGAACGAATCGGTCGGTTGGTTTAGTTTGACTATGAGAGAAGTAAGACTGAGACTCAAAGAAAGTAACGTCTGCACGGATATAATGACGTTTGGTAAGAGGATCAAAACATCGATATCCCTTTTTGGTCCTAGAATAACCAAGAAAAACACACTTAATAGAACGAGGGGACAACTTGTCCAACCCAGGTGTAAGATCTTGAACAAAACAAGCACACCCAAATATGCGAGGAAGAACATGATAAAGAGGTTTATCAGGATGAAGACAGGAAAAAGGAATATCCCCATGCAATACACTAGACGACATTCTATTAATAAGGAAACATGCAATAAGAACAACATCGGACCATATATACTTGGGCACATGCATGTGAGACATAAGAGTCGTCGCAACATCTAAAATATGACGATGCTTGCGCCAAGAACCCCATTTTGTCGAGAAGTGTGAGAAGCAAGAAGTTTGATGAATTATACCATGAGATTCACAAAAGGATGAAATAGATTGTGTAAACTCAAGAGCATTATCGGTCACGAAGAATACACAAATCAATGTAATATCGAGTCTTTATTTCATGATAAAAGATTTGAGTATAGCAGGACTTCAGTTCTTTGTTTAAGTAAATACAACCATGTCATGCGTGAATAATCATCAACAAGAATTAAAAGTACTTGAAACCCCTCTAGACTCAATCCTACTAGACCCCAAACATCACAATGAACTAGATCAAAAGCAGAAGAACTACGATGATCGACTCGAGAGGAAAAAGACGTGCGATGGTGCTTGCCCAACAAGACTCACAGTTAAAATCAATAGACGGAAACGAAACAAAACTTCGAAGACTGACAGAAGACGGGTGACCAAGACGACAATGCCACTGATATGGAGACACAACGGCGGAGAGAGCACGAGAAGAGACGGGTGAAATATGATCTAAGTAGTACAGACCGCCACGCTCATGTCCTCCACCAATCGTAATCTTCGTCTACACGTCCTGAAAGATACAATATGAAGGATAAAATGTAACAGAACAATTGTGAGTTTTTGTTAGCTGACTAATGGATAATAAATTGACTGGGAATTTAGGGACAAACAAAACATCATCAAAAGTGATATGAGTAGTGAGTTCGACAACACCAATGGCGCTATCTGGGGAATAGGTGCCATCGGCAAGACGTAACGTAGGAAGAGACGATGGAGAAAAGACGAAAAAGATTTTGTACCAAGAATACGGCGAGAGGCACCGAATCCAACATCCAAGACTTACCAGAGACACGGCAAACGACTTACAGAGGTAGAGACAGCAGAGTAGAGGAAGTGCTAACATATTGCGCCGGAGTTTCATAATTGAAACGTGGAATGTAGACTATAGTAGGAGCGGATGAAGAACTGGCGCAGAGAGGCCGTGGTCGCCCAATCGTGTTTGCCAAACTTCTCCCAACACTTATCGACTTATGATTCGAACGACCACAATGATCACAGTGTTGATCATTAAACCCACGACCTCGGCTAGGCCACGCCCACCATACGAACCCGACCGAAAGCGGACATCGCCAAGCGAGCAAAGATATGGAGTCGTAGAACAGGCAGAGCGGTATCGCAGGTAATGTAGGCAACGGCAGTAAACCAAACCCTAATTTCAATTTTTAAGTTTAAGTCGAGACGATTGAATCCGCCTCGATACCATGTAGAACAATAAAATATAAAGATATGTAGAAGAAAAGTATAAAGACATGTAGGAGAAAAGTACTCCCTCCGTCCCACTTAAAGTGTCCCATTTCTTTTGGGCACGGGTATTTAGGAGAAATGTATAAAGTAGTTAAAGTGTTAAAAAATGGATAGAGTCCACACTTTTTTAAGGGATAATTATTTCCTAAAATGGAATGGGACAACCCAAAAAGGAAAGTATGACATTTTAAATGAGACAGAGAGAGTAGTAGTTATATATTGCTCACTGCATAAAGCACCTATATATAATATAAGATACTAAGCCAAATTGGATACAAAACCAATGTGGGATATTATTCTACATACAAAACCAATGTGGGATAGTATTCTACAACAAAAGAAGTAAACTAAGTCCAATATCTACACGCATCGATTTCCCACTTGAAGTAGAATTTCTGATTAAAATCTTTCTAGATCGGAATGGAAAACTAGTATGCATGTCACCAACAAAAAGTTTTATCTGACAATAGCATGGATTAACCATGTAAGTAAGGGATGCATATGTTTAACAACACTTCCATATTATGAATTACAACTATCTGGTGATCTAAATGCAACCCTCTTTCACTGTACAGGTTTGATAGTAACAACAATTAAAACGTTACAAAATACCAATGAAAAGATATTCGTATTATTGATGATTCCTGCAATTTCTTTATTCGTCTGATGAAGTTTTCTAGAATTTCCTGTGATGTAATTATTTCAGTCTCACCCACTTGTAACCCAAAATCGTACAAGTTATGCCCCAACACCCTTTATCAATATTATCGCCTATTCCAGGATACTACAACTTCAAAATGGTATCAGAATCATCAAAGATCATCTGACAAGTCCGAATGCTATCAAAACAATGTGTTCATGCTAAACTACCAATGCTGATGTGCTATGTTCGTCATTTCTCCTCATCTACTTCAAAATCAAACAATTAGATACGTACAATCCTAAAATTGGCAATGGTAAAACTATCGATGGAAGTGGTTGAAACTTGAATCCAACAACTTAATTCAATAAATAAACCAGCACTAAACATAATTAATCCACGAAATTGAGCTGAAATGAATGCAAATAATTTACCTATCACCTTCTGTTCGATCTCTGGAACCTTCAACACCTTCAAATTCACCTCCCTCTTTCTGCATTACGGGTATACAGATACAATCATGCATGTTTTTTTTTTTTTGGTAAATTTAATACAGAAATTTTAAAGGCTCTGCGTCACGGTGGATGCGTCACGGTGGACTCGAACCCGAGACCTTTGGCCTCGGGCATTAACCACTCTACCACTAGGCCAACACACACACAATCATGCATGTTAATGTTTCAGACAGAAACATGTCAAGGGGAAAAAAATAAACACAAAATCATACACACACATACACCTCTCGAACTGTTTGATCGAAGACCTTCATGAAATCCATGGCTGCTTCTGCTAAAAGTGGGGCAAAAACAAGAAATCGGCGATGAAATGAGAATATGGAGATTGACCAAAAATCGATATTCGTGAACGTGAATTGAATCATCGAAATTATATTTGTTAATAATGGAGAAGCACCTTTGAGTAAATAGGATGAAAGAAAGCACGGCGAATGGAAGAGTATGTGTGTGCAGTGTGCGTGAGTGCATGTGTGATAATCCGTAGTCGGTTATATTTATGCTAAAATTTTAGATAGAATTATATTTGTGCGTATTGCTCTCTTTTCTTTCTTCTTTTCTCTTTCTT
Source organism: Salvia rosmarinus (assembly GCA_036937905.1). Lineage (NCBI taxonomy): Eukaryota > Viridiplantae > Streptophyta > Magnoliopsida > Lamiales > Lamiaceae > Salvia > Salvia rosmarinus. Next base: position 63,828,366 of record CM072814.1, read on the forward strand.
GTAACCATTTGTGTGGCAATCTTATACTTGCAGTGGCGCTGCCCGAATAATATATGATGAAGATATTGAAAAGGAAAAATATCATATATTATCTCGACGTCTATTTTACAAAGTGTTAATAAGAAAACTACCCATTTTCCAACTTCCAGAGAAAAAAGCACATAAAATTTATCCATATTAAGAGTGTATGGACAAAATTCTGAACATCGATGTCGGCATTGTCGTGACTCTAGTTGGACAGTGTTCAAACGACGGCGATAATGGTGTACCTCCGGCAACAGCGTCGACCACTGTATACTATTACAAGAAATTAGAGAAAAATATTGAATAAAGTTATTAATTTTCAAATTTTTGTATTATAAATAAATAAATGAATGTCAAAATTATTGACTCAAGGACATTAATGAGAATTTGGGTATAATTTATGTGTTTTGAATAAAAATGGTATTTTTGTGTGTTTAAGACGTCGATATTGTAACAAAAATTATCATGCATGAAGTATATTTTGCAGTTTCGATTCATTATCTTCCTACCATGCCTTATACCTTATGGGCCTCCATTACCGGCTATTACCAACATACTGCATTGATTTTTCGAGAGCGAAAAAGATGCTTTAAAATATTTTTTGTGTTAATGTCTAGTCATTAGGTATCAATGTTTTACATTTAAACATCAGTACATTATACGATATTTTCACGGATGAAAAGGTGAATATGATGTGATATTTAGAGAGATAACGTTATGTGTATGTATTTGTCAGGTACAAAAGTTTAAGTTGGATGTTCTAAAAATATTTTTTATTTTTTTTATATAATTAGAAAATATTGTTTATACCAATGAAAAGTTTCATTTATATTGAAAAAAATATGATATTTGCACCTCCAAACATCCTCACAAAAATCTACCACTTTATCAAGGAAGGAATTAAGTTACAATAAAGTTTACGCTACCACATTACTATGGTACCACACGAGATACTTTAGTAATTATCAATATAATTAATTAATAAAATAATAATATTAAATTAATACGTTAATCATGTTTACATAAATACCATTTTTTCATCTATTATAAAAGTATTAAATTTATTAAATTTAAATTTTCATTCGATAGGGCAAAATATAATTCCATAAGATGGTTTTAATGTAAAACAAATTTTTTAATAGATTAAATATTAAACAAATGGTTTTTTCATTCAATAAAGCTGCGTATGGCTTGCCACATTATGACCGAATGACATCACTCATTAAGTTATGCTACCCTCAACGGAGCATATATGGGACAAGTAGGCTCTTAAAAGCCTTTATCGTTAAATAGGTAATGCTCATGCATATATGACATATACAAGTTTATAACGAATTATAAGTTAGGTATATGCCTAGTGCCGACTAAGGGTGGGTCGGTACGGTATACCGACAATTTTTCGTCGTATCGTATACCGTACCGAAAATTACGGTATGCAAAAATTCATATCGATACCGTACCGAACAATTCGGCATATCGAAAGTCGATATATCGAAAATTACGATATAAAATTTTATACCGTTACCGTACCGACTTTTACGGTATACCATACCGGACTTCGATATACCGAAATTACCAACTTCATACCGAAAATACCGAATTCATATCGAAAATACCGAATTCATATCGAAATACCGAATTCATACCTGATAGGATACGACCCAACTACTAGGCCCAAGCGTCGGGCCCAATATAAATGGGCCCAGACATTAAGCTCGGCTCACGCGAGTTTGGCCCAAGAAGACTCCTAAACCAACTACAATTCAAATCACAAGTGGAGACGCAGAAGATTCGGATGCATATCTAAAAGAATCCTTATGAGAGAAGACTCAGTATTAAGTCTAACTCATCATGAATATGTATAAATAGAAGCTAGATTAGACGGGCGAAGATCATCTACACTCTTTGTAATCGCCTACACACTCAATATACATATACTCTCTCGCTCCGTGGACGAGATCTAATTCAATAGATCGAACCACGCTACTTCCTCGTGTTCTTTACTGCATTCATTACCTTACGAAAACTGGATCGATCACTGGCGCCGTCTGTGGGAAGCAAAATTCTATGCTTTCGATCCTATTTTTCTCGTAACAATCACAACGATGAGGAACACAAGAAGCGCTACATCCGTGGGTCAGCACCGCAACAATAACGACGGCAGATCGCCGCCAAACGCTGTCCGGGAAAAGCCCGATCGAGATACGACCCGGCGGCATGTTCGAGTTCGGACGAAGCGAGGCTACCGTAGGGTAAACATATGTTAACCCTCGCCCCGAGGATCCATCTTGGGTGTTTAATTCACCATACATTGATTATAAACCTAGCATGCGTCTATATAATTAATCGCAACACGTAGGGGTTTTCACGTGTTTACCTTTGGATCTGTCGAGGTGGATCGAACGGGATGAACGGATCGAATGGTCGAGACTCGTGCTTTGACCTTCTGGACTGTATCCCGGATGCCCAATCTCCAACGTCGAGTGAGGACGATCTATGGAGAATGCTTCGAAAAATCACCCTTTGCTCTCTTCACTAAAACTCACGAAAATTTTCTCTCTCAATCACTATGAGATGACCGAAAATATGTGTGGGATTAATGAGCATTAACCTAGACTTTATCTCATACCTTATATTTATAATGCACTACCTTAATCCCATATGGAAATTACCATAATCCTATATGGAAATTACCATAATCCTATATGGAATATTACCATAATCTTAGGATTATTTCCATACTCGTGATTATTTCCATACTCTCGTGATTATTACCATAATCTTATATGGAAAGGATCTATGCATATACCATAAATATAATAATATCCTTGTGGGATAAAGAGAATAAAATCTGCCATAGGAGCAATAGGGGCCGATTTTCCTCTTGCTACGGCCTGGATGGGCCAGACCAGGATCAAATGCAAGGAATAAAGATGGGCCTCAAATAAATTAATTATCTTATGTTCAAATTGTAACATAAATTAATTTATAAACATTTATTCATGCCACTAGAGAATAAATGTCGACTTACCCCTTTATTACCGAAGTTGAGTCGGCTTGCACTTAGACATTACGAATCCTCGTATTTAAGATATCGAACGTCCATTAATCATTTATAGCAATCATCGCTTAAAACGACAATAACTTCATTTCTTAAGTAGTACCACTCAACCTTATTATTGTACTTGAGCTAACTCAACTCGCGTGGTTTAGTACAATAAACCTTTGAGCTCCTTAAGGACGCCATCATCCTAAACGGATACGGTGACTGACATGAGATAACTAGCGTGACATACAAGATCGCCACCACCCAAGACGCGGAGAATTGGTTAGAACATATAACCCTCACTCATAACAAGTCAAAGTGATGGTCAAGAACTCATACTCACCTAATACCTTATCGAGATTTAGATCATCGAAGTCACCGAGATCTTGGTTCTTCACGACGGTCGAAGAAGAACACATCTCATCGTGATCCTTCAATACGCCGTAGACGCATCAAAGATAGACAAGCAACTAAGTCAAGTCACTTCTTATCTATATCGCAGCCTCAAACCGACAACTCGCCCTTAAGTTGTCTCACCAGAAACTTTTATATCTCATTAAGCTTGACCAATCATACGGACTTCGTGATCTTCTACACACCGTATGATCTAACTTATATATGAGATAAGGGACACGATATATGCAATCAAGTATTCAAATCGATAGGAGATTGTAATAGTGGTAACAGAAACATTGTATACAAGCTCAACCAAACCGCTTTCGCTTTACAAATCCAACAATCTCCCACTTATACTAAAGCAAACTTTTAGTATACAATGTGACTTTCTACTAGCTATTACAAACAACCATCACTTTGCTTCTCCCACTTATACAAAAGTTTTTTCTAAGTGGGTGCCATCAAGCGCAATCCAAGTCCTCTAACGTGTCCATCGTAGACTTTTTGCGGCAGCTCTTCGTGAATGGATCCGCTAGATTTTCCGCTGTATCAATCTTTTCAATCAAGACGCCACCTCGCTCTAACGATTTCTCGATGACATGGTACTTTCTCTATGTGTTTGGTCGCCTTGTGGGTCCGTGGTTCCTTCGAGTTTGCCACATCGCACCGAGTTATCACAAGAAACTATGATACTTGGGCAAACCAGTACCACATCTAGATCCATGAGGTAGTTCTTGAACCATACAGCCTCCTTAGAAGCCTCAAGGCGGCTACATATTCGGCTTCCATGGTAGAGTCCGCAACGATCATTGCTTTGCACTCCGCCAGATACGACTCCTCCTCCCAAGGTAAACACATAGCCCGAGGTCGACTTTTTCTCATCACGGTCAGCTTGGAAATCCGAGTCTCAGATAACCCAAAGGCATTAGACTATCCGAATGGTAAACCAAATTTATAATCTCGAGTCCTTTTTCGTACTTGAGTATATGCTTTATCGCAATCCAATGAGCTTGTCCAGGTTAGATCGATATCTAGCTACTATGCTCACCGCATAGCGTATATCGGCCTCGTGCATAGATTACAGACATAAGCACTTCCTACGGCTAAGTGTAAGGAACTTGTCTCATTTCTCTATCTCCTGCGGTCATAGGTGATCGTTTTAGATAAAGGAACGCCATGTCCGAAAGGTAGCAACTTTCGCGGTCTCGCATACTAAAACGAGTAATCACAAGATCAATGTAAGACGCCCGAGATAAGCTCAATATTTTCTTCTTGCGATCTCGGTAAACCTTGATCCCAAGAATGTACGCTGCATCTCCTAAGTCTTTCATTTGAAACCGATCGAATAGCCAACTCTTTACGTTCGATAATGACTTCACGTTGTTGCCAACTAGAAGTATGTCATCTACATAAAGTGCAAGAAATACCACATCACCGCTGACATCTAACCGATACACACAACTCTCGCTAGGCAACCGGGTAAATCCATAGGACTTTACTACCTCGCCAAAGCGTAAGTTCCATGATCGGAGGTTCGCTAAGTCCATAAATGGACTTCTTAAGCTTCCATACTAGATGCTCTTCACCCTTACCACATAACCTTCAGGTTCACGCATATAGATGTCTCTACCTTCCTCAAGGTAACCGCTTAGAAAAGCGGTTTTAACATCCATTTGCCAAACCTCTAGGTTCAAGTGGGCTGCTATGGCTAGAAGAATTCGATGGACTTGAGCATTGCTACAAAGTAAAAGGTCTCATCGAAATCGATGCCCTCAATCTGAGTGTACCCTTTCGCCACAAGCCGGCTTGAAAGTCGAAACCCTCCATCGGAATCTCTCTTCCTCAGATATCCACTTACTACCTATGGCTTCCTTGCCATCCGGTAGAGGTGTCTTTCATACATCCATAGTCGTTATGGACTCCATTTCTAAGTCCATAGCGGTGTGCCATGATCTTGCATCAATATCTCAGATCGCCTCTTGTATGTCCATGGGTCGATTATTGCTCGTTCTTCTCTCGACTAAACCAAGATTCACCCACGAACATAAATCGCTCGGGTTGACGAACAACCTCCCACTACGACGAGGTTCTACAGCACAATGGCAACGGTGGGCAGTAAACTGTGGTTCTCTAACTTGCACAACTTGCGTGTAGGTACCACTTAGACGGTCGGTATCTCCAGTGGAACTCGACCCACTTCAATTTCTTGAAGTATCTCGTGTCGATCCTCCCACTAGACTCGACATCTCGCACTTTGGCCTAATCGGTGGTGGAATACGATCATCTTCTAATTCTTCAAGAATGATTTCAACTTTGGACTTATGATTTTTCATATAATCATCTTCTAAGAATCGGCATTAGTGCTAATAATGACCTTCCCATCCTTAGACTATAGAATAAACCACATTTGCCCTCTAGGATAGCCAATAAATGACCTTGCGCCGATCTAGCTCCAACTTGTCGGCCTTCTTGTTCAAAGACACATGCCGGACTACCCCATATCTTTATGTGGCTTAAACCAGCTTGCGCCCAAACCACAACTCGAAAGGGGTCTTTTCACCGACTTGACGGTACTAGATTTAGCAAGTATGCCGCCGCTCTAAGGCATACCCTTAACGAAATAGGCAATGTTGCATAGCTCATCATTGATCTAACCATTTCTAAAAGAGTCCTATTTCTTCGCTCGACACACCATTTTGTGTGGTGTGCCCGGTGAAATCTTGTTGGGATGTAATCCCACACTTCACTAGATAGTCCATAAACTCGTTATCGAGGTATTCGCCACCGCGATCGGACCGCAGCGACTTGATACTCTTACCTAGCTTCGCTCCACTTCCGCCTTTAAACTCTTTGAATTTCTCAAAGCATTCGGACTATGCGGTGAAGCGGTATATGTATCCGCACTTGAGTAATCGCCAATGAAAGTGACAAAATACTGCATTCTCCACGAGCTTGTGTGGACATTGGTCCACACAGTCGAATGGACTAACTCCAACATTTTTTGGCTCTATAACCCTTCGCTTTCATGGTCCGGGTCGACATCTTACCTTCTATACAGATTCGCAGACCGGAACCGAGTAACCGTGAGATCACCCAACGCCCATTCTTAGCCGCTTTGATCCTATTTAGATTGATGTGACCTAATCTAAGATGCCGAGAAAAGTAGAGTCATCTTCTAAGAAAACTTTCTTTTAGGGTTTGATGAAGATGCAACATAGTTATAGTATTATGTTTGGCGTAAATAGTATAAGCTTAATTATATAACGTGCTCACACAGATAACTTCGTCATTTCTTATGATAGAAACACCACTATCAAAAATAATGTAATATCCATGAGTAAATAATTTCAAACAAACAAGGTTCATGAAAATCCGCACATATAAACGCCTTTAAAACTAAACTGTTTCTCAAACATAAAGTAACATCTCCAACCGCAACGGCCTCGACTTTTGCAAGGCTGCCCATGGAGATCGTTATCTCGCCATCAAACAGACTCCTTGTCGCGGGAACCCCCGCAAGGTGTAACAAACATGATCGCCATACCAGATCTACTACCCAAGAATGGGTAGAACAAGTCGCTAAACATGTTTCCGTTATTAAAGCAAACAGCGACTTGACCAATGAGCATAGGGCACTTGGCCTTCCAACGCCCGCTTACCGCACTTGAAGCACTTGCTCTTCTCCTTCGCTTCTTCAAGCCTCGGTGTGGCAACCATATTCTTGTTCCCATTACTCCCACTATTTGTCTTCGCTTCTTCCACCTTTGGTACCCTTTTCTATTTCCATTTTGCAACGAAAATTTTGGGCCCTTAGATGTGCTAGCAAGAGCATGTGCTCCTTTTCCCATAACTCCTTCCGCAGCCCACGAGATCATTAAGCAACCGACTAAGTGTAAACTCGGTCTTGCTCATGATCGCATTTACGCCGAAAGTTCTCAAAAGACTTAGGCAGTGTATTGAGGATGATATCGACCTGGCTTCGTCAATACCTCCTCCCAACCGATCAAGATTATCCATGAGATGAGTCATGTGGGAGACATGTTCATGGACCAACTTCCTTCTTCCATCTTACACGCCAAGATTTCTCCTCATTGTGTGGAAGCGATCGTCCGATCCGATCGCCCAAACTTACTCTCGAGACTCACCAAATATCGTCAGGTTCACCATCGATCGATGTTGCACTGCAAGTTTTGGACATCGTAGTCATCATATAGCATTTAGCCATATTGTTTGACTTATTCCAAAGTCCGCTTGACTCGTTGCTCATTAGTCGATGCGTCGAAGAAGGGCATCGGGTTTAGGAGTAGTGAGAACAAACATGTGTTCTTCAATGATAAGAACATATTCCATGTTTCGCTTCCACTCGATAAAATTCGGACCGGATAACGGATTTTGTGCTAACATATTGATAATCGCGAAGAGACATATCGAAACGATAATGTAAACACATAAGCATACGATCGCGATATAATTCGTGAATAATAATATTGTAACCTTTGATAAAACAATATTAATTGAAACCTCCAATCGCCCAAGGAATCCCACATGCAAGCCACGCTGTGGACGTTTACACGAACCCCGACCGCACTAAAAATACTTTTAGTCGCTTAATTTCAATCCATGTCAACTTATCCTTATGACAAATGAAATTAACGATCGACCTTACTAGACCACATCACTATCGCAGAAGGGACTTGGCGGAAGTTGTACTTGAGGTGATGTCTAAGCATCGACCACAATTTTAACAAAGAGAAATGAATTTTAGAATCGCATACTCACTCGGACCATACCGCCCAATTCAAATTCTTTTGTTATCTCATTTTATATCTATCTCTAGAGAACTTATGAAAATCGCACATGCAAGCCACGCGTGTGGACGCCACATGAAACTCCCACTTCTCAATAGATTTAAAATGTTTTATTTAGAAATCTCATCTAACAAACTTATGATAAACAAGCAAGCAAGCCGCGCGTGTGGGCGCCACTCACAAAGCATGCCTCACTTTGTTTAGAGATCAAAAAGTGGAGGTCTCGACATTTTAATTTGAAAATTAATTTCTCGGTTGCTTGCTTAGTCTTTTATTCAAAAGGTTTGTCCATGCAGATCACGTAATCCTAGCATGCTTTTCTATAGAACTCAACATGTAAAACATGCTCGCAGTAATTCTAAAAAACTTGATAAACGCGATAAACCTAGCATGCTTACTATGCGCATCCAATTACGTAAAACACTTAAAGGTTTGTCAACGTAATATAAACATACATAGCATGCCATCAAGATATTTTAAACATCCACGACATGCATATGAACGATAAAATAAAATAAAACGCTCATCGCGCCCAATCGTGAAACCCGACATTTAAATCTAATCTATTACATAGATTTACAAAGTAAAGAAATAAACTTCAAAACGGGTCTCGCGCACGGCACGCACCGGATTCAACAACGGGCCTCGCGTGCACGCACGGACCGAAAACTGAAAACGGGTCCGGGCCGGGTCGGCTCATCTGTCGGCCGGGCCGCCAGGCAAAGCCCACCGCGCGCCCAACTTCTTCAGGCGCCACCGCCTGCGTGTCCTCGCGGGCCCTCACGATCGCTAAGGCGACCGCGACCGACGAGCGACATGCGTGGCCACCGCCCGAGCCGAACGCTGGCGAGAGTCGTCGCCGCCAGCCGCCGAAACCGCGACCGCGAGTCCGCGCGGCACCGGGTTTCGCGGCCAACGCGCCGCCGCCGCCCGCTTGCTCGCACGGCCGCCGCTGCTCGCTGGTCATCTCGCGACCGCGAAGCTCGCCGCTAGGCGCCAGGATCTCGCGAGAACGCGCTTGCCGTCGTCCGCGGTCCTCGCGATCGCTTAGCGATCGCGAGGCTCGCCGCGAAACCGCCTGTGGGTCTCGCCGAGAGACCTGTTTTCCCGTCGCTTCGTTCTTCGCTCTTTCGCTTCGTTCTTCTTTTACAGATAAGATTTACGAATAAAATCTAATCTAACCACGGATTTTCTCATGGTGTAAAAACAAAACCCAACAAAAACAATAAACGACAGATCCACAATTAATAAAACGCACGTAATAATCAAACGCGAATTAATCCAACAGAGCCAAGATTCTGAACCTGGCTCTGATACCAATTGTAGGGTAAACATATGTTAACCCTCGCCCCGAGGATCCATCTTGGGTGTTTAATTCACCATACATTGATTATAAACCTAGCATGCGCCTATATAATTAATCGCAATACGAGGGGTTTTCACGTGTTTACCTTTCGATCCGCCGAGGCGGATCGAATGGGATGAACGGATCGAATGGTCGAGACTCGTGCTTTGACCTTCCGGATCGTATCCCGGATGCCCAATCTCCAACGCCGAGTGAGGACGATCTATGGAGAATGCTTGAAAAATCACCCTTGCTCTCTTCACTAAAACTCACGTAAAATTTTCTCTCAATCACCATGAGACGATCGAAAATATGTGGGATTAATGAGCATTAACCTGACTTTATCTCATACCTTATATTTATAATGCACGCCTTAATCCCATATGGAAATTACCATAATCCTATATGGAAATTACCATAATCCTATATGGAATATTACCATAATCTTAGGATTATTTCCATACTCTCGTGATTATTTCCATACTCGTGATTATTACCATAATCTTATATGGAAAGGATCTATGCATATACCATAAATATAATAATATCCTTGTGGGATAAAGAGAATAAAATCTTGCCATAGGAGCAATAGGGCGCCGATTTTCCTCTCACACGGGTCTGATGGGCCAAATTTGAGATCAAATGCAAGGAATAAAGATGGGCCTCAAATAAATTAATTATCTTATGTTCAGCCTGTAACATAAATTAATTTATAAACATTTATTCATGCCACTAGAGAATAAATCTTGACTTACCCTTTATTACCAAGTTGAGTCGGGCTTGCACTTAGACATTACGAATCCTCAGATTTAAGATATCGAACGTCCATTAATCATTTATAGCAATCGATCGCTTAAAACGATTAATAACTTCATTTCCTTAAGTAGTACCACTCAACCTTATTATTGTACTTGAGCTAACTCAACCTGCTGTGGTTTAGTACAATAAACCTTTGAGCTCCTTAAGGGACGCCATCATCCTAAACGGATACGGTGACTCGACATGTATAACTAGCGTGACATACAAGATCGCCACCACCCAAGATGCGAGAATCTTGGTTAGAACATATAACCCTCACTCATAACAAGTCAAAGTGATGGTCAAGAACTCATACTCACCTAATACCTTATCGAGATTTAGATCATCGTAAGTCACCGAGATCTTGGTTCTTCACGACGGTCGAAGAAGAACACATCTCACCGTGATCCTTCAATACGCCGTAGACGCATCAAAGACATGACAAGCAACCAAGTCAAGTCACTTCTTATCTATATCGCAGCTTCAAACCGACAACTCGTCCTTAAGTTGTCTCGGTTGTGAAACTTTTATATCTCATTAAGCTCGACCAATCATACGCATCGTGATCTTCACACAATCGTATGATCTAACTTATATATGAGATAAGGGGACACGATATATGCAATCAAGTATTCAAATCGATAGGAGATTGTAATAGTGGTAACAGAAACATTGTATACAAGCTCAACCAAACCGCTTTCAAGATACAAATCCAACACCTACCCTATCCTACGTGAAGAAGAAGAGTATCGAACGGGCGAGGTCGAACAACAACGGAGGAGAACCCCAAGCGTCGTAGCTTGAATCTCGACGAGGCGGTTAAAGGGTTCCTCGAAAAAATAAGGAGAGCTTCCTCCAAGACTCATCGAGAACAAGGTCGGCCTCGGCATGGTGAAAAGGATGCCAAGTCTCATCTGTACACGAGGCCCCACCGCTGCATCCCCACCTTCGATGATAGGCGCCATGCTGCGAACAATACCTCCGAGTTGGTTTCCAAACCGCTTGTGCAAGAGATGAGCAATACTTGGGCGGTCGTCATGATCATCGCGAGATCGACCCCATAATTATAATCGAGTCCAGATGAACTCGCATCGCTCACCGGGTGACGGGTTCGATGGATACGGGAGGATCATTACCCCTTTCTCCAATGAGATACTGACACCTCTCCCTGACAAGTACCGGTGCCAAGTATCGCCCCTATGACGGATCATGGATCCATAAAACTTCCTCTCTCGCCCAAGACAACATGATCAATCAACGCTCAACACCATCCACATGTGCAAGCTGTTCCCGAGCTATCGATCGACAACGCCTCACGGTGGTTCGGCGCCACCTCCCACAGCATTGGATCTTACCGAGATCTAATGGAAGCCTTTCATCGAAGGTTCTTCCAAAAGCCGAGTCCAAGACCACATCGACTCATCTCTCACCGTAAGGCAAGGCCGGTGAGGCCATCACGATTTCATGACGAGGTTCAATAAGGAGAGCCTAAAAGTTGAGGACGTGAACGACCTCCTCATTATCTCGGCTTTTCAAAACGGCATCTTGCCTGGGGCCCTATACAAGGAGATTGTCAAGTACGAGCCCCGTACTGCGTTGGAGCTGTGGCGCATAGCAGATCGGTTCGCAAAAGCGGACGGCGGACAATAGAAAGAGAAGGCCTAGGCGTAACCTCCGACAAAAGAGGAAGAGGATGGTCGAGGGACCGAGGCCAAAGTCGATTTAAGTGCTTGGAAAGGATACAACGTGTCCCTATAGAGTCTAGGCTCGGGCCACGTCAGAACCCCGAACGACCTCAGTATACACCCCTGACGAAGACAAGAGCGGAGATTTACGAGCTTCATACGCACATGTTCGAGAAACCTCGGCCCATGCTAGGGGCATCGAAACGCCGATCCAAAGATAAGTATTGCTCCTTCCATGAAGATCATGGACACGACACGGAGGTGTAGGGAAAACTAGATTTAGCCCTCTCCCGATGATCTATCTTGGATGTTTAATTCACCATACATTGATTATATTCTAGCATGCACCTATATAATTAATCGCAACACATAGGGTTTTCTAGTGTTTACCTTTGAATCATCGGGGATGAACGGATCGAGACTCGTGCTTTAATCTTCTCGGATCGATCCCGGTTGCCCAATCTCCAATATCGAGTGAGGATAATCTATGGAGAATGCTACAGAAAATCACCCTATTCCTCTCTAATAATTTTCGAAAATTATCTCCTAAAAGCTATAGGAATTCTCGAAAATTGCTAGGTTAAAAGTGAGGATTAGCTTTGATTTTATCTCTTACCTTATATTTATAATGCACTACCATAATCCCACAAGGAAATGATCCATGCATATCCCATAAATATAATAATATCCTTATAGGATAAAGAGAATAAAATCCTCATCCTTAGAGAGTTAGTAGGCGTGTATTTCTCCAAGCTACGGGCCTGGATGGGCTAGCCCAGGGATCAAATGCAAGGAATAAAGATGGGCCTCAAATAAATTAATTATCTTATGTTCACCTTTAACATAAATTAATTTATAAACATTCATTCATGCCACTAGAGAATAAATGCCGACTTACCCCTTAATTATCAAGTTGAGTCGGCTTGCACTTAGACATTACGAATCCCGTATTTAAGATATCGCGATCCATTAATTATTTAAAGCATTCGATCGCTTAAAATAATTAATATCTTTAATTCCTAATAGTACCACTCAACCTTATTATTGTACTTGAGCTAACTCAACTGCGCAGGTTTAGTACAATAAACCTTTGAGCTCCTTAAGGGGACGCCATCATCCTAAACGGATACGGTGACTCGATACATATAACTAGCATGACATACAAGCACTGCCACCACCCAAGATGCGGAGAATATTGGGTTAGAACATATAACCTCACCCATAACAAGTCAAAGTGATGGTCAGCAACTCATACTCACCTAATACCTTATCAAGGTTTAGATCATCGTAGTCACCGAGATCTAGGTTCTTCACGACGGTCGATAGAAGAACTCATCTCACCGTGATCCATCAATACGCCGAGACGCATCAAAGATAGACAAGCAACCAAGTCAAGTCACTTCTTATCTATACCGCACTTATATCGACAACTCGTCCTTAAGTTGTCTTAGCCGTGATTCTTTTATATCTCATTGTTTCGACCAATCATACGGACTTACGTGATCTTCTACACACCGTATGATCTAACTTATATATGAGATAAGGGGACACGATATATGAAATCAAGTAATCAATTCAGATAGAGATTGTAATAGTGGTATCAGAAACATTGTATACAAGCTCAAGCAAACCGCTTTCAAGATACAAATCCAACAATCTCCCACTTATACTAAAGCAAACTTTAGTATACAATGTGTCTCTACTAGCTATTACAAACAAAACCATCACTTTGCTTCTCCCACTTATACAAAAGTTTCCTTTCTAAGTGGGTGCCATCAAGCGCAATCCAAGTCCTCGAACGTGCACTTCGTAGACTTTTGCGGCAGCTCTTTGTGAATGGATCCGCTAGGTTATCCGTCAGATCAATCTTTTCAATCAAGACGTCCCTCGCCTAACGATTTCTCGTATGACATGGTACTTTCTCTCTATGTGTTTGGTCGCCTTGTGGGTCCGTGGTTCCTTCGAGTTTGCCATCGCACCGAAAGTTATCACAAGAAACTATGATACTCTTGGGCAAACCAGTACCACACCTAGATCCATGAGGTAGTTCTTGAACTATCTGACCTCCTTAGCGACCTCCGGCGGCTACATATTCGCTTCCATGGTAGAGTCCGCAACGCATCGCTACTTTGCACTCCGCCAGATACGGCTCCACCTCCCAAGGTAAACACATATACCGAGGTGACTTTTTCTCATCACGGTCGACTTGGAACCAGTCCCAGATAACCCAAAGGCATTAGACTATCCGCATGGTAAACCAGCTTATAATCTCGAGTCCTTTTCGTGTACTTGAGTATATGCTTTATCGCAGTCCAATGAGCTTGTCGATGGTTAGATCGATATTCAGCTACTACTGCCACCGTGATAGCGTATATCGGGCCTCGTACATAGCATTGCGTACATGAGACTTCCTACGGCGAAGCGTAAGGAACTTGTCTCATTTCTCTATCTCCTTGCGGTCATAGGTGATCGCCTCTTAGATAAAGGAACGCCATGCCCGAAAGGAAGCAATCCTTTCTTGGCGGTCCGCATGCTAAAATGAGTAATCACGGTGTCAATGTAAGATGCGAGATAAGCTCAACATTTTCCTCTTGCGATCTCGGTAAACCTTGATCCCAAGAATGTACGTGATCTCCTAAGTCTTTCATTTGAAATTGATCGGATAACCAACTCTTTACGCCCGATAACAACTTCACATTGTTGCTAACTAGAAGAATGTCATCTAAAGTGCAAGAAATACCACATCACCGCTGACATCTAAACGACACACAACTCTAAGCTAGGCAACTGGGTAAATCCATAGGACTTTACCACCTCGTCAAAGCGTAAGTTCCGAGATTGTGAGGCTTGCTTAAGCCCATAAATGGACTCTTAAGCTTCCATACTAGATGCTCTTCACCCTTCACCACATAACCTTCGGGTCTTTGCATATAGATGTCTCTACCTTCCTCAAGGTAACCGTTTAGAAAAGCGGTTTTCACATCCATTTGCCAAACCTCAATGTTCAAGTGGGCTGTTATGGCCAAGAATTTCGATTGACTTGAGCATTGCTACAGCGAAAGGTCTCATCGAAATCGATGCCCTCAACTGAGTGTACCCTTTCGCCACAAGCCCGGCTTTAAAAGCCGAAACCCTCCATCTGAATCTCTTCCTCTCAGTATACCCACTTACTACCCATGGCTTCCTTGCCATCCGGTAGAGGTGTCTTTCGTATACATCCATAGTCAAGTTATGGACTCAATTTCTAAGTTCATAGCGGTGTGCCATGATCTTGCATCGTGTCTCAGATCGTCAGATGTCCATGGGTTGATTATTGCACCGCCGCTTCCCGACTAAACCAAGATTCACCCACGAACATAAATCGCTCGGGTTGACGAACAACCCTCCCACTCACGACGAGGCGCCACCGCACAATGGCAACGTGGGTGCGAAACTTGTGGTTCTCATCTTGCACAACTTGTCGGATAGAGCCACTCAGACAACCGGTATTCGGTGGAACCCCACCCACTTCAATTTCTTGAAGTATCTCGTGTCGATCCTCCCACTAGATACCACATCTCGCATATTTCGCTTAATCGATGGTGGAATACGATCATCTTCTAATTCTTGAAGAATGATTTCAACTTTGGATTTATGATTTTCATATAATCCTCTTCTAAGAATCGGGCATTAGTGCTAATAATGACCTTCCGATCCTTAGGACTATAGAATAAACCACCTTCGCTCCTTTAGGATAGCCAATAAACAGCCTTGCATCGGATCTAGCTCCAACTTGTCGCCTTCTTATTCAAAGACATGTGCCGGATCGCCCATATCCTTATGTGGCTTAAACTGAGCTCATACCAAACCACAACTCGAAGGGGTCTTTTCGATCGACTTGGATGGTACTAGATTTAGCAAGTATGCCACCGCTTCTAAGGCATACCCCGTAGCGAAATAAGCAATGTTGCATAACTCATCATTGATCTAACCATTTCTAAAGAATCCTATTTCTTCGCCCGACACACCATTTTGTTGTGGTGTGCACGGTGTAGTGAGGTGGGAGGTAATCCCACACCGCACCAAATAGTCCATAAACTCACATCGAGGTATTCACACCGCGATCGATCGCAAATGACTTGATACTTTTACCAAGCTCGCCTCCACTACGCCTTAAACTCTTTGAATTTCTCAAAGCATCTGGACTATGTGAAGCGGTATATGTATCCGCACCTTGAGTAATCACAATGAAAGTGACAAAATACTGCATTCTCAACGAGCTTGTGTGGACATAGTCCACACAGTCGAATGGACTAGCTCCAACACTTCTTTGTCTCTATAACCCTTCGCTTTGAAGGGTTTGGTCGACATCTTACCTTCTATACAGATTCAAACCGGGAACAGAGTAACTGTGAGATCACCCAACGCCCATTCTTAGCCGCCTTGATCCTATTTAGATTGATGTGACCTAATCTAAGATGCAAGAGAAATGTGGTGTCATCTTCATAAGAAAACTTTCTTTTTAAGGTTTGTAGATGATG
The DNA here is from genome assembly GCA_036937905.1 of Salvia rosmarinus. Classification (NCBI taxonomy): domain Eukaryota; kingdom Viridiplantae; phylum Streptophyta; class Magnoliopsida; order Lamiales; family Lamiaceae; genus Salvia; species Salvia rosmarinus. The sequence goes on from CM072814.1 coordinate 63,844,988, forward strand.
CAACATAGTTATAGGTATTATGTTTTGCGAGAAATAGTATAAAGCTTAATTATATAAAGTGCCACCACGATAGCTCGTCATTTCTTATGATAGAAACACCACTATCAAAAATAACTCGAATATCCATGAATAAAAAGTTTCAAACAGAATAAGGTTTCACCAAACTCCCAAGCACATATAAAACGTCATTTAAAACTAAAACTGTTCTATCAAAACATAAAGAAACATCTCCACCGCAACGGCCTCGACTTTCACCGCGTTGCCCATGGAGATCGTTATCTCGCCATCATGCAGCCTCCTTGTCCGCAGAACCCCGCAAGGTGTAACAAACATGATCACCGACCAGATTCTACTACCCAAGAATGGGTAGAACAAGTCGCTAAACATGTTTCCACATTAAAGCAAATGGCGCACTGAGCCTCGAGCATAGGGCACTGCCTCCAATGCCCGCCTTGCCAAGACTGAAGCACTGCCCCTCTCCTTGGCTTCTTTAAGCCTCCGGCGGCATGTTCTTGCTCTCATTACTCCCACTATTTCCTCGCCTCTACCACCTTTGGTGTCCCTTTTCTTTCCATTTTGCAACGGAAAATTTGGGCCCCTAGATGTGCTAGCAAGAGCATGTGCCCTTACCCATAACTCCTTCCGCGCCACGAGATCATTAAGCAACCGACTAAGTGTATACTCGGTCTTGCTCATGATCGCATTCACGCAAAAATTCTCAAAGAATCGGGCAGTGTGTTGAGGATGATATCGACCTTGGCTTCGCCATCAATACCTCCTCCCAACCGATCAAGACTATCCATGAGACGAGTCATGTGAGAGACATGTTCATGGACCGAACTTCCTTCTTCCATCTTACACGCTAAGATTTCTCTCATGTGTGGAAGTCGATCGTCCGATCCGATTACCCAAACTTACTCTCGAGACTTGACCATATTTCGGTCAAGGCTCACCATCGATCGATGTTGCATTGCAAGCCTTTGGACATAGTAGTCATCATATAGCATTTGGCCATATTGTTCGACTTATGCCAAAATCGGCTGGCTCACGCTTCATTAGTCGATCGCGAAGAAGGGCATCGGGTTTAGGAGTAGTGAGAACAAACATGTGTTCTCCAAATGATAAGAACATATTCCATGTTTCGCTTCCACTCGATAAAATTCGGACCGGATAAGGGATTTTGTGCGAGCATATTGATAATCGGTGTAAGAGACATATCCGAAAAGTTAATGTAAACACATAAGCATACGATCGCATTATAATTGTAGAATAACAATATTGTAACCTTTGATAAAACAATATTAATTGAAACCTCCAATCGCCCAAGGAATTCCACATGCAAGCCACGCGTGGACGTTTACATGAACCCCCGACTGCACTAAAATATACCTTTTAGTCGCTTAATTTCAATCCATGTCAACTTATCCTTATGACAAATGAAATTAATGATTGACCTTACTAGACCACATCACTATCGCAAGAAGGGACTTGGCGGAAGTTGTACTCGAGGTGATGTTTAAGCAATGACCACAATTTTAATAAATAGAAATGATTTCTTAGAATTTGCATACTCACTAGACCATACCGCCCAATCCAAATTCCTTTGTTATCTCATTTTAAATCTATCTCTAGAGAACTTATGAAAATCGATATGCAAACCATACATGAAACTCCCACTCTCAATAGATTAAAATGTTTTATTTAGAAATCTCATCTAACAAACTTATGACAAACAAAAGGTAAGCAAGCCACGCACGCTTACTCACAAAGCATGATCACTGCTTAGAGATTAAAAGTGGAGGCCTTGACATTTTAATTTAAAATTAATATGTCGGGTTACTTGTTTAGTCTTTTTGTTCAAAAGGTTTGTCCATGCATCACGTAATACTAGCATGCTTTTCTATAGAACTCAACAAGTAAAATATGCCCAGTAATTCTAAAATATGCTTTGAAAACGCGATAAACCTAGCATGCTTACTATGCGCATCCAATCACGAAACATATAATATGTTTGTTCACGTAATTTAAACATACATAGCATGCTTCAGATAATTTAAACATCCACGACATGCAATGAACGATTAAAATAAAATAAAACGCTCATCGTGGCCCACTGTGGAACCCGCACTTTCCGCCTAATCTATTACATAGAATTGCAAAGCACGATCTTCATAAACTCGAAAATGGGCCTCGCGTGCACGGCACGGACCGGATTCGCCAAAACTGGATTCGGCCGAAAATCGGATTCTGGCCGAAAACGGGTCCGGGCCGGATTTGGCCAAAATAGGCCGGCCGCGGGCGCTAGGGCACAACCCACGGCGCGCCCAGTCGCCTCTATGTCGCCACCTCGGCGTGCTCTCCTCGCTGGCTGCCTCGCGATCGCTGGGCGATCGCGACCATCGATCTCGCAGGCGCGACCATGCTCGCGCCGCGCCTGCCGCCGCTACCCGCACGCACACGCGCGCTGCTCGCGCCGCCCTCGCGTCGCGATGCTGCTCGCGAGGCATCGGGATCTCGGCGACATCGCAAGCACCCCGCCGCCAGACAAGACATCGCGCGCCGCTGGACGCGAAGCGCGACTCGCGCCCCGCGACGAAGCGCCGCCGAGCGCCGCACTCTTCGCCGCCGGTGCCGAGGATCTATCTTGGATGTTTTATTCATCATACATTGATTATATTCCTAGCATGCACCTATATAATTAATCGCAACACGAGGGTTTTCTCGTGTTTACCTTTGAACTGTCGGGATGAACGGATCGAGACTGCTTTCAACTTCGGATCAGATCCTGCCGCCCAATCTCCAATATCGAGTAAGGATAATCTATGGAGAATTCTATGTAAAATCAACCTATTCTCTAATAATTTTCAAAATTATCTCCTAAAAGCTATAGGAATTCTCAAAATTGCTAGTTGTTAAAAGCTGAGGATTAGCTTTGATTTTATCTCTTACCTTATATTTATAATGCACTACCATAATCCCACAAGGAAATGATCCATGCATATCCCATAAATATAATAATATCCTTATAGGATAAAGAGAATAAAATCCTCATCCTTAGAGAGGTAGTAGGCAGTATTTCCAAGCTACGGGTCTGGACGGGCCAAAATTTGTGGATCAAATGCAGGAATAAAGATGTGCCTCAAATAAATTAATTATCTTATGTTCAGCCTTAACATAAATTAATTTATAAACATTCATTCATGCCACTAGAGAATAAATGTCGACTTACCCTTTATTACCGGTTGAGTCGGGCTTGCACTTAGACATTACGAATCCCCTCAGATTTAAGATATCAAGACGTCCATTAATTATTTAAAGCATTCGACCGCTTAAAATAATTAATATCTTTAATTCCTTAAGTAGTATCACCAACCTTATTATTGTACTTGAGCTAACTCAAACCGCGTGGTTTAGTACAATAAACCTTTTGAGCTCCTTAAGGGACGCCATCATCCTAAACGGATACGTGACTGACATGATAACAGCATGACATACAAGCATTGCCACCACCCAAGACGCGGAGAATATCAAGTTAGAACATATAACCTCACCCATAATAAGTCAAAGTGATGGTCATCAACTCATACTCACCTAATACCTTATCGAGGTTTAGATCATCGTAAGTCACCGAGATCTAGGTTCTTCACGACGGCCGATAGAAGAACTCATCTCACCGTGATCCATCAATACGCCGTAGACGCATCAAAGATAAACAAGCAACCAAGTCAAGTCACTTCTTATCTATTCAGAACCCATACCGACAACTCGTCCTCAAGTTGTCTCACCAGTGATTCTTTTTATATCTCATTGCTTCGACCAATCATACGCACTTCTATGATCTTCACACACCGTATGATCTAACTTATATATGAGATAAGGGGACATGATATATGCAATCAATTAATCAATTCGGATAGGAGATTGTAATAGTGGTAACAGAAACATTGTATACAAGCTCAACCAAAACTCGCTTTCAAAGATACAACCAACAGAGGAATGCAGGGACCTCATGGCGACATCGAGAAGTTGGTGCATGATGTGGTTCTTAAGATATACCAAGGTCATGGCCGATTTAACCTGTCAAGACGAGGCCCCACCGAGGTCGAAAAGGAACAAGAGAAGAACAGGAAAACCGTGGCCTCTCACAAAAAGCAAGGCATGACACCGACGGGTTAGCGTGATGACGAGCCTCAAGACGATGGAGTTTTATCCACCATCACGTGGCTCCCCGCGGTACTATGAAGTCCTCCCTGAAAGCCGAGGTCCAAGTCCCCTAACCAAATAACCGGTAAACAAAAGGTTCAAAAAGGACGAGGCCATAACCTTTCTCGAGGACGACTCGCATCAGCCGTAGTACCTCACCAGACGCAATGATAATCCAAGCAAAGGGTCACTAAAAGCTAGTTCGGCGCGATATACATCGATAGTGGCGGCGTCGGAGCATCCTTCAAGGAGTGCTTTGACAAATTAGGAGTTGAGGAGGCACGCCACACCGGCACCACTTCCACTTCAAGCTTCGCAAGAAGAGACACGACCGAGGGATCATCGAACTACCGTCACAAAGGGGAAAAGCGTACCACGAGCCCACCAAAGTGGTACTATTCTTCATGGTAAACGCCTACTCCCATATAACATCATACTAGGGCGAGACCGGTTGAATGCAAGAAGGGCGTGTGTTCAACGATCACCGACCATGAAGATCCCCACAAGAGGAGGGGTAGCCGTGATCCGAGGAGATCGTAAAAAGCCAAAGAAATGCGCATGGTCGCTTAAGAGTGCCGGACTTCACCCAAAGACCCACAGTGCATAGTAATTACATAAGCCCAAGGAGTTGAACCGGAAAGGACGTCGTCAATTATCGATACCGGTAGAGGAAGTCGATTATATGAATACGATCCCTCAAAGTCGCCAAAATTGGTTCCCACCAAGTACCTCAACTAAGAAAGCAGATCATCCAACTCCTATGGAATACAGAGACGTCTTTTCACTGGTCACCACTCGACATGACCGGGTCTCGCCATATCATTACTCACCGCCTCAACATCGACCCAAGCATCAAACTAGTTCGGCAAAAAAATGGATATTTGCGGCGAAACGGAATCAGTCGTATATGACGGCGCATCAACTCTCGAAAGGTGCATATTGTTCAAGTCAAGTATCCGACCGATAGCCAACCCGTGATGGTCAAGAAAGGAGGAGGGATGGCGAATGGTATCGATTACATCGATCTCAATAAACATCGCCCAAGGACTACTACCCTTCCCAATATCGACAAAAGGTTGACGCCTCGGTCGGATACGAAGTCTTCAGCTTCGATCTATAGGGTATCACCAAGTCCTCACGAGCGACGAGGACGATTCAAAACAGCCTTCATCACGACTTCGCGCAGATATAAGAAGATGCCATTCTGACTAAGAATGCAGGGCCACCTATCAAAGAATGGTGGACAAGATATTTCAGCCCTACATCGGTCAAAATGTGAAGGTGTATGTAGATGACATCGTCACAAGAGTAAGGAGGAAGCATACATGCTGTCGACCTCCTGATCGCCCCTCGGCTTACTTCAGAAGTAAACTAAAGCTAAACCCCGTAATGTACATCTGCAGCTGGTCCGAAAATTTCGGGCTGGGTTTCACAAGAAGGATTAAAAGTCAATCCATCCAAGGTTCAAACAGTTTTGAGATGATGGGTGTCAAGACAATCCACGACGTGCATAAGTCGACAGTCGATAGTCAGCACTAAGCCACTTTCTCTCAAAGCCGCAAGAAGAACCCCATTTTTCAAAATTCTCAAAAGGTCTGAGTTCCATTGGGATGATAAACACAAGTCAGCCTTTGAAGATCTCAAAACTACCTCACCAAACTCCCCACTTTATCTCGTCCCGAGAGGCGAGAAGTCCTCCCCATACCTCGCAGCTTGGATGAAACCATAAGTGCTGCTTTGGTACGAGAGGATGGACATCATCAGCTCCCTCAGATATTTCATCACCGAGCACTCAAAGGGCCGTAAACGAGATACCAACCTCCGAGAAGCTCGCTTGCATTAGTAAACGCGCAAGGAGACTACGTCCCTATTTCCATGCACATCCCATACAAGTTCTCACCGATCATCCACTTCGCAAGTATGACAAAGCCGAGAAGCTTCGGAGAATTATGGTGGGCAATCGAGTTGAGGCTTAACACGATATCTCTTTTGCCTCGCTGCCATCATGGTCAGCCCAGCGCCTCCTCAGAGGCTAACTTCACGAGAAGCCGAAACCCATTGAGCCGACCCTCGCATAATGTCGAAACCGAAACCCATCAAGGAAGCATCCGAGAATTGTTGGCAAATTTATGTGGATGGAGCTGGGGAAAACGGGAAGGAGCAGCATCTTGCTTTTGGGACCGATGGCCAAGAGATCACCCACGCACTTCGGGTTCGCATTCAAAATACGAATAACGGAAGTGGAATACGAGGCCTCGATCAGGACTTCGCCTAGCTCAAAGTCTTCGACACGAGCCAGCAAGTTCACAAGTGATTCTCAGTCATAGTGAGCCACATGTTGGGAAAGTACGAGGCAAAAGGCAACAGGATGAAGAAATACTTGAAAAGCCAAAGCCTCACAATGCCTTTCTCATACTTCCGCTGGTCTGTGATCCCAAGGGAGCAGAATAGCCGAGTCGACACCTTAAGCAAACCGCTACGCCATCAACGAGCCCGCCAAGAGGAAGTCCAAAATGTACATGACGATGCCGAGGTCGAAGTCAACATAGTCTCCGATTGAGGAACCTAATTGGACGACTCATTCAAGCATATTTGAGTATGCGAGTTACCCCATGATGACTCGAGGCTAGGAAAATCTTGAGCAAATCTTCATGATACTTACTGAGCAAGGAATTCTCTACAGAAAGTCGATCTCCACCTCTCCTATGTGTTCTAGTCCCGAATCGAGCTGAATACGCATCACGAGTAAGTGCATGAGGGATCATGTGGAAGTTTATATCGACCCCGAGCTTATCAAAGAAGGTCATGCGATGGGATACTATTCACAACAATGTTCCAAGACCAATTGACCCCAAAGAAGTGCCTCAAGTGCCAGATTCATGAAAATGTGCCAAGGCTACCTCAAACCGACTCACAAGATGCAAAGCCCTCGCCATTCATGCAATGGGGATCGACATTGTGGACCCTTCGCAAAGCTCCCGGCGCTTCAATTCTTGATTGTCGCCATTGACTACTTCACAAATGGGGAAGCTCAACCCTGGTGAAAATCACAAGCAAAACGCCTCAACTTTGTCTCGAAGAATATCAGGTGTCGCCTAAGATCCCTCATATCCTCGCTTTGATAATGGAACGCAGTCACGATAAGGTCTTCAAAGAGTGGTGTCAAGAGTCGTTCAACAAAAATTCACCCTGGCTCATCATCAAACAAATGGTCGGATCAAGTCACCAACAGGACAATTATGAAGTGACTCAAACTCGCCAGACCGAGTAAAAGGCAACTCGGTGGAAAATTTGCCACAAGTCTTATGGTCATATTGTACAACACCTGACATCGAATGGAGAAACACCCTACGCTTGGTGTATGGAACCGAGGTCATCCATCCCCGTAGAATCGATATACCGAGCCCCCGCACTATCTCATTTCTACTGAAGCAAACGGGATAATTTCAACTAACTCGGATCTGCTAGAAGAAAGAGAGACTCGCCACATTAGAGAAGCTTCGATAAAGCAACAAGTAGCTCCTAAGATTATAACCAGCCTTGTCAAACCCGACAATTTAAGTAGACGACTCAGACAAATAACGAAGTCAAGAAAGTCTGCAAAGCTCTTGCAGTAGTTCACATGAGAAGGACCATACCGGGTGAAGAAGTCCCTAAAAGGGTCATATAAGCTCGCTTATTTATCCGTGAGCAAATACCTCACGTGGCACATCATTCATCCAAGAGATATTTTGCATAAGTGTCAAGTTGTTCATTTCATTTTGTCGCATCTTTAGGTCCTTTTTCTTTTGTAACGTCATTTTTTCATTAATAAAGTCTTTTTCTTTATTTACTTCATATGTTTGCATATTTCATTTGTCACTTATGCATACTACATCTCCCTCATTATAAAAATATCCTCTAAGGAGGATGAACAATACCCTATAAGGAGGACGACAAATACCCTCTAAGGAGGATGAACAATACCCTCTAAGGAGGATGACAAATACCCTCTAAGAGAATGATATCTAAACGCGCGTGAGGGGACCACCCCTATCGACATTTCTTGACAAATAAGGAACCTATACCCTCGTTTATTTTGAGGACGAACTACCTTCGTACGAGGACGAACTATCCTCGTTTATTTCGAGGAAGAACTATCTTCGTTCATTTCGAGGATGATCTACCTTCGTTTAATACGAGGACGAACTACCTTCGTTTATTTCGAGGACGAACTACCTTCGTTTATCTCAAGGATGATCTACATTCATTCAATTACGAGGATGAAATATATGCAGTGTTTGATAGACAGGAAAAATCAACACAAAGCAAATAGAAGTAAGTTCTTATTTCCAAAATATACAATGCATACAAGACGTTACGAGGATGATGAAGGATCGTGGCCGAGAAAACCTAAGCCAATCTCAGGAAAGTCGTGGTTTAGTAGCTCATCTATGCTAACCCTACCCCTACCTCTACTCGCCCTCGATCGACGCCAGAGCTCGGCCACTGACCTCCGCTACCGCTATTCGACCCCGCTGCCGATAACTACCGCCTCTTTCATATAGAACCCCGCTAATGACTATCGACAAATCGCACCGTCGGGGAGAAGAAGCCTCAACAGAGTGAGGCCCTTCCCCAAGAAGAAGTTCCTCGGCAATGATCAAGCACCCGCCGAGTTGTGGTCGACGAGCTACAACAGCCTTGCATGCATTCTTCTATTTTTCTCAGTCGGCAAGTCGCTTCCCGAAATCGCCGTGAGTCCCGATCGTACTCATGTCTCGAGCTCAACAACGGGCTGCGATCTCTAAACTTTGGCTTCGGTCTCTGAGATAGTCATTCCACCAACTCGGCGAATAACCACCTCAGATTCGGCATGCTCCTCGGCGACTGATTTAGCATCATCTTTCGCGATCTCGAGCTTCTCCTTCAACTCCAAAAACTGAGCTTGAAGCTCGTTAAATTTCTCTTGAGAAGCCCGGAATTTAACATCGGCCTCCTCCTACACATGCCCCAGTTTGCCTTCCAAGTGAAGGACCTCGACATCTTTTACTTCAAGAGCTCGGTTCAAATTTTTTATTTGGTCCAGCCAAGGAGACATATCAAAAGGTTCAGGAACAGACTGAAGACAATACAACAAACAAGTATTCTTCCGTGAAATTGGGAAATTTTATTGTAGCCTTTAAGGCAAGATAATGTCACGAATACATATACAAAGAAAAAAAAGGATCAACTGACCCTCCTGGCAGCCTTCTCCTCAGCTCATCAACTTCTCCTGCTCAAGCAGCCCCTTGACGCACCTCCTCGGCTTACCCATCGTTAGAGGTCCCGATACTCATTAAGATACATTTATAATCTCCTCCAACTTGAACACATAGTTCCAGATATGGCAAGTTAAGCGGGTCGAACCCAAGAAAGTCGGTTGTGTTGTTACTCGAGTTGTCACGCTTGAGTAGTGAGGTTGCCAGAGGGCAAGGTGTCAATCAGTCGACGGTCCCTGAGTAATGTAACGAGAGATAGATCTGAAAGCGTAATATAAAACCGAAACTTAAACACAAGGTAAAAAGATTAAATAACAAGTAGTTGGGCCAAGGGTTCAAAGACGCTGAGATATTGGTCAAGACGCCGGTCATAGGTTCAAGGGTTTTCACCCAGAGTGTATGTCGGGTTAAAGGCATCAAGGGTAGATGCCTTTAGGTTGTCACGCACACTGTGCCCCCACCCCCAGCCTGTGTCTGAGATTTTAGGATCAAGTCAGAGGCCCCCGCCGCCCCTTGCCAAGACGGTCTCCAAGATTGGTCTGTCCGCCCCAACATGCCTTTTACTCACTAGACAACCCAACTAGCCTGTACCGGTCCATGGGAGTGGCTCGCAATTTCGCCCAAGGCCGACGGCCACAATCACCCACTCCACCAAGACTTCCCGGACAAAGAGACACTGATGTCTTCACTCCGGCTATTGCTTGTAGCCACCCCTCCCCAAGGCCACCGCCGAGTTAACGCCAAGGAAAGGAATAACATGGGTATAAAGGCTCAGAGCTTCTGGAACACCCACTCAAGGTTCTAAGGACATTTAGACCTCACGACTTGTATGACTCGACTCAACGTGTTTCACCCCGAGCTCAACCAAACCGACTACTCACGATAATCGATATAAACATAAAAGCAATAAACAAGAACATAATCGAACCATACTTGAATATAAAATCAAACGAATTAAAAAGCATTCTCTCGCCAAGCTGTTCAGCAAGAGATTAAATACATAATATAAATTGTTTGCCTGTAGGACTTGTTTCTTCCTCACCAATCGCTTCATGAAATGCAAGAGAAATAAAAGAGAGAAGTTGAGAGAATTTATGACCGATGCTCCGAATGTGTTGTGCGAATTGTGTATCGGATATGGAGTAGTTGTTGTGGGAGCCTAAGCAACCCACTTGCTCGGTCACATGCAGATCTCGAGGCGTGGGCAGCGAGGGCGTAGTCGCTTTAGTCTCTCGGACACCCGACAAGGCTCCTCCGCTTTAGTCCGACAGTTTGTCTCATTCCAGCGCCGCAGTCGACTTTCCCTTTACGGCAAAATCAAGGCGCGCAAAGAGGACCTGCCTTAATCTTTCCTTCGCAGGTAAGTCCGCAGAGATCTCGCTCCTGGCCCCCACCGCATCCTCGACTTTACCTCCGTCCACCGCACACTCGTCCTTTTCACCTCTTCCTGCCCTCGACACCTTCTCGACTTCAAGTCGCCTCTTTGATCGTGCCTGGGCCCCATGGGTACAAGATCTTGGCAAGATGTCGAGTACCTTGCCAAGATAGTCTTCGGGATTTTACCCTCTCATGAAAGGTGGCCCCGATCTCGCCCAAAGTCCACCCCACTGCAACATCCCAAGCGTGTCCTCCCGCACACAAACACACTCAAAGAACACACACAAATGCACTCTTTCTAGGTAAGGACTACCCAAAAGAGACTAAAACGGGCTCGTCACACTCACACACTTGAACACGATTGTCCTCAAGCGCACAAGCATTCATTGCCCAAAAGAAAAAACAAACACACAAACAACACGCGCAAAAAACCAGCAAGGATAAGATGATAACATGACAAAGATAATCGTGCATAGACGATTAATACAGCTATGCATCAAGGTAAATCAAGATCGGGCAAAGAAAGTTTATGGGAGCTCCTCTCAAGCACTCAAACTTTCTCGTGTTTAGTGTTTTCACGCCTGATGACTTGATCAAGGAAGTACAGCTTGCTCGCCGCTCACTTTCCGCCCCTATAGCTTGGTCAAAGTTCTCTATCCCAGGTCTTTAGGTTGTATTGAGTGGCTTTCGCCGAGTTGGAAGTATTTAATCTGGGTAAGGTTGTCTCGACTCGTGTCTGGGCGTAATATTTTCCCATTTCCCGGCAAGATACTTACGGGCCGAGCACACTTTATATTTTGGGGAATTTTTCTTCTTTTTTTATCACATGTTCCCCACCCTTTTCTTTTCTTTTCTACACGTTTTGAATTTAAACTCATTATGTCGGTCAAGGCCAAGGCATCTAATGTTGTGTTTTGCCCTGAATGATACCCAAGACGATATATATCCCTCCCTTTTCTTCTTCTCTCAATCCCTGTGTCGTGAAGAGCACAAGATGATTTAAAAGAAAACGAATGTACCAAAGGCTAGCAAGGACATGTATATCTCGATTTATTTTCATTGTTGACCATGGCTATGAAAAGAACGCCTAAATCATCTAGAGCACTCTGCACTCTATAGCGCTTGGGCTTTGATCAAGACAAGAAAAGTTCTAGCACTACCAAGTCAAGCATCCGAATATCACATGTAATAGAATTCATGCTTGCAATGATTTAGCATATACATGCACTAATTTCTCACAGTGCATGCTATGCCCCTTTCCACATACTAACCTTATTGATACAAGCTAAAACATATTACAAAGCCTATGCCAAGATCATAACTATCATGCTCATCTCAACATGCCGATCAACACACACAACAACAACAACAAAAACAGGGCCATCCACTCACACACTTTGCTTGTGGCAAAGTGTTAGGATCGAGTATGGTCCCAAAAACATAAACATGCAAACACACAACAAAACAAACACGAAAACAAAACAGAAACGGAAAACAAGAAAAAACACACACACACAAAACAAAAAGAAACAAAACAAAAGTGAGGATAGCTTAGTGACGGTGGGTACCGAATCCTTGGTGGGCAAAGAATGCGAGTCAAGCGGTCCGGATTTCACCAAGGTCTCTCAGATTCGACAAGGGCGGCTTGAGTATCTCCTCGCGTGCTCCTGTTGTCAAGGTCCCCGCCTCGCTTTAGCCTTTGAGCGGGCGGGCTTGGTAACGGGCTTCTCAAGCTCTTGGCCGGATGGTAAGCTTGCCGCCCCTCGCCCCTCTACAATCCCGAGCATCTTCTTCAAGACTTTTAGGTCGAAAGTGTCCTCTCCTGGGTCATGGCAAAGCTCGGGCCAAGCAATTTTGTTCTCTTTGGCAAAGTTAGTGGCAAATGGCACAAGGAGAGCCTCCTGCCCCCGCCCATTATGCTCTTCATGTGCGAGATCGCAAGGACGCTGAAGTTCAGCCTCATCCTTTCGTGCATCGCCTGTAGGATGAACAACTTGCTCTTCTATACGGTTCATACCGCTATCCTTCTCGCCAAAGAGATTGTATGAGAAGATCCGTGGCAAACTTGCATGGCCGGGTCCTCGAGGGCTGTCCCCTCAAGGCCACACGACTGAACTGGGCGCCATCCTTCCCGATTAGTTTTGGACCTGATGCCCACCACTTTCCGTCAAGAAATTGCACCACCTGGCCGCCCCCTATAGCCGGCTCCCTTGCTTCCATCAATGTTACCATGTTGAGAGCTTGGTTGAGCTCATCAATCAGAACTCCCTTCGCCCCCGAGAGTAAACCTGGATACCCATCGGCACCCCTTTGTCATGATCTATGTCAAGATCCTCAGAAACTCCTTCACCATCGGCAGCAGACACCGTGGTGTCCCATTCGAGAAACTTTCCCCATCCTATTCCCTTAAACAACCTCTCGACCTCCTCCTCGACTCCCGCTGCTCGAGGAGGGTGGATTCAACCGCTTGGCACAACCAACTCCTTGGTTTTGACGAGCTCCTTGTTGTTCACGGTGCAGGCCTTCCTCTTTGACGAACGCGTCGCGATCTTTGCTCTCTTCACCGCCGTTTCTCCAAAGGAGGAAGACGCCTTCTTCCTCGATCTCTTCCGCCGGTCGCTCCTTCGCCCTGCCTTCTCCGAGAGCATCACTGAACTCCCTCCTCCTCAAACCTCCTCTCCTCCTCGCACCTGTTTCGCGGCCGGCTGCACCCGGTGTGAGAGAGTCGGCCTGCCTCTTTGATGATGAGGTTGTAGGAGTCTCCTTCGCTTTTCTTTTCCTGTAGAAGGGCGGCTTCTTCTTTTCTCCGCGCCTCCCGCCTTCTCCGTGTGTTCTCGCCCGGTCGCTTCTTCTTCTTCTCAGCCCACCTCCACGTGAATGTCGTGGAGGACGGGTGCCTCTTCTGCTCCTTCCGGTGAACTCCTGGTGAGCTCCATCACCGGACGACGGCCCTTCAGCGCCATGGCTCGGCCGGTGTCTCGGTAGGCGTCTTCTCCATTTTTATACGATGGGCTCTGAATTTTGGGGCCATGGGTAAGAGGGTAGGTTTTTCTTTACGAGGTTTGGGAAGTTTCAGCGTGGTTTGAATGTGGGAAGTGGGTAGCGAAATATGGGGTAATAGAACGTGGGTTGGGCGGTTATAGGGTAGTGGATCGATCGATGGGACGCTTTCACGCCGCCCGCAGAGCTTGCAGCACGCCTCGCTTCCCCGTGTCCTGGCCAAGGTTGTTGCCTTGCCAGTGCAGTCACCATTTTCGCCTTTATCTTCGAGTTTTCGACCGCAGCTTTAAGAAAATACGCCCCGAGGAAGAATCAATCCGCCAAGGAGAAGTCAAATAACGAGGCTGGGCCTCCTCACTCACACACTTTGCCCGAGGCAAAGTGTTTATAGTGGTCAAGACCACCCTCGACAAAAAATTGAACGAAATATACGCGTTAAATCATACCATGCCGGGTTGTCTCCCGGAAGCGCTATTGTTTAACGCCGTTAGCTCGACGCCTTCCTTGAGCTAGCATCTGGGAACCCGACGCCATCTTGCTTTCGCTGTCCCACTCTCCGAGCCTTGGCCGTCCCCATGGTAGTTTTAAGTCCGCCCATTTACCTTGAACACTTTCGTCGTCCATGTCGCTATCTCCACGGCCCGCTCGGATGTTGGGCGTGCACGATGTAAGGTCCCACCCACTTGGTGGTCACGCTGCAGGCATAGGGAACCTATTTTGATAAAGTAGCACCATTTGCCCATTTTTGAACTTCTTTTTTCGATTAAAAGATCATGGGATCTTTTGAGCCTATCCAGTATATAGCGGCATTGTCATAGGTTTCGAGGCTAATCTCCTCGAGCTCAGATGTCAAGCTTGCACTTCTCCCGCCTCATCCCACCAAAGTTGAGCTTATGGATCGCCCAAGACGCCTGTGTTCCAATGACCGCAGTGACACATCTTGCCAAACACCATCCGGTAAGGAGACATTCCAAATGGTGTTTGAAGGCTGTCCAGATGCCCATAGTGCGTCGTCGAGGTGAGTGCTCGACTTCTTCTTGCTCTCTCCCAAGGCCTTCCTCAAGATGGTCTTTACAATACGGTTTGAGAGCTCACCGCCATCGGCTTGAGGATGGTAGGTGGTGGACATTCGGTGATGCACCCCATATTTCGAGCAAGCCGCCAATGGTGGCATTGTAGAAGTGGGCACCCGATCACTAACTATGGCTCTCGCACACCGAACCGACTAAATATGTTCGACTTGAGAAAACGGCCACGGTCCTTTGTCCGCCTGGCCGTGGCCTCGCTTCACCCATTTCGACACGAGTCCACTTCTAGGAGTATGTATTGGTTTCCTTAGAGTTTGGCAAGGGCCCATGAAATCCATGCCCCATAAGTCGAATACTTCCACCGCAAGATAGGTACCAAGGGCATCTCATTCCTCCTCGAGACATCCTCGCGCTGGCACTTATCGCATTCTCGCACTTTTCGTAGCTATCCTTAAAGATAGTGGGCCCAGAGAACCCACAATCAATGATCTTCCTTGCCGCCTTTGTGCCCAAAATGTCCGCCGACTCCTTCTCATGGCAAGGTTTCAAGGATGCTCTTTTGCTCGCTTTTCGAACACATCTCCTCAAGATCAAGTCCGAGCATTGTTTCCACAAGCATGGGTCATCCCACACGTATTGTCGACTCTCCTTCGAGTTTGTTCCTCCGTGTGTTGGCATCCCCACCCGCAACACTGTCACGATGTAGTTCACCAAGTCGCACATACCCACCTCGGGCGAGATCTCGATTAGCTCCTCGTCTCGAAAAGTTGCTCGGATTGGGTCTCCTTCATCTTTCTCATAATTATGCTCAAGTGGTCGGCCACTTGATTTTGAGATCCACTATTGTCCTCGATCTCAACGCCAAACTCCCTGGAGGAGGAGTATCCACCGTGATAAGCCTTGGATTTGTGTCCTTCTTGCCATGAGATATTTTAAGGCGGCGTGGGTTTGTAAACCACCGCCTTGCTCCCAAAGAGGTAGGAGCGAATTTCGAAGGCAAACACCACGGCAAGAAGCTCCTTCTCCGTGGTCGTAATTGATCCGCGGTCCGTGAGGTCTTCGATGCATAGTAGATGACTAAGCTTTCTCGCCAATTTTCCGCCCAAGCACCGCGCCAACAACAGTATCCACTTCAAGGCCGACATCACCAAAGGGCATGCCTCATTCGGTGGCCTTATGATGGGCGCCGACAAGGTGCTCCTTCAATATCCGAAGCTTTACACGCGTCGTCGAACTCCCACAGACATCGCTCGAGAAGGCGGTTCATCGGTCGTGCTATCTTCGCGAAGTCCTCGACAAACCGCCGAATCCAACAGTGGCCAAGGAACTCGGTCGCTTTGATGTTGGCGGATAAGGCACTGGCTATTATCTCCACCTGGCTTTGTTTACCTCAATGCCCTTCTCGTAGATAACATGCCCAAGGACAATTCTCTCTCGACCATAAAGTGGCATTTTCATAATTCAAGACAAGATCCTTCTCCACGCACCTCAGAACTAACTCAAGATGCTCTATACATTGGTTAAACGCTTGCCATACACAAGAAAATCATCCATGAACACCTCAATGCATTGCTCAAGCAAATCAGAAAATATACTCATCATGCATCTTCAAATGTCCCTGAGCATTGATAAACCAAATGGCATACGACGATATGCGAATGTGCCAAACGGCAAGTGAATGTAGTCTTATCTTGATCTTCTAATGCCACACAAATTTGCATATAACCGTAGTAGCCACAGGAAACAGAATACCTATTCTACGAGTCTCTCAAGATCCGTCAATGAACGGCAAGGGAAAGTGGTCCTTCCGGTCACCTTGTTAAGTCAGAATCAATGCAAACCCTCCACCGTCTCGAGTCTCATCGCGACCAGCCTCGCCTTCATTCTCGACCACCAGACGCGGATTTTTCGCACGACGTGGATCGGCCGACCCACCGCCGTCCGAGACAGATAAATGAGGCCCAACTCAAGGAGTTTGAGTATCTCCACCTCGACAACTTCCTTCATCACCGGGTCGAGCTTCCTCCGGGGTCTCTCGACCGTATGGCTTCGCCCCGAGCAAGATATAGTGTTGACAAACAAGAGGGTCGATGCCCTCGAGGTCGGCAAGGTCCACCGATGGCCTCTTTGTACTTGCTCAAGACGGCCCTCGCCTCTTCTTCTTCTTGATCGCCGCCCGAGCTTATGATCACCGGCAACGCCTCATCGACCCGAGGTAGATATACTCATGCTTCGCAGGCGCTGAGTCAGTAGCTTGGGGGCTTTCTTCAAGGAAGGTTGCATCCTCTCCTGTCATGCACTAGCGGTGATTGATAGCTTGGTTGATCGTCCCCACCTTGGTCGGCTTCACCTCAAGCACTTGATTGCTCTCGACCTCCTCCTTGTCGAGATACTCTAAATTTCGTGTGTCCTTGACGACTCTTTCAGACACGCCCTCGACCATCACTTTGGCGTAGTATCTCTCAACATCCTTCTCGGTGAGATCGACAAAGTCCACCATCTCTGTCAATCGAAATTGCTCGCCTTGTAGACGCCAGGCGACCGCCTCCCCAGCCGAATTTGCATGCGAGCTTCCCCGATCGCAATCGATCAACGTCCGGGCCATCTTGAGAAATGGCTCGCTTAGCAAAGATGAGCTGTTTCTTGGTCCGCATCGCCCATATTTAGAACGTAGAAATCGGTGGGAAAATAAGGTCCCGCACCTCGACGAGAACATCCTCAACGATCCTTCGTGATAGACACTTGACTTGTCCGCCGGTTGAATCTCAACACAAGATGGTCGGAGAGGTCCGAGTTTCAACTCTCGATAGATAGATAGATAGGGGCATCACGCTGATTGATGCTCCCGAGATCAAGCATAGCTTGATCTATCCTTGTTGTCCCGATCACACAAGGTATATAGAACATCCCGGATCGTACACTTGATTGGGAGGTCTCGCTGAGCACGGCCGAGACGTTTCTCCCTATTTGAAACTTGGCATCGCGCTGTACTTGACTCTCTTGGTACACGCTCTTGAGGAACTTGGCGCACTCGGCATCGAGGTCAGCGATGATCAAAGGTATGTTGATCTCTACCTTTTAAAGATTTTGATCATTTCGCTCATCTCTTTGCTTCTTTGTTCTTGCCAACCTCCCGGGAAGGAGGTCGATCTTGATCTCCGCCTTGTCTCGCTACCTGGGCAAGGAAGCTCGCCGAGTTCGGCCTCGACCGAGCTCCTCCCCGCTCGGCAATTTCTTTCCGCCTCGTTGATTGCGCTGACGTGCGCATTGGGTCGATTTGCACTGAGTAGGAGGCGTCCCTTGTTTTTGGTTAGCTTTGATATCTCTTGCGCCAAGGTGTTCACCGGTAAGCACCGATTGCAGGACTCCCTTGTCTCTGTTTTGAACTTGTCGAGGTCTTGCACTATCCTTCCTTGGGTAGCTCCTTGATTGTGTACTATCTCGGCTAAAGATGGCCGAGCTTGAGGTGGATTCTCGCCCGGAGGTGCTTGATAATGTGCCTCCGCACTCAAGTTCTCATGATTTTTCCACGGTGGATTGTACGGGTCAAAGCGGGGCTTCTGACCTTGAGCATTTCCTCCACCACCGTTGTTGACATGCCCAAAGGCATTCACTTCTTCTTCTTCAGCCACTTGTAGACACTCGTCCGTGTTGTGGGTGGTGGCAAAGCAAAGTCGACACGCTGACATTCTCTTCGGCCATAGAGGCCCTCATCGTGTCCATCATTTGTTTCATCATGGCCTTCATATCTTTCATGTCGATCCGTCAAGTGGTAGCTTCTTGGTGGGCATCGCTCGACTATTGCGCTGGCATCATCTCGAGACTCTTCACCAAGTCTCGCGAGTAGTTTGAATGCCGGGTTTCTTGTCGAGTATGGAACCTCCGCCATGCAGACTCACGAGTCGCCTCGACTCGCCCTCAAGCCATTCACATAATATCGATCAAATCTTGATCGAGATTTGGTGATTGGGACACTTTGCCAAGATGGATTTGAAACGACACCAATAGTCGTACACCGCCTCGCCATTCCCCATCCGGAGGAACTCATCCTTTCCTCACGCTTTGTATCCTCGAGATGGGATAGTATCTCTCAAGAAATTTCATTGGAGCCCGCCTAAGTAGTGACACTACCCGTAGGCAAAGTGTCTGACCCACTCGAGCACCGCCATGGAGAGGAATGGAAAATATATGAGTCGGATGTACTCTTTCTCGACTTCGTCCAAGACACCTTATTGTGCTACACACCATTTCAAGTCCTCGAGATGATGCCGAGGTCTTCTCCCTGCATATCATTGAAGCTTCGCAAGATCTCGCATAAAAGAGTGCCTCGCCTCCCGCTTGTCCTCGATCTCTGCAAGGTGATGCCCAAGGGTGGAGACTGTTGTTGTTCGGGAACATCATCTCCAAGCGTCTCGCTCTCCCGGAGGTGGTGAGTTTTGTTGATTTTCTCCTCCATGTTGTCTTGCCTGAGTGCACGCCTACCAAGACGGGCGTTTCCTCGACTTGCCTCTTCTTCTCCGAATGGTTCTCTCAACTGGTCAAAGGAGCTCTCCGTCCTCGCCGCAAGGTTAGGTGGAGCATGTAAAACTAAACAAAAATAAAAAGTGAATAACAACACTAGAATAGCGCAACTCCCCAAAGAACGGCGCTAATCGACGACCTCTCGGTTTACCCGTCGTTAGAGGTCCCGAGACTCGTCAAGATACATTTATAATCTCCTCCAACTTGAACACATAGTTCTGTATATGGCGCAAGTTAAGGGTCGAACCCAAGAGAGTTGGTTGTGTTGTTACTCGAGTTGTCACAGATTTGAGCAGGAGGTTGCCCAGAGGGCAAGGTGTCGTCAGTGTCGTCTCGATAGTAATGTATCGAGAGATAGATCTTGAGCGTAATATAAAACTGAAACTTAAACACAAGGTAAAGAGATTAAATAACAAGTAGTTGGGCGAGGGTTCCATGACGCTGAGATATTGGTCAAGACGTCGGTCATAGGTTCAAGGGCTTTCACCTAGAGCGTATGTCGTGGTTAAAGGTACCAAGGGTAGATGCCCTTTAGGTTGTCACGCACACCGTGCCCCCATTGCCTTGCCTGTAGATTTTAGGATCAAGCATGAGGCCCCCGCCTTGCCCTTGCCAAGACGGTCTCCAAGATTGGTTCGTCCGCCCAACAGCTTTACTCACTAGACAAATTTAACTAGCCACTGGCCCGGTCCAAGGGAGTGGCTCATGCCTTCGCCCAAGGCCGACATCTACAATCACCCACTCCACCCGACTTCCCGGACAAAGAGACACTGATGTCTTACTCCGCTATTGCTTGTAGCTACCCCTCCCCAAGGCTACCGGCCGAGTTAACGCTCAGGAAAGGAATAACATGGGTATAAAGGCCAGAGCTCGGAACACCCACTCAAGGTTCTAAGGACATTTAGATCTCACGACTTGTATGACTCGACTCAACGTGCT
The DNA here is from genome assembly GCA_036937905.1 of Salvia rosmarinus. Taxonomy (NCBI): domain Eukaryota; kingdom Viridiplantae; phylum Streptophyta; class Magnoliopsida; order Lamiales; family Lamiaceae; genus Salvia; species Salvia rosmarinus. The sequence goes on from CM072814.1 coordinate 63,865,296, forward strand.
TCACCCCGAGCTCAACCAAACCGACTACTCACGATAATCGATATAAACATAAAAGCAATAAACAAGAACATAATCGAAACCATACTTGAATATAAAATCAAACGTAAATCAAAAGCATTCTCTGCCAAGCAGTTGCTCAAGCATAGATTAAATACATAATATAAATTGTTTGCCCGTAGGACTTGTTTCTTCCTCACCAATCGCTCATGAAATGCAAGAGAAATAAAAGAGAGAAGTTGAGAGAGAATTTAAGACTGATGTTCTCTCCCGAATGTGTTGTGTGAATTGTGTATCGGATATGGAGTGTAGTTGTTGTGGGAGCCTAAGTAAACCCACTTTGGCTTGGTCGGTAGCGCATCTCGAGACGGCGGTGGTGAGGATGAAGTCGGCTTCAGCCTCCTGACACCCGATAAGGCTCCTCCGCTTCATCCCGCAGTTTGTCTCATTCCAGCGCTGCAGTCGACTTTCCTTTACGGTAAAAATCAAGCGGCAGAGAGGACCTTGCCTGTAATCTTCCTTTCGCGTGCAAGTCCGCAGAGATCTCATCTCGCCCCCACCGCATCGACTTTACCCTCGTCCCATCGCATCACCTCGCCCTTTTCACCTCTTCCTCGCCTCGACACCTTCTCGACTTCAAGTCGCCTCTTTGATCGTGCTCGGCCCCATGCGATGCAAGATTCTTGGCAAGATGTCGAGTACCTTGCCAAGATAGTCTTCGGATTTTACCTCTCTCATGAAAGTGGCCCGATCTCGCCCAAAGTCCACCCCAACCGCAACATCCCAAGCGTGTCCTCCCGCACACAAACACACGCAAAGAACACACACAAAATGCACTCTTTCTAGGGCAAGGACTACCCCAAAAAGAGCACGAAAAACGGGCTCGTCAAGCCTCGACCTCCTTCCGAGCTTCAGCCTCAGCAGACGCCACCACAACCTTCTTTCCAGCCACTCCGGCCATGATGGCTTCGAACTGGACGTCCCGATCCACTGAGCAGGCACGGACTGACTCGGTAGTCAGCAAGGTTGAAGACGAGGCCAGGCTCTCCACGACGGGCAAGCTCTTCATGCCGGCAACAATGACCTCGGCTTATGCCTGCAGCAGGGCCTCATCCTCCATCACCTCATACCCGTACTTGGACTTATCCAAATCCGGGTAATCCACGGCCACATCATCGAGAGTATCCGCTGCCACCCTCTTATTAAGGACCTCGGCTAGCTTGCGGCAAGCCCGAGAACCTCTCGACAAAATAGCCTCTCCGCGAAAGCCTTGAAGAAGCTCTCCTTGCAGGCCCGCCGCCTCGGCCTCCCGACGTCTGGCTGCCTCCACCTCGGCCTTCAACAGTTCGACCTCGGCCGCCTTCGCCGCCGCCTTCTCCACCTCGCCTCCGCCTTCACGCGCCGCCGAGCTACGGCTTCCTCTTAGCCGCATCCCGAGCTTTAACTCACCGCCACCGCCGTCGACAAGAAGGGTCTTCTCATCCTCCAACGACCTAGCAAGGCGAGCCGCTTGTTCGAAGCGGGTGATGGCGTCATTGAGATAGTCCATCAGTTGGGAGGACACCCTGCCAAGCTCGGCCTTCATGTGCTCGTTTCCCTGTACAGAAGTTAACAACGTCAAACAAATACATCAATACATAAATAAGTGACATGCAACAAAGATACATTACCTCGGGGAAGGACCGACGCGTGAACTGCGAACCGACGACCACACAATCGACATCGTCAGCAGGAGGGGAACCCACACGTCTTTCCATAAAGAGACGTGGGATGAACGTTGGTGAAGGCGACCTCACTATTTCTTTGGCCTTCTCGAAGAGGCCTCGATCACAATCTTCTGAGCCACATCGATGGCTCTGCATCGACTGACCTCTTCCTTCTCGAACCAATGAAGTCCATCGCGAGGTTGAAATAAATGTCAAGTTAGAACATAAACCAAAAAATCAATCAAGAGACAAAGTGAAGTAAGGGCCTCACCTTCACGGCCCACCGCTGTAGCAGGATCATAAGGGCTTAGCCCCAAAGAATGAGCTCGGCCTCTGAAAAATCTTCATCGACTTGGCTAGCTCTTTGCAAACCTCCTCGATGCCATGAAGCTATCGTCGGTGGCTACATCGTGAGCTTTCCGTGTTCCGAGCGAATCGGAGGATTCTTCAACCGACAAAGAAAAACTTCTTCCGCCATTGAAATCTTTGACTTCGCTTTTATTTTAAACGCGACGAGGTGATAAATAATACCACCCCACGCTAGATTTAAGCTGGAAGAACCTAAGGACAAGCCCTAGGGTGAAAGGAAAATTTTGGCGATAGGCAAACACACCAAGGCCCGTCACTGCCGAAAAGAATTTGGCGTTAGTTGGGCAAGAGGTATGCCGAACATTTGTTGAAGTTCGACATATAAGAAAGGGAAAGGAAGACGAAGACCGCACCTAAGGCGGTCCTCGTAAACTGTGACAAAACCCTCCGGATGGGCGCTGGCCCTATCCTCCGATCGGGGAGCGACCAACCCAAAAGATTTTGAAATTAAAAATCTAGAGGCAAGTTCTTTTATTGCAGGGGCTTCTAGATATGAAGGAAAAGAAGAAACCCTATCAAAATCCTCAAATGAAACCTACTCTACACACAAAAGGAATGGGAATCAAGAGTGAAAACTTCTAAAACCGTCGAGGTCCGGTGGCGACACCGACACAAGATGACCTTCATGGCCGTGAGAATCCTTAGAGGAGGAAGAAGAAGAAGAAGAAGAAGAAGAAGAAGAAGAAGAAGAAGAAGAAGAAGAAGAAGAAGAAGAAGAAAGAAGAAGAAGAAGAAGAAGAAGAAGAATTTATCAATAATTTACTTGTTTTATGTGGAATCAAGAAGATGGCACCGATGTTCGCAGACGACAATGGCGGAAAATCCTTAAAATCGTGTTTTCGTGGAGACAAAGACCTTTTTTTTGAAAATTGGGCGGATAAAGTGAAATGGGAAAATGCGATTGTGGAAGTTATTCCCCAACGTGCACTTTATCGACCCAATCGCCGACGATTAAATGAATGTGACGTGTTCCGTATTCGACATCGGCATGACATCCCGTGTTCGACCTCGGCACGACGTTACACATTCAACCCCGCCACGGCGTTACGTATCCGACCTCGGCAGGGCGACGAGTATTCGACCTCGGCATGACGACGCGTATTTGACCTCGGCAGGGCGACGAGTATTCGACCTCGGCAGGGCGAAAAGTATTCGACCTCGACAGGACGACGCGTATCTAACCTCGGCAGAGCGACGAGTATTCGACCTCGGCAGGGCGACGATTATTCAACCTCGGCGGGCGATTTAGTATTCGACTTGGCCAATTTACGGCGAGCGACATACAACCGGCAGAATCAGACGAGCTCGACTTCGCCGGACTATGAATTTCAGCGAGGCGATGTCAAAATCACTCTCCCCAATCCATCACGACCTCACTTTTACGTCTTTTTTTTGGGGGGGGGGGTGTGATAGGATACGGCCCAACTACTAGGCCCAAGCATCGGGCCCAATATAAATGGGCCCAGACATTAAGCTCGGCCCACGCGAGTTCGGCCCAAGAAGACTCCTAAACCAACTACAATTCAAATCACAAGTGGAGACACAGAAGATTCGGATGCATATCTAAAAGAATCCTTATGAGAGAAGACTTCGTATTAGAGTTGAACTCATCATGAATATGTATAAATAAAAGCTAGATTAGACGAATGAAGATCATCTACACTCTTTGTAATCGCTTCTTACACACTCAATATACATATACCTCTTGCTCCGTGGACGTAGAACTAATTCAATAGATCGAACCACGTTACTTCCTCGTGTTCTTTACTGCATTCATTACTTTACGAAAACTGGATCGATCAATACCGTACCGAAATTCGGTATATCGAATTCATACCGAATTTTTCAGTATGTACCGATAAACGGTATATACCAAAATTTTCGATATATACCACGGTACGGTATATATCGGTATACCGAGGTATCCAAAAAATTGATACCGTTACCGTACCGAAAATTAACGGTACGTTATCATACTGTACCGAAAATTACGATATATTGAAAATTCGGTATTTTCGATATTTTTTCGACACGATAAGTTCGGTATACCGATTTTTTGGTATTTTTTCCCACCCCTAGTGCCGACACAAAAAGCTTAGGCTTTCCCAAGCGCCCGATTCGACCTCGTGGGCACAAATCACAATTATAAGTAGAGGACCCAAGGGAGGGCAGCGAGGTGTTGGGCTCCACTTGATTTTTAGAAAAGACTAAGGATAGATTTAATAATTATAAGAAAAAATAATATTTTTTATTTACATTTATATACTACATATATCCATCAATGCTCTTATTTTTGCATAACAAAAAAAAAACAATCGACATACTATTTTTTTCGACACAAATACACATCTACATGTATGTTATTAATTATATAAAGAAAAATCTCCTACATGGTTGTATAACTATTACTACACAAATAGGAATTTCTTAAAGAATTACCTCAATGGATGAAAAATGAATTTTGCTTTTGAATTGGTGTATCTGTGTCGCCGAACCTGTTAGAACCGAGAAAGGTCTTTAATTTGTTTGCTTTTTTCTTTCTTTCTTTCTTTTAGGGAAGGATGCGAGGCAATGGAGAGAAGGGCAGCGACGATAGGGCTGTCGTTGGCTCTTCAGCCAATAGAAAAGTGAGTTGATGCAATGGCAGGTTGTAGCCACAGTAGCGGCGTGGCCACTGTTCGTTCACGGTAGTAAGAGAGAGAGAGAGAGAGAGAGAGAGAGAGAGAGAGAGAGATGAGAATGAGGTGGCGAATTCTAATGATGGCTTGTCAGATTTGGAGAGGGGACTGTGACAGTGTTGAGAAAGGGGGAGAGAGATCTGATTTTGGGTTCTTTAGAGAGAGAAAGAACGAGAAGGGTGGGGTGAGAGAAGGCAGAAGTGGCCGGCCGCCGGCACTAGCGGCGGTGGCATGCAAAATTGAAGAAGGGTGGGGTGGGGTGGGTATGTCGTGTTTGTAGAGAGAAGGAGATAGATGAGGAGAAGATAGATGAAGAGAGGTTGATAGAGACGACGGTGACCTAGGCAACGGTGAGCGTCGAGAAGCAGATGAGGCGGAGATGACGATTTTGATGGGGAATAAGGAAATATGTTTGTGGGTATTCAATAGTGAAAGAGACGTGAAAGAGAGTTGTGATGTTGTACCCTTAAACAAAAAGGTTAGACCGCTACTTATTATAAGCATCTAATATATTGAAAATCACATGAACAAATATTTTTAAAATAAAAATACACAATGTATTTATTAAAGTGTCCCCAAGAGCATGTAGACTAACATTATTTTATATATATAACACAGGCTGATCCGGCCACCGATTTTTTTTTAACACTTTGTATTAGTATTGTTTTCGATTTTTTTTTAGTTTTTTAAACTTTCTCGTACTTTTTATTCGTGCCGCCTTGTGTATATGTAATGATAAAACCAAAAGTGTTATTTTGTGTCAAATTATGCGAAAATTATAAACTTGACTACATATTGGTATATTTTCTCCAACGATAAACTCTTAATGTTCTGGACTATTTTTTGAAGATTTTTTTTAAGAGAAATATTATAGAATATAGACAGTCAAAGAAGATGGACCTAATCGCAGTTCATTCCAAATTAAGCTCACCTCTCAATCTATAAACAGGCAAAGAAGATTATAGCTGACAAAGTAGCGGGTCGGACCAGGTTGAGCCGACCCTTGGTGCGTCGGGTTTTTATACTTTTCGGGTCGATCGAGTCTGTCCGAAATTTTTCGGGCCTAAAAATGAAGTCCAAACCAACCCCGGACGGGTTTTCGGACGAGCATGCTTTTTTTAGATTATTTTTAATTTTTAATATATAAAATTAATATTTTAAATTTCAAAAAAATACATAATTAAAATCTCATAACTCTTTAACTTAAATAAAGAATCAGTGATGAGAACATATTGAGCTTACTTATTCTTATGATAATGCTTCTTGGTCATCTTGACCTATTTATGTATTCATGTGATGATGTTGTAATGCAGTATAATTTTAATTCTTAAATTTAAGGAGAAAAAATTAGTAATTATAAATCAAAGGTAAATGATATTATTAAACGTCAATTACACTTATACAACTAAAATAATAAAAAAATAAATTAATTATATAATATATATTTAAGACCAATGGTTCAAAATAGTTTTTACATACTATAAGGTCTTTAATCATCAGTCTATATATTTTTGAAGATCATTTCTCTTAGGAATTATTTTTGAATGATTTATGAGGTTATTATTATTTACGGAATTTTGATGTTTTACAATTAAAAAAAATATTTTTCTTACCAGTATGTTAATTAGTAAGAAAATTGTTACTATAAAAAATAAATAATTATATAAAATATAATTAATATTAAAAAATTATATATATATATATATATATATATTAAATAATATTATAAATATGTATGTTTAATAGAATATCGGACGAGTTTTTTTAGTCCGAAACCCTAAGCTTTTTTGGTCCGAAGTCGGTAGCCCGTGGTTCTTTTTCGGACGGGCTTTTTAAGCTCGATTTTTTTAGACCTTTAATTTTTAAACCCAAACCAACCCAAATCTCGAATACCATAGATGGACTTTTCGGATCGGACGGCTCTAAAGAAGATGGAGCTAAGACTATCCACCATAAAAGACAAACAACATTTATTAAAAATAAAAATAAAAATTCATGACTTTGTAATTTGAGGGGTGGTCTGCCAACCCAATGGCAAGTGAATGTCATGGCTTATGTGGCACCCTTTTATTGGGTGCCATTTAAATATTTATTTAATTTATATTGTTAATATTTAATAATTATTATTAATTAAAAGAAAAGAGTGAGCGCCGGCTCACACTGAGCTAGCGCTGAGCGGGCGAGCAAAAGCGTGAGTGAGCGCTGGTTGAGTCAGAGCGCCGAATCAAGAGGGCTTCTGTACAAGAGTTGAGCCCAATTCATACTGAGCGCCGACTGAAGAATGCGGGGAAATTTGTAAGTGAGCGGGCGCTCATGTGCAACGCCGGGTGAAGTGAGGAAAACTTGGTGGCCGGATGGAAATGTCGAATACACGAGAGAGAGCAAAATGGTGGTGAGTGCCGGTCAGAGTGAACCGACCGAGTTGCTGAATTAATTTTATCTTGAATAAGAAGTTTATAAATAATTTACATTTTTCTATTTTTCAAAATGTATTAATATATTTTAAATTAATATAGATAATATAATAATAAAAATAAAATAAAATAAAATAAAATAAGAAATTGTAGGTCATGTGAGTGTCACTGATGAGAGTAAAAATAAGATGAAGGTTGAGTTGTATAGATGAAAAAGAGAAATAAATATTTTAATTGAGTGTTGAGTTAAGAGAATGTCACTGATGTGGGTAGTCTAATTGCAATTCATTCCAAATTAAGCTCACCTCTCAATCAATCCAATTGGTCTGTCGTGCGCCATACGCTCACCGTGCGTCACCCGCTATATCACCGCGTCCATGCCATAATACTAAAAAAAAAAGTTTCTTTCAAAAACCGACTTCTAATTCATTCTATAAATTCTCAAAATTTTATCAAAATTCGCAGCGAAAATTTGAATCAATAAATATTTACCGGAAAAGCCAGGCCGATTGTTGTCGGTCGGTGCCCCAGGTTAGTAAGAATGCGTAAATAATAATTGTAACTCAGATTTGTTGGTTATTATTTGCTACCGTCAATTTTAAGTCGTTGATGTCCTATGAATTTTGAGTAATCTGTTCGGCAATGTTCACGGATTGAAATAGCTTTAATTTTTAATCTTCAGGTTTAAGGACATAAATTTTGCTTCATTCCGAGGAAATAGTAGTAGTTTTGGTAAATAAATCGCCCGCGATGTTTACGCGGATATTTGGAAAGCCCAAGCAAGAGACAAATGCTCTGGCAACATTAGATAAGTTGAACGAGGTATGATATTTTGATCTTGTGGTTTATAGTTGGTTCGTTGCGTTTATGCTAAAATTGGATGTTTATAGTCATTTGGATTTTATGGGAATGGTGATATGTTGTATTGAGTTGACTCATGTGTGTGATCTTTTAAGTATTGAATTCCTTGATGACAGTTAGCTGAACCGATATGGCCCAATTCATGATTATAAGTTTTTAGTACATCGCCAAACTATTGTTTGCATTGATGAATTTAGCTAGTTTTGTTGAATGTGAACAAATACAAGCTTGTTCTTTGGATGGTTTTAGGAATCCCAAGAATTGAATTGCTAGGCCCAAAGTCGATGAAAAACCAACTTTTATAGAACTTAAATTTATGTGGTTCGAAACTTATTTTACATCCCTGATAATTTCACCATGCCATGATAAAAGAAGTTCATTGATAGTTGTGCACCCTCGGATTTTTACTCAGGCTGGGAAATGGATGTTTCTGTAAAATCACTCTTAAATGCTTTTCGGCTCATTTGGTGCATTTTATTGCAGCTCCGTTGAGACATAGTTAGCACAGAGTAGAACAAGCTGGCCTGTTAAACCATACCCTTTGACCATGTCTGCAAAAAGTTCAACTTCCTAACGATGTAATTGATTTGAGAAGCATATAATTATAACCACTTCTAATAGTTCAAAGAACACTTGCTTGACCAACTTGTGCTTCCCCAAAGAGAGTCCACAAGTGTTCTTGGTACCCCCACATGATATATGAATGCGTTTTAGATGTGCCTGTGATTGCCCTCTTAAACTCTGGTCGGGATGAATGGGTTTAGATATCATTTATTTATATATTTCTTTCTATGTGTGTGTGTGTGTGTGTGTGTGTGTGTTGGGGGGTAAATGGCTGTTTGGAGATATATTGTTTTGTCACATGTGGGGATTGTTGGGTATTCATAACATAGTTACATAGGTTCAACCTTTTGCAAAATTTGCTAAAGCATTGCTCTCCTATTGCCTGTAGGCTAGGAGGAGCTACATTGCAACATGCAAAGTGAAGGATATTTGATTATCAGCCAAGAAGCTGAGAGAAAATCGTGTGAATAATAATTCTCATGGATGTGGAAGAATTTGTTGAACCATGTGATATTTGTCCGCATTTTTACTTTCTGTCACATATTTGTTTTGTTTTATTAGCCTATTTATGTGTTTTTTTGTTGACTCTTTGAAAGTTATCTGAATCCTAATTGCATTTGCTCATGTTGCATGGCCAACAAAAGACTAGGTGAATGTGTATAATATTATAGGTGACCTATTGAACTCGTTTTCATTGTTTTCAAGATTGTGGTGGTCTTCAATTGTATTATGTGTTAAAAAATATATAACTTATGTTTACCTTTGTGTTATCACTTTCCTCGTTGAACAAAAATGCTATATGATCTTGCTATCCCTCTGCGATGTTGGACCGTCATAATAAAGAAACTTATAGTGATCTGTTGTATTATTGAGGTTGGTTGTGTGAATTCATGATGCATAATTTTCTTCTCATGCTTTTATAGTTCTAAGTGATTAGCAGATGATCCCAGTAGGAGACCTTAATTTCAGGCATATGCATCTATTCTGATTTTTTATTATTCAAATGTTGAGCAGCTATTGTCATACTAATATTCCCATTTTTTCTAAATTTATATTGCAACGACTGCTGTTCTAATTTTCTAAATACATCATGCCCATGCAGACTCTTGAGATGCTAGAGAAAAAAGAGAAAGTTCTCTTGAAAAAAGCTGCTGGAGAAGTTGAAAAAGCCAAAGAATTCACTAAAGCTAAAAATAAAAGGGGTATGCTTTGGTCATCTTATGTTTTACCCAGTGGTTCAGCTTCCTTAAATCTTGAAAATTTAATAATGTTATCTTTGTGTCTAGCTATAATTCTGGAAAAATTACCCCTGGTTTGGCACATTCCTATCTAGGGGTAAACCTCCCTCTTTCTTGATAAATGATAATACATACAAAGAGACCTGCCAACCTTATGGGTAAATATCATTTTAAACCCCAAATTATTTTGGCACTATCATTTATATCCTATATTGTTGGAAATGCTTTTTTTTTAATCCTGAACTATCAATTGTGCCTCCCGTCCTTTTTTTGGCTCCGGAAAGTTAATGTTACTCACCGGATTGTTGGCGACTTGGTGTAGTTAACAATCTGACAACATTGTTTGTGCCATATAAATTTGTAGAAAAATTGTTAAATGCACTGTGGCAATCCGACCAGCCATGTCAACTTTCCGGAGTTGAAAATGGACGAGGGGACAATTGATACAAAATAGATAGTTTTGGATTTTAAAAATATATATTTCAGATAGTTTAAGATATAATTGGTAGTAGTAGTACCAAAATAGCTTGGAGTTTAAAGTGATATTTACGCTTATATAATTAACCTTTGAGAGAAATAATTGAAAGTCGACTTCTTTATAATTTGTTATAAACCCGGCTACACCCACTTGCTTTGAAACATTATATTCTTACCTTATTTCGGGGGTTATATATATTTTGGACTATCAGGACATAAATAGTGACCATGGATATTGTTTTTTGCCATATTTACCAACCTAACTGCATCTTGGCAGGACACAGTTTTCCACACAAGCCATATTGCTCTATGCTTAATGCCAAAATATTCTTGAAGTTTTCCTAAATTAGAACTTCTGCTGATATTTGTTATTCTATTGTAATATTTCTGTAGCTGCAATACAATGCTTGAAAAGGAAAAGGCTTTATGAGCAACAAATAGAGCAGCTGGGGAATTTTCAGTTACGCATTCATGATCAGGTGCTCTTGATATAGTTTCATGAATTCCATTCGCATGCTGCTATGGTGTGTGTTTTTTTGGATACTTTCTCGGTTTTAAATAATAATGCACCTTTGTTGCAGATGATAATGCTAGAGGGAGCAAAAGCTACAACAGAAACTGTCGATGCCCTGAGAACTGGAGCTGCTGCAATGAAAGCCATGCAGAAGGCCACGTGAGTTTACTGCTTGCCAATTCAGTTGGGACTATTCTAGGTGGAAAATTGATCGTAGTTACAACACCCACATAATTAATTTAAGGTCTCTCCACAGTGAATTTTAGAAGATGAGAGACGCCAACAAAAATGGAACAGATTCTTTTTTCTAGTTGAAATTTAGTTCAAATAATCAATTAGGTTAGGACTGGCCTTGAAGAAATATCTTGGCCACAAGCATGTAGTATTCTCATTCAATGTTGTAAAAACTTCGTAAATGAGGCGTTTTGTTTCAGGCATAACTCGAGCGGTCTCGAGCTATTTTTTTTTTTCATAAAAACATTAAATAGCAAGCCAAACATCAAATTTAATAATTTATTCGAAGAATATCAAACTAAAGGCATAAAATGTTCATAAACATCAAATCATAGAAAATTCAACTATTCAAGCAATAAAGTCATTCTCATCAACGCCCTCATCTTCCAATCTTGATTGTGGTGAGAATGGATGAGATGAAGAAGAGCAGACTTTTTTAGGAGTGAGGATTAATATGTCTTTTAAATATAATAATTGCTAAGGTTGAATGTTTAATTGAGTATTGGGTTTTAAAATTAAGACTTAACAAGTATGAAATTTTGTTTAATTTTATTTGAGTTCTAAAATTAGCCCAAAACACTGAAATTTGCGAGGCTTTGAGCCTCGAGGCGCTTAGAGGCGCGCCTCGGCCCTCTGGGGGACAACGGAAAAGGCTTAAGCCTTGATACTTTTTGACAACGCCTCACCGAGGCGAGCCTCAAGGCTAAGCCTCAACGCTTTTCCACAGTGTTCTTTTCACTAACTTCTGGCTTTGGTTTGTGTAGTAATATTATGTGACCCGATGGATGAGATCAACGAGCAGACTGAAAATATGAAACAAATTCAAGAAGCATTTCGACACCAATTGGTGGAGCAGCTGATTTGATGCAGGATGAATTGGAGGCTGAGCTTGAAGAACTTGAAGGAGCTGAGCTGGAGGAGCAGCTTCTGCAACCTGCAACAACAGCCCCTGCTGCCCCCACTCGAGTGCCTGCTGGAAGGCAACCAGCAACCAAAGTTGAAGATGAAGACGATGAACTCGCTGAATTACAGAGGGAAATGGCCCTTTAACGAGGTCTTTTTTCTGATCTATCCTATTGATTGCTCAAAGTATATGTTCTTTTGGCTACTTGCACTTAGCTAGCACTAAATGGGTGTCGTGTGTTAAAAATGCCAAACAAGTTATTTGGAAGGCCACTTCGACTTGAGATATAGAGGATTCTACATTGCAGGTTTCTTGAGAATTTGATGTGGCTTGCCATAAAAAGGTTCATTTTACACGTATTTCCACGTCAAGTTCTCGACGATCTACTTAGCTTTCAGGTACCAAAAAATTTGTATGGTAATAGATTTGCATAGTTTCCTGTAGTTCGAGCTATAATTCGTCAAGTCGAGCGTTGGGGATAGAGTAGAAAAAATGTTGATAGTTCAAAATATATCTGACTGTTTAGCGGAATTTAGTTGGGAAGTTATTGTTTTGTTTCTTTCTGTGCGTGCCAATCAACCCATAAAAAAATTGCAAGCAGTAAATTGATAACAAGGCAGGATAGGTTCATCATATTGATCTTAGGTGGTGGTTGCGGCAATTTAATAGAGAATTAACTCAAATATGGCTCGTGAAAAAATAGCTAAAGGACGAACCACCCGTTTTTGCAAATAAATCATTGATGCTTTCTTTTCTCTGCCTGTTTTTTAAGTGACATTTTCCCAGTATTCTGGTTTTCTTTGTTCAGTTGTTGTGTCTTAAGAGTCGGGAAGAAATCACGGTACGACGTCGTATGAAGGTTATCATAGTTTCAGCTGCTATTTCTTGGTGTGCATTTATCTGAACAGAAACCTTACAATGTGTGCCACGGCGTTAATTGTGATATTCTGTTTTTAAAAAATACATTTCAGTCCTCGATGAATTTCTCCGGACTAATTCTTGTTTTCTTCTTCTCTTTTATTATTATTAAATATTTTTTTTTTGGAAGAGCAAATTCTTGTTTTGAGTCAGTGAAATTTGCTGTATAGCATATTTAAGAGAAAAAAATGGAGAATATTGAAGCATCTACAAAAAGGAAAACTCGTCAGTTTTGTTTGAAAGAATACTAAAGTAGTACCTCGAATAATCTATAATTTAGAGGGTGTTTATAAGCTTTTTAAAAGAGTTTATACGTTATTTAGGAGCTTATAAGTTGTTACAAAGTGTTTGGCAAAATAAGTTCCTAAACAGTTTATAAGTTGTGAAAATAAGCTCCAACAATTTATAAACTCTCCTAAAAATAAGTTGGTCAATTCTAATTTATTTTTTCATAAACTTATAAGCAATCATGAATTTATCAAAATAATTTTATTATAGTTCGTAATTTTTTACACCTACACTATTAATTTCATCTCTCGTCAATTTCATTTCTCTAATTATGATTTCCTCTCTCTAAATCACGATTCTTTCTCTAACTTATAAGATCAATTATCAAAACACTTTAACAATTTATAAGTTCTTGATATATTATTTATTATAAGTTCTTGAAACATCTTATAAGCTCTTGGAACTTATAAACTTTCTAAAATAAGTTTAGGCAAACACCCTTAGTCGGTCAATTGTTCATTTGTCCTGTATCATTGTGGGCCAAGTAAAATAACTCATTTGTACCTACTATAGTCAATTATTAGTATTATCATAAAACTCATTTGTACCTACTATAGTCAATTATTAGTATTATCATAATTCATCAAATTATGCAAATTTGTTTCTGAATAAACATGTTCGTTCTTAAAGGTTGAATATCTGATTATGTAAATCTATCTCTGAATAAATATTTTCGTTCTGAAAAGTTGAATATCAGATTATGTAAATCTATCTCTGAATAAATATTTTCGTCCTTCTAATTTTAATAGGATAGTTGTCAATTTGACATAGCTTGATGTAGAAATGTGTAAAAATTATTAGTATCTTTTTTGTTAATTGTCACGCGCAAGTCAAAAGATGATGTTTCGAGGCTTAAAAAAATTGAAATTTTGATTTATGTAAAATATATCATATTTATACATCAGTGTCATGTCAAATTTATTGTGATCCTACTCAGTTTTTGGTACTAACAAATTTATTCGATGATAAATTTGCATAGTTTCTTTAGTTTGATTATTAATTGGTCAATGTCAATAGTTTAGAACTGAAAATTGTTATATTTGGAATATATTGGCTTAGTTTTATTTAGACTGAAAATTGTTATATTTGGAATATATTAACTTTTTGGCTAAGTTTTATTTAGATTTCCAACATTACGCATTGTTTCTTAGAGCTTACATGTAATTATATTTGTAGTATAGAAAGTGTTCAAATTCAACTTGACCTGTACGTTTCCAATAAAAAATTGATATACGTTTTATATTTATAAAATGTATATATATTAGATACAACTGAGTCACAGACATTATATTAAATATATCGACGTGAAATTGATTATTTTATATACAAGTAAAATGAAACAAGATGTTAAATATTCAAAACACGTTGTTAAGCTCACCTAGAACTCACTAACATAGGTTTGAGTTAATTTAGAGGGTATTTGGCTAAGTTTATTTTAAAGAGCTTATAAGATGTTTAAAGAGCTTATAAGACATAATGTTTCAAGAGCTTATAAGTTGTCAAAGTGTTTGGATAATTGAGCTTATAAAGTAGAGAAAGAATTGTGGTTAGAGAGAAAAATCATAGTTAGACAAAGAAAATTGACGAGATATGAAGTCGATAGTGTATATATAGAAAATAACGAATCATAGTAAGGTTATTTTGGTAAATTCATTGTTATTTATAAGTTTATGAAAAAATAAGTTGGGGTTGAACTACTTATTTTTAGGGGAGCTTATAAGTTGTTGGAACTTATTTTCACAACTTATAAGCTGTTTAGGAACTTATTTTACCAAACACTTTCCATGAGCTTATAAGTTCATAAACATCTTATAAGCTATTTTGAAGAGCTTATAAGCTTAGCCAAACACCCTCTTAGTTTTCAATACTATAATATGATTCTATATCTTTAAAGTTAATAAGATGACATTCATAAAATTAATTCAGTATATAGGTCAGATATAATGATACTTAATTTTAAAAATTAGGTCTATCTTTATTAGGGAAAAAGAAAAGAAATTTTGTTGTAGCTAGGCTATTGAACTGGATAAATTCCATAGAACATATACATGCATTATACTCACTTCTCACGTGATAATATTTTATTAATTTAATTTATATTAATAAAATATTATCATATGATAGAGGATGTACTATATTTATATGATCTATACGATTTTCCATTGAACTGCCATCTTAATTAAACTGTCATCTTAGATTTAGAGTCCCAATGATAATGATCCTCGTGTAGATATAGCAGTGCCTGCAATCTAATCGATCATATTCTCAGTCCTTCGCAGTTACACTTCCTCTAATCAAAATTGTAGGGAAATTTTATTGTCTTAACTCAATTATTTTACTTGCTTTTTCAATATATAAAATGATACAGGTTAAATATATATCTATATAAAATAAAAAACTAAGTAGCCCATTTATGCTCGAATATGATTAATAGCATGAAGAATTCGGAGGATCCACCACATTTTCAGTTAGATGAAATCATGTATGTGGCTTCTTTTAAAATACTTGAATACAATATATATGTATAAGCCACAAGGGATGACGGTAATAGAAATTTTCTTCCCGTATAAATTATGAATTATACATCTATATAACACACACATATTTATATATTAGGTTATATATTAGGTCAATTATCAGATTAAATCTTAAACTATTTGATTTGTCTCAAAAATGTCTAGAACTTTCAATAAAAGATTCGTATTATCAATATTGTACAAAAAATATCCCATAACTTTTAATAATATCAATAAAAGAATTGTACTAATGATTTTTATTAACAGGATGTTAACTGAGATTTTCACGTGGTAAAAGTGAACTAATGCTTTCAATAGGTTAATGAGTACTATTAAAAGTGAGTTTTATGTTGAGCATACCATAATGTTATTTTACGAGATTTGGTGAAGGACTATTGACAAAAAATGTACAAAATTTTTAAGTAATGATTTTCATGAAGGATTTTAAGAAATATGATAATAAATTTGAAGACACAACACAACATAATACAACTAATGGGCTTACATTGTATAGTACTTCATTTGGCGTTTTTTGTTGTTGTAGAAACAATACTCTAATTCTAATTCTAGTTTCATCAAAGTCAATATTTTCTTTGATAAAATGAATCATGAACTATTTTCTTTACCAATAGAAATGATGCTATCAAATAACCCCATGAGTCCATAATGTTAAGCTCATCTTTAGTAAAAATTTCAAGAGATATTATTAAATGTAGACTTATGAGACTTTGTAATGGCTCTTCACAAAGCTTTGAATAAGTACATAAAAATATTCAAATTCTACATCAACAAAATGGATGCAGCTAGAAAATATAAATCCAATATTAAGTGAGACACTAACCTTAACTACACAAATAAGAAATATCATATGCAATCGAATGTTCACCAATAATTGAAACAACAAAAAAACACACAAATGTGTTCATGTTTATTGTCTTCATATCAAATTTGTCATCTGATGGTCATTAAATAATAATCAAAATAAAATAAACACAAAATATGTTTGAGTTTACAAAAAAAAATGACTAAACAGAGTCATCATAATTTTTTAAAAATTATCATGTTGGAAACGACGTCCATTTTGCCACATGGTAATCTCAATCAGCATCCGAACAACTAAAAATATTAGTACAAATATTTTTGATACAATATTAATAGTTTGGATTTTTTAATGATATTATTGAAAGTTCATGATATTTTTGAAACAAACCAAATAATTTATGATTTAATCCAATAATTATCCCATATATTAAGCTTTTATACACATATTTTATTTATATTGATACTCGTGTATATTTTATTAATATTCTTTTGTAACAGGTGTAGATCATATCAAAATTAATAATTTAGATCAATTCTAAATTAACATAGGAGAAATAATTTATTTAATCCTCTCTATATATAACATCTTCGATTTCAAAACACATCATCACATAGTAATTGAATCTCCTTGTTGGAAAATTTACTAAAGTATCGGGAATGTTTAAATCGTAATTGTGTATTTTGATTTGATCTCAAAACCTCTGATGATTGCCTTGCTGAAATAACGGATATTGCTAACTTGTTTTCGAGTTGGAAGTTTTTATGTTTCAAGTTTCAGCAGAACTACCAGCTTGGACAAAGCCAAAGACCGATAGAGTTCAAAGCAAGTACAATGTTAAGTCCGATCGATAAGTATCAAGACTAGCCGCCACGCGGACCGCCGCCATTCCTCGCCTCGTGCCAATACATCGTCGTCGCGAGCCATGCCATCGTCGTCGCGACCTCAGCCCCATCTCCTCTCTCTCCCTCGGTTCCTTCGCGAACCGACACACATACGGATATCTCTCTCGCCGATCTGAGCGCCTTCACTGTCTCGCCTCGCCTCGCTGGGCGCATAGACGATAGATCCGCTGCCTCACGCCGTAGTGCTCTTCTCCAGCCACCGCGTGGCGCCCGATCCGATGGCGCCGTTGTTGCTGCTCACTCACGCACACACGCGTACCGTCATATCTCTCTCTCTCTCAATCTCTTACCCTCGTCTTTGTTTTTAGGTTTGCCGCTATTGCTGGGCTCCACGGAGGCCCTGTCGAGGATGCTTGGCGTCGCCGTCGTGTGCAAAGCCACCGTCTAGTTGTGCCGCCGTGCTCCGGCTACTGTCACCGTTGGTTAATGGCCGAGCCTCAAGTGGCTCGGTCCAAACACTACAGAATGTAGGCCACAGATTTCTAAGTTTTGTGTTTACTAAACTTCTATGCACTTGAGCAGAGAGTGTTTGTTCTTTATTCCTATATAGAATTCTAGTTCAATGTGTTCATGTATGGTTTGTATCAGTGAACAAGTTTATAAATTCTAAACATGAGAAATTTGTAAATGGAGTAGGTGGATAAGATAGAACCTTGGTGAGATTTATGTGTATTCTTTTCTTCTTTTCCTATTTCAATCGAAAGCACCAGATTTGTGGAGGATTGCTTCAAAGAAAATAAATAGAATTGGTTGTCTGTTTAAGAAACATGTTGAATGTTTTAAAACTGAAATTGTTACCTTGTTGTTCTTCATTTCGCTCTTTGTTTCTTGGGGATGTTGTGAGATTGAAAGAGGAGTTTTGAAAGTGGAACTTGTAATGGAAGTTCTCGTATATGTTGGAAGAAATGGAGAATGAACAAGAATGAGACTTTGAAAGTGAGAAGAAGAAGGATTTGTTGTTTTATGTTGCAGCAGAGGGCTGCCGATCGTGAATCTGGTCTGCAGAGGTGAGAGAGAGACGAAGATATGGTTGAAGTTGATGATATAATCAAAATACCCCTTTTTTTTAAATTATGATTTTTGAGATAATTCACGATAGCGACATATCACTCGTTTTGTCCGAACGAGGATCGATGATTGTGACTCGTCCATGACGATTAGGATATCGAGAAATTGTTACCTCGATTGTCATTGCACACATTCGCGATCCGATTTATCGGATCCAATCGTATTATATTATCGTTCGATTATTAATCGATAAATTTCTCGTTAATTCATTTAAATAAATTAAATAAGCGATTCGGATTAAATTCTTTGTTAACTTTTAAAATTTTATTCGTTGAGCTACGTTTTAAATTTTTCGGGTTATTACATACCATCCCCTTAAAATAAATTTCGTCCCGAAATTTGCTAACCTTGGAAGAGATCTGGGTATTTCTCTTTCATAGCCGATTCTAGTTCCCAAGTTGCTTCCTCTTGTCCATGGTGTCGCCATAGACCTTCACTAGCGGTATCTCTTTGTTCCTCGCTTTGGATACGTCGGTCCAAGATTTAGTAGGTAGTTCCACATAACTCATATTGTCATCGAGGACAATATCGTCGCTGGTATCACATGGCTTGGGGTCATGTATGTACTTCCTTAGTTGTGAAACGTGGAATACATTGTGCACGCTCTCAAGCTTACGGCAATGCAGTCCAGAAGTCAGTTGGCCCTATTTATTCCAAGATTTCATAGGGTTCTATGAAACGTGGCCGTAGCTTCCCCTGGATTCCGAATCTCACGATTCCTTTTGATGGAGAAATCTTCAAGAAGACTTTGTCTCCCACTTCAAAATGTAGCTCCGTGCGACGTTTGTCGGCGTACGACTTCTGTCGGTCTTGGGCCTCCTTGATCCGTTGGAGGATCTGCCTCACAATCTCGATCATTTCACCCACAGAGTCAGGTCCTAATACTCTCCTTTCTCCCACTTCATCCCAGTAAAGTGGTGATCGACATTTCTTCCCATAAAGAGCTTCGTAAGGGGCCATTCTAATAGTTGCTTGGTAGTTGTTGTTGTAGGCGAATTCCACAAGTGGTAACACTTGTTCCCAACTTTCTCCTCTATCGAAGACAACAGTTCTCAACATGTCTTCAAGAGTTTGAATGGTCCTCTCGGATTGTCCGTCCGTCTGTGGGTGGAACGTGGTACTGAAATGTAGTCGAGTCCCCAATTCCTTTTGTAAACTCATCCAGAATCTGGATGTAAATTTCGAATCTCTATCAGACGTGATAGTCTTCGGAACTCCATGTAGACGTATGACCTCTCGAACGTACAATTGTGCTAGTCTGTCTGATCCATGTGTTATTGGAATGGGCAGAAAATACGCGCTCTTAGTCAAACGATCGATGATGACCCAAATAGCGATATTTTCTCTTTGTGATTTGGGTAGCCCGGTAACAAACTCATGGCTATATCATCCTATTTCCATTCCGGTATGTCTAGCGGTTGTAAGGTTCCATACAGTCGTTGGTGGAGTGCTTTCACTTGTTGGCACGTCAAACAACGTTCTACGAATGAAGCTACGTCTCACATCATTCCGTCCCACCAAAATTTCTCCTTGAGATCTTGGTACATTTTGGTACTTCCGGGGTGTGCGGTGTAAGAAGTCTCATGGGCTTCTTTCAAGATCTCGCTCTTAAGCCCTTCGTCTTCTGGAACACACACCCTCCCGTCATACAATAAAACGTTATCTGTTGCTTCTTTGAAATTTTTGTGGTTGTTGTCCTTGATCTTGGCTCGTATTTCCTTTAGCTTCTTGCTCTTCCTTTGAGCTTCTAAGATTCGGACTCTTAAGTCCGGGATTGCAATCAACGTTGCAATACAGCCCTCTATTGTCGGAGACGGGTCTATGATTTCGATGTTCATCCTCTGAAATTCCTTTATAAGTATTTCCTCATGACTGAGGAGGCATCCCAAACTAGGGTGGGATTTGCGACTCAAAGCATCGGCTACAACATTAGCCTTGCCTGGGTGGTAATTGATACCACAGTCGTAATCTTTCACTAGTTCTAACCATCTACGTTGCCACGTGTTAAGATCTTTTCGCTCAAAGAAATACTTGTGCTTTTATGGTCAAGATAGATCTCACATCTAACTCTATAGAGATGGTGTCTCCAAATCTTTAAGCGTATCGACCCGCTAATTCCTGTGTCGTATGAGGATAGTTCAACTTATGTAGGAGTAATCGCTGAAGCATAAGCAATAACTCGCCTTCTTGCATCGTAACACAACCTAGCCCATTCTTTGAAGCGTGCTGTAGATTGTGTACTCCTTATCCGCTTGCATCATGAGATACAGTCTTTGTTGTCAAGAACTCCTTCAATCTCTGGAAACTAGCTTCACACTCGGCGGTCCAAGTGTACTTGATTCCTTTCCTCAACAATTGGGTCATGGGTCGGGCTATCGTTGAAAATCCTTCGATAAATCTTCGATAGTAGCCGGCAAGTCCTAAAAGCTCCGAATTTCATTCGGTTCTTTGTGATTCCCATTCTCGAATCAGACGATCTTCGAGGGGTCTACTTTGATTCCCTCGGCGGACATGATGTGACCTAAGAATGTCACCTCGCCTAACCAGAACTCACACTTGCTAAACTTGGCGAAGAGTTGCTCTTGCCTTAATGTTTGCAGCACCGTTCTCAAGTGCTCTTTGTGTTCTTGGTTATTCTTGGAGTATATTAGGATATCGTCTATGAATACTAAGATAAATTTGTCTAAGTACGGGTGAAATACCATATTCATGATATCCATAAATACTGTTGGGGCATTTGTAAGTCCAAAGGGCATAACGATGAATTAGAAATGACCATACTTTGTACGGAAAGCCGTTTTAGGTACATCATCTGGTCTAATCCTTAGTTAATGGTATCTCGACTTTAGATCTATCTTTGAAAGACTCCGCTCCTTAAGTCGATCAAACAAATCGTCAATTCGGGGCAATGATACTTATTCTTAAGAGTTATCTTGTTTAACTCTCGATAATCTATGCACATTCTCAAAGTGTCATCCTTCTTCTTTACGAAAAGGACAGGTGCTCCCCATGGAGACACACTAGGTTTAATAAAACCTAACTCCAAGAGTTCTTGTAGTTGGATCTTTAATTCTTCAAGTTCCTTTGGTGCCATCCGGTATGGGGCTTTTGACACGGGCGTAACTCGTTCGAGGTCGATCGTGAACTCGATCCGTCGACGGTGGTAATCCGGTTGTTCATCCGAAATACATCGAGTACTCCTTCACGATCGGAACGCCTTCTATCCTTCTCTCATTCTCGCTCTTCCTCCCGGAGGTAGACAAGGTAGGCGTGATTCTCTGCCTTGTTCAAGAACGTTCGCTTGTAGTGCGGATATGATTGGGACTCTCCCCCATGCCGATCCCATGAAAGTCTCAGAGGTTTCTCCGGGATGTTGGAAAGAAATTTTCCTTTCATTACACAGGATGGTCGCATTATGTTCGGTTAACCAATCCATTCCTAGGATTCGTCCACAAACCGCCATAGGTATGACGTGAAGGTTATCTGTCATGACCTTAAGTGAGCCTAGTCCAAGTTCTAGGTTCGAGCATATGTGGGTTACCGTTTTATGCCTCCCATCGAGAAGAAATTCTCATGATTTGTTCAACGATTTAGATCTAATCCTAAGTTCTCTATGCATGCTTCAAAGAATAAAATAATGCGAGCGCCAAGATCAAACAAGAGGATAATGTGCAATTGGAGGAGTGTTCCCATACCTGCCAAGTTTCCTTGGTTCCTTGGCGGCTCCTGCGGGAATTCCATTTCTTGGTTGAGGGCGTAGGCCCTGGCTTGCGGTGGTGGTTGCTGTTGTTGATGATATGGTTGTTGTTGCTACGGTTCTTCGCCTTTGTTGTTGTTGGGGCTGCCGGATCGTTGTCTGCTGATCGTCGCCATTGTTGTTGTCGTTGCCGCCGTGGTTGATACGGTCGTTGCATCGGCCGGAAATATTGGACCGGGGGGTTGTTGCTGGAATGGTTGGGCTTGGATAGCCCGGACCGGCTGGACTCGGTTGGGTACATTAGGCGGTCGCTTTCCTCATGGCGTACCTCGGGACGATCTCTCACAGTGAGGGCCCTTCCGCCACACTGAAGCATCCGTCATTTGTAAATGCGCATGCCCCTTTGTGACTCCTATGGCACCTGGGGCACACGGGGAGCCTCACAAATTTCTGGTTTCCCCCCCCAAGTGCGGGTACCATGGGGCGTCCATTCCCTGTCGTGCCTGGACGACACGTTATTCCTCGCCATGGCCTCGCATCGGCTTGGCTGTTGGCTCCTTGTCCTTGGTGGGGTCCTTCCCACTCCTCTTCCCACGATCCCTTGGTGACTGGGGATGTACAACAACGCCCCTGCCCTCACGCATAGCCGCCGATATCCAAAGCTCTACTAAGGGCCTCGCGGTAGGTCGATTTCCATGACCTAAAAGTGTAAGTATATAGGTAAAGGCAGTATGTGTTATCCGGGGATTGTGTCGCGAAAACATAAAGTAGCTTCAGCGATAATTCGTCATTATTCAAACAGAGAATTGGGTGAAAGGTTTGAGGATTGAATTTAATCAGCGAGGTAACAAAAGCAGAGAAATAAAATAAAGCAATAAACACTTTCGGATGGTAAAGCAGATAAGGGCGACTAACCACAGGGATGCATTAATCCCCATCCACGCGTATGTTTATCACCATGTTACTATTGTGATTTTAATCGAGACAGATGGAAGATCACGTATAGCAAACGACACCACATTACGAAATTTGCTATAGATTACTAGCTTTCCCTATTCTTATGCGTCTCGGGTGAAAGCAAGCAACTCGAGCGAGATCACGAAGAATGCTCTTGCTCGAGATATCTGTCATCTAGGCTACGATTCGAGAAAACTGTCGTATCGTGCGTTCGAATCGATTGACAGATTAATACTGATTACGTAATTTCTTAGCTAGATATGCATCGAGATTGATCGAGAATTAACACATATAAATAAGCACCAGAATCGCGAATCGATACACGGAAGTTAAATAGAGATACTTGAGGAATCCTGACATATAGGATCGGATCGTACAGACCACAAGTTAGAGCGGAAAATTACCTAGACATAATAAGCGGAATAAAATACTGATTTAACCATAAAAATAGAAATTAAATGCATAAAACCCGTGATGAGCGTTGGATGAACAATGGTTGGTCTTGAATCGATCAGCGAAAGAGCGGAAAACAACAGCGATCGGACAAGCGTTCCGATTGATAACAAAGCGAAGAACTAAACTAGAACAGCGGAAAATTAAAGCTAGAACTAGCGGGATGAAAATTAAAGACTAAAATCTACCAAAGCGAGGAAAAGGCATTAAAAGCGATGTGCAGAGGCGTGCGGGTCTAAGGGCGCAAAGGGGTGTCTCACTGTTTATAGATAAGGGTGGAAACCTAATTTCTCTTCTATGCGCCCGTTTCGCGACCATTCCTCATGATCGCTTATTTCGACTCGTGGCGGCATCTCAGCGCGCTCTTCTTCGCTTCATGATCGCCTCTTTCGCTTCGCATGGTTGGCTCGCATGCACTTTTAGCGATCAGCTAGCCGTGGTCGCGAAATCATCTGATGAGTTCTCGGTCTTGGGGCTTGATACTTCGCGTCTGCAAGGTCGTGATGGGTCCTTCCCACTTCCTCTTCCCACGATCCCTTGGTGACTCGGGGATGTACAACGACGCCCCTGCCCTCACGCATAGCCGCCCGATATCCAAAGCTCTACTAAGGGCCTCGCTGGTAGGTCGATTTCCATGACCAGCTAACGACACCTCGATCTCGTATGAGTCCCACCCGAAACTTCTCTCGTCTTTCTCGTCGGTGTCGACCAGTTGAGGCGCATACCACGACATCTCGTAGAATGCATGATCGTAATCTGTGACCGTCGTCTTTTCCTGGCGCAGGTTGTAGAACTCGTGTTCTTTCCTCTTCCAAGAGTTTCGAATGTACTTTCGTACACTTCCTCCTTAAATTCCTCCTGTGTAATCTTCCAACTCCTTCTCGATAGAGTCTTCCTCTTCGCCTCCCACCAGAAGTCGGCGGCACCAGCCATTTGGAAAGTAACGCATGACAAGCGTTCTTGAGAGGAACAATGGATAAGTCAAGATTCACCCGAGCACAACCAAAGTTCAGTGTCGACGGGATTCCCAGTCCCGTTGAAAGTGGGCGGGTTCTGACTGAGGAATAGTTCCTCAATTCGCCTCACCGTGGTGGTGGTGGTGGTGGTGGCTTCTTCGTGTGTTATCTCGCTGTTCCTTCTTCCTACGACATCCTATCCTTCATAAAGATACGCAATTAGATATCGTCTCATGCTATCCATCAGGATCAATGTATATATATATGCGCACGGTATTTGTATAATTATGAGCATAAATCTAGCACATCATCGAACATTACATAGCACAATGTTAAAATAAAAGGCTCTCGAGGAGCTATCATCATTCCACATCAATTACCTCTACGAGGACTTTCATCGCTTTTAAGATTTACAAAAGACTGTGCATGCAGTATGATGCCCAAAACAAATATCAAGATCACCCAGTACCTAGTCACGGTGCGCATAAAAATCTAAACGCCACCGTGGTCATCAAAATAGGTTCATGTCGAACGACTCGTCGCTTCTGCATGTATCAAAAGATATACAAAGTATATAGACAAAATGACAATCTAGTCCTAAGAACTAGATCTATGATCGCCCGGTATAGATAGGCTCCATGTGTCGAATCAGACCGAAGCATGGAACTATCCACTCCTTCCATCTCATCGTCACCGATGGGTCCTCCTGGGTCTTTCTTCTGTCTTCCTCAGATCTTCCTGGTCTTCCTCCGAATCTTCCTCTTCATGCCGAAAGAGCGAGCCCGGCTCTCGATTCTAATGACCCGGCATCTTCCATAGCAGCCTGTGTCTCGCGGACGTCGGCCATGACCTCCTCGAAGGCGGTGGCTAGGAATGGAGCAAGAACTGTGACGAGTACAAGCTCCTCACGGTGCCTCCGCCAGGCCACGTGGGTCTTCGATCTCCACAGAATTGTGGTACACCGATGCATGCGGGGGCGGGCGGCTGGACTGGGAGAGAGCCAGCAGATGGAGGTGGATACGGCATGGCATGACCCATGGTGATTGTCTGGCTGGCAAAGGACGAGGATGGAATCCCACGGTGGTAGGACCGGCAAGATGAGTGCTCGGGACGGAAGGTCCAGCCTCAAACATGTCCCTGCCACTGCCAGGCAAGAACACGGGTCCATCAGCTGCTAAACGGGGCACCTCCGGGTGGAGCCACTCTGGAATCTCGTCGCGCCAAGTGTATTCGTGCGGGGAGATACGGCCCACGTGGTGCAGCTCCGTACACCGTGAATACATAGCTCAAGTGGCTAACAAAGCGAGGCAGGTCCGCCTCCAGATCAAAGCTCTCTCGGCGCCGGTAAATATAGTCCGTCGATATCTCACGGGCGTACCCCTGCCAGTCGGATGGCAGTCTCATGATTAGTCGGAGTACACCGTCATAATGCGATGTACCCCGGGCATGTGCTGCGGCCCAATGACGTGTGAAGTGCGCCAAGAATTCGCCGAGGTCATCTCCGTGGCACATCTGGTATGAGCAGTACGAACTTATAACCTCCTCGGGTGTGGCCCTAGAGGACAGAGGGCGCCTAGTCGTGAAGACAGTCCGAGCCATCTGAAAAGAGAAGTATCACTATGGTCAGACACGGTAAACATAACGGTATATCTAGAAGAAGGTACGTACACAATAAACATCTATACAAAGAAGGATATAGCAATCTACATTATCCTGTGACCTACATTCCTAAATCCTTATGGCATTACTTTCATGGTTTGATATCCGGGAAGAGACGGTATGGTTTCTTAGAGTAGAGTAACGATCGATGTCTAGCTTTCGGGTAAAGGCTAAGAGGTCACCCTATCTTATTGGGTTTTGAATTTCTTATTGCTACTCGCGTTATTGCATCACATCATATCCATTCTCATTACGTACTCACAATTCATTATTTCCTTTTATGCTTCCCTATAGTTATACTTTGATTCATTTTATTATTGTTACGATAGAGGCAACACGCGTGGTGTTCGGAATTCCTTCGCGTAGAGCGGTTGAGACTCATAACAGTGCGATCCTCCAGTTAAGCAATTTCTTCGTCATTGTAGACTCGTCGCGTTATCATCCTCGAATCCATTCGGATTGTGATTCTTAGGATTTTTATGTTCTCGTTCTTCCTTAGTATTTCGTTCAATTGGGGATACCTTAGGTTTTCATACTAGTTCATGGTGCGGATCATGCGCCTTAAGAGTCTATGTCCTCACGGAAAACATACTCATTTACATCCTGCTTCTAGCATGCTTCGCACATAGAAGTAAACATAGATCATAACATGTATTGCGACAAACAAGTATTCTCATTTTACTCATTTACCAAGCCCCTACAATTTGCAACTTTCTTTCAAACTAATGACCAATCAATTGAAACAACTTTTCAATTTCAACATATTCCTCTTTTCAAAATATATTGCAATTTCCCAACAAGGCAATATTGTAAGTCCATTTCACAATTCATATATTTCCATCATTTCAAAATAACTTTTAGTTGAAATAGTTACCTCATTCCTCGTTGAGTAGGATGACGATGGAGTGCAATGGAGTAGCAGTCAAACATAAATAATTTCTAGACTCAACTTTCAACTTAGGATTCAAGGAAATGGTTGCTAGGGTTCAGAGCGAATAAGTGCTCTGATACCAATTTGTGACGACCCGACTTCCCAAGGAAGTACGGATCGTCACTGGTATGATAATGCAGCGGAAATATACACAACTAATCAATGTAATTAACACATGAGCTACTCATCAGCGCAGGAACTAAAAAGGGATAAGCTATTCAATACCAACTCAAGCCACAGAAGGACTTGTCAAAATGTTCAAGGTTCAAATATAACCCAATCAAGGCGCAATTCAAGGAACGAGGTACGACCTCAAGTTCAGTACGGTATGAAGGCAGTTATGATCAAGACATCAAAATAATATCAGACTTAGGCAGCAATAAACGTGTGGACATGTATATGACGATACATGTCCAAGGTTCTAGAAATCCTTTCTAATAAACATCAAAATAACTGCTACTCTGCCACCTCACACCCATCATCAGTCCCTGCTCAACATGCACATCAAAAACGAGATGCAAGGCTAAGTACAAAAGTACTCAGTGGACTCATTGCCGAAAATATTTTCTTTATTTAAAGTTATTGAACTGCCAACGATAGCGCATGAGGATTTTAGTTAAAAGACTCATGCCTATCAAACATTTTATCATTTTCCAAAAGTGTCAGGCCTGACCATTTCAATCACGTTGTTCCATATCTGATCATTCATTCATTCATTCAATCGCGCACTATGGAGGTGGCCACGTACACATAGTCACCGTGACCGGCCGAGGTAGCTAACCTTAACACACAGTCACACGTGTACACACTCCGAGTTAGTCCTCAACTAAATCGGATCCGATCATTACCCTTTTTTAACGTTGGTGGATCAAATCATTCACATACCACATTGGATATACCATTCAATTCTCATTTCACGTTGGATTAACCAACCTCAGATAGGATCACAACAAAACATAAAAACATTTGGCAGTCAATAACAGTTCATGTGATAATATTTCATAAAACTTTTGTAAATCATGCTTTGAGATAGATATGCATATCATTTTTTTTTTCAAGAGAGCCCACCTCAAGAAATGTCCTTCAAGTACCGCTAGCGATCCTATGTCGCTTTCGCTCACGCCCACGCCGACCTTATCAACGTAAGAAATATAATTTAGTATGTCATTCGCTTCTTTCGAGAAGCATCGCTAATATTCAACGCACTCGATATCCTTTAAGTCTTCGGGTTTGTGGATTTTCAAGTATCGATAAGATTCAATTAACAACTATATTTCGCCTATTCGATTAGTCTCGCCATAACGATAGATGACACTTTGTCGCTGCATTCTTCTCTTCCATCGATGTGTCTTCACGCCGCTTCGCATTTATTTATGAATACTAAGTTCATAACTAATCTTTGTCGTCTGTTAACGCGTATCATCGATTTCGAGTTCCAATACCTCATTCGTTACTATCATTTCCGCGCCGCGTTTCTCGCCTCACACGTCACACATATCCTATCAAAGAAACTCATATCTATGCTACACGATCAATAAAGGCTTCTCGTAATTCAATCATCATCTAACAAACGTTTTACGAATTAAAGTTACTTAAATAATATTTCTCAAGCATCTACTTGACATAGTCGATATCATTAATTAATTAATTAATTAATTCTTTAATTTAATTAATTAAATCCATAATTACAAGTTTAATTAAATGGGTCAAATTAAAAATCTAATAACATTTTATTAACCAATCAAATTAATTTAACTTCATCTTAGATATCCACTAATTAGGATTTAATTCCATCACACCTTTTTAGCAATTTGCTTAAGGTTCATCGTATTATATAGATAAATCACTTAAAAAGAATAGTTCTCAAGTTATCCCTTAACATAATTAATTATTTATGTTATTAAATTTCTAAAATTAGACTTTATTCAATCTAATGAATTTAATTAACTCACTCTAAATAATTGATATTGAGATTATTATTTAATTAATTAAGAATTAATTTCAAAAATTTAATTATTAGAATTAAACCTCATATTTAAATAATATGGTATTAATTCAATCCTTAATTTAATTTAATGGATTCTAGAAGTAATTAATTCAAGTCCATTATTCATTTATATACTTAGCCCAACATTTAAAAATACGTCTAAGCCCATCTTCAATTTAATTAAAAGCTCATATCAATTTAATTAAAGAGCCCTTCTTCCATTTAATTAAATGCCCACTCAATTAATTCAAGAGCCCATATCATTTTAATTTAAAAGCCCATAGCAATTTATTCTAAAGGCTCATCTTTCATTTAATTCTAAGGCCCATATCAATTCAATTCCAGAAGCCCATCTTACTTATTATTTCGGGCCCAACTCAATTTATTATCACAAGTGCTCAAACATATAAAATTTCGCCCATATTAAATAAGAGCCCATATATTCAACCCATATCAAAGCCCAACACCATTTATTTTCGGCCCAATACCATTTGGCCCAACATTAAAATAAAATAAAACTAACTAATCTAACCTAATCTAACCTAGCCGCCTCCCCCCCTTTGATACATCTCTCTTTTGCCTCACTCACACACACGGATGAACACACACACACAAGCTCGCCGCCGCCGCCTCCACGTCCGGCCAGCCACGTCTCCGTCGGCAAGTTGTGCGACCCCCCCATCTTCTCTTCTGTCTCCTCTCTTCTCACTTCCTAACTCACGCAGCGCATACACACACACACGCTCACGCGGACTATCGCTGCCCTCGCCTCCGCCACACGTCGTCGCCCGCTAGCCGTGCCATCGCCGCCACGACCTCAGCCCCATCTCCTCTCTCTCCCTCGGTTCCTTCGCGAACCGACACACATACGGATCTCTCTCTCGCCGATCTACGTAGCCTTCACCTGCCTCGCCCGCCTCGTTGGGCGTTACACACGCATGCATCCGCTGCCTCGCGTCAGAGTGCTCGCCTCCACCACCGCATGGCGCCCAGATCGGGCGCCGTTTCATCATTCACTCACGCACACGCGCCGCATCGCCATATCTCTCTCTCTCAATCTCTCACCCTCGTCTTTGTTTTCAGGTTTGCCGCCGTCGTTGGGCTCCGGGGAGGCCCTGCCGAGATGCTTGTGTCGCCAAAGCCGCCGCCTAGTTGTGCCGCCGCGTTCTACTAAATTGCCGTCATTGTTGGTTAATGGCCGAGCCTCAAGTGGCTCGGTCCAAACACTACAGAATGCAGGCCTCAGATTTCTAAGTTTTGTGTTTACTAAACTTCTATGTACTTGAGCAGAGAGTGTTTGTTCTTTATTCCTATATAGAATTCTAGTTCAATGTGTTCATGTATGGTTTGTATCAGTGAACAAGTTTATAAATTCTAAACATGAGAAATTTGTAAATGGAGAGGTGGATAAGATAGAACCTTGGTGAGATTTATGTATTCTTTCTTCTTTCCTATTTCAATCGAAAGCACCGATTTGTGGAGGATTGCTTCAAAGAAAGAAATAGAATTGGTTGTCTGCTTAAGAAACATGTCAATGTTTTAAACCGAAATTGTTACCTTGTTGTTCTTCTTTTCTCTTTGTTTCGGGATGTTGTGAGATTGAAAGAGGAGTTTTGAGAGTGGAACTTGTAATGGAAGTTCTCGATATGTTGGAAGAAATGGAGAATGAACAAGAATGAGACTTTGAAAGTGAGAAGAAGAAGGATTTGTTGTCTTATGTTAGCAGAGGTCGCAGATCGTGAATCTGGTCCTCAGAGAGAGAGAGATGAAGATATGGTTGAAGTTGATGATATAATCAAAATATTCTTTTTAAATTATGGTTTTGAGATAATTCACGATAGCGACATATCACCGCTTTATCCGAACGAGGATCGATGATCGTGACTCGTCCATGACGATTAGATATCGAGAAATCGTTACTCGATTGTCATTGCACACATTCGCGATCCGATTTATCGGATCGATCAGATTACATTATCGTTCGATTATTAATCGATAAATTTCTCGTTTATTCATTTAAATAAATTAAATAAGCGATTCGGATTAAATTCTTCGTTAAATTTTAAAATTTTATTCGTTGAGCTACGTTTTAAATTTTTCGGGTTATTACAATGAGTTTATTCTTATTCTCGTAAACAAGACATGATCCCGAGTAGTGGATTGACTGAGCAATCAATCCGTGAATGTAGGAGTTAATCTATTCGAACCACGTAAAAATCAACGTGTTCTTTACTTCAATTCTGCTTTTAAATTACATATTATTGAACTGACATCACCAACACACACCATCAAAACATCATTTTGAAACACTCTAATCAGTATCAGTTCGATACTGGAAGAGATAAACTGAAAACTGATTAAGCTATATCTGACTTAAGTTTAATGTATCAGTTTTCTAAAGCAAACCAGTAACCACCGCATTCCGCAAGCATACCAGCTATCTCAACAGTTAGTAGATCTACTAACTGATATTCTCACTTCAAGACGCTCATCTCGAATCGATCAAGAAGACTACCGTTAGTCATGGATCGTAGTTACTCGACACCACGCTCAGAGCTACCAAGTCTTGAGTAACGAAAAAGTTTTAAATTTATCTTACTGGTGTATTTATCCTCCCCACTCGATTGTAGTCAAAGGAACTCATCACTCCTAGATACAGGGAAAAAAGGATTCTTAAATTTAGATTCCCATATATAATGATCATCTTATGCAGATAGAAATGGCTGCAATCTAATGTATCATATTGTTCAATCCTTGCAGTCAGAGACGGAGCTACATTGGGGCCTGGAGGGCCCATGGGCCCCCCAACTTTTTTAGAAAAGTACTAATATTATATGTCCGTTTATAGTTTCAAAATGTGTTGTAGTGTAACTGGTTAAGAACCTTGCCTCTATCTGCAAGGTCACGGGTTTGAAACTTTCCATGCAATTTTTTTGCTTCCTTTTCCTTTTCCTTTTCTTTTCTTTTTTCTTCCTTTTCCTTTTCCTTTCTTTTCGTTTGCTTCCTTTTCCTTTCCTTTCTTTTCTTTTTTCGTTTCTCTGTTTTGTGTCATTCATTTCTTTTTTCTTTTATCGTTTTTCTTTTATTTCTCTATTTTGTACTCTTTATTTTCTTTTCTTTTTTATTTCTCAACTTTGTAGTCTTTTTTTTTTCTATAATTTGTTTTACATTGATAAGATAAAAGATATATACAAATAATAAAATTTTATATGTAAATTAATGATCAATCAATTTTTTAAAAAAGATTATGATAAACTTATTATAATAGTCACTAGTAATATTTATTTAAATTTGTTCTAATAAGTTTTATATGTGAATTAATTTTAGATTCAATTGTTGATTTGTAATGGGTACAAGAAAATCAAGATTTGAGTTTTGTAAGATAATACCATTTACAATATTAACACTTATAATTTTTTTATTATTTTAATTTTTATAGCTATTATTGATTGATTGTAAGTAAATCTTATTATTTTATTTTTGTAAGATATTAAAATATAATGAAGAAGAAATATATTTAGTATAAACAATTACCTTCATTCAAATAATATTACACTATTATTTAAATTATGGGTGCGGAGCTTATTTAGCATATTTTGAAAAAAAGTGTGTTGTCTATATCCATTTCAAAAAAAGCGTGCCATGTATACCCATTTTATTAGTTTAATATATTTTCATCAAAATCAATGAACTGTGCAACACGAAAAATTGTGCCCATCAGGAAAGTTTGTGCCATTCAGTCAATGGCGCGCAGAACACTAAAATTCAAAAAATTTGTGCAATGCCAGAATCTTTTTCACTTTTTCAGAGGAATTTTTCAGGGGAATCCAATGTTAACATTCAAATTCACTCTCTACTCTCTCTCTCTCGCACTCTCTATTCTCTCTCTCTCTCTCGCACCTCTCTACTCTCTCTCGCCCTCCTCCGGCCAACTCCTCCCTCACCGGCGGCCAAGCCACTCTGTGAACCCCGTGAACCCGCGGCTTCCGGCGGCCAACCCTACCTCCCGCTGCCAACCCTCCCAAGCACCACAGCCAACACACCCCTCGGCGGCCAACCCACCCCTCGGCCAAGCCACACCCGGCGGCCAACCCACTACTCGGCGGCCAACCCATCCCCTTCGGCGGCCAACCCACCCTCGACGGCCAACCTCCCTACGGGCCAACACACCCCGCATGGCCAACCCATCCTCGGCCAACCTCCCACGGCGGCCAACACACCCCTGCTGCCAACCCACCTCGGTTGTTAACCCTCGTGGCCAACTATGGCATGTGTTTTTTTTATTTTGTTTATTTATATTAATGTATTTTTGTTTATTATTTTTGTTCAAAATTGATGCCATGTTGAAGTCTGTTTTAGCCAAATAATTGATGAATTTTTAGGACAAGAAATTAGACCCTTATATGTATTTAATTGTTGATATTGCTTGTTGAAATTAGACCCTTATATAGACGAATTAGACGTTATAGTAAAAATTGATAATTACTATTAAAATTGATACTTATTATTAAAATTAAAAATATTTTTGTTAAATAGACGTTATGTAAAAATTGATAATTGATAATTATTATTAAAATTGATAATTGATAATTACTATGTAAAAAGCATAGAAAATAGACGTTATGTAAAATTGATAATTACTATTAAAATTCATACTATTTCTGCTTTTATTGGAAAACTAATATTACAAAATTATTTTATTTAACTTTTCATAATTAGATAGATATTTTTAAAAACATGTATGTCACCTTGAAAACTACAAATTCACTTAAAAACCATTATCACCAATCGGACAAAATCTCGTATTCTACAATATATATTTATATTGTTGTATTTTTGTTTATTTATATTGTTGTTTTGTATATTTTGTTAATTATTATGATTTCAATTATAATTCCAATTATATGCTTTGTTAATTATATATTATTAATTATGTATTTATATGCTTTGTTAACTATATATTGTTAATTATGTATTTTCTATGCTTTTAACTATATATTGTGTTGTGTTTATGCTTTCAAATAATTCAATATATGTGATAGGATATTAATTATGAATTCGGACATGAATTATTATGCTTTGTAAATCTATGCTTTGTGAATTCGGACATTATTTCAATCTATGCTTTGTGAATTATTATGTATGGTTGTCTATGCTGTGAATTAATATATGTGAATTATAATTATAATATATTGTTAATTATGTATTGATGTTAATTGACAATACATAATTATATTGACAAAATTTATGTACATTACATTTATTTAAATTTAGGATTATGAATTTTGCATGATATATTGACAAATATATTTCTTTTAGGTAGAAATTTTAGATAGTAAATTTTTATATATGTAGTTGAAGGCGTTAGTCGATTAAAGTATAAATGAATAAGTTTAAGCTTGTTTTAAATTCCTAAATGTATATTTAAGTATATGATGATGATTTGGGAGTTTGGGATGAATTTGGATGAGTTTTGATTGATTTGAAAATCATATTATAAACGTTATCTAGAAATTTCGTAGAATTGCTTATTAATAAGACGCTTTGAAATTATAAGCGTAAACTGTTGATAAGTAGTTAAATGATTAGTAAAGTTACTAAATTCAATGATAATCTTATGTTACAAGGATCAACAAATATATTTCTATTAGGTAGAAATATCCACCAAGTAATTTTAGGTAGAAATTTCCAATCATCAGATCTATGCTAACACACAAAGGTTGTTTAATGCGCTTACTTTCCTTGTAATTTTGTGAATTTAGAAACAAATATATAGTGGATAATGTGCTCCATGGGTAAAGTTCTTAAGTCCATCCACAAAAATTAGTCATAGGGAACAAAATTTCCAATTCTATGTTAATTAAGACACAAAAAGTTCACCACCAATTTATATAATTTTGAATTAATTTCACAATATGTGAACACACTAATCGACATATTTCTTAATTAAGCATAGTTTATTATTTTTAATAAATAAGAAATCGAGTTCTAAGGCCCGAGACCATCAATCGTCCATCCACAATCAAGACGCATTTCAAGCCCAATTATTTAAGAAGGGTCATACAGAGATCGAGAGATATAGGTGGTGAAGACCGTGGATAGGTTTAAGCAAGGATGTTTCGTCACTTTGTTGGTTGGGAACTCGATCCAAGTCAAACATGAGTTTGCACCATATGGTATCCCGACAGATTAGGCCCTCCTAAGGTCAAGATCAAAGCGATATGGTTTTTATTAATGGGAGGACAATTTGTTTTTCCTTCTCTGATTTTGCGCTCATGACGGTTTGAGTTTTGGGACGCCATCTTTCGATCCTACAACCGAGTACGATCCGCAATCCGCTGAGGTTTATCAAGGTTTGTTGGTAGCGGAAGGACTAGTATAGAGAATCTAGTGTGAGATTCTTTGATACGGACCGTCCGATTGATGATGTCGGCGGTCATCTATATCTCCGCAGGCCCACATCTTAGTTCTTTACGCATTCGCCTCGGTATCGACTTGCCACGACACCGTGGATCCGTGATTTGGGTCTTAGTCGACGATCCGGACGATTTGCCGATTTCCACGGGCTGCATATGCGATAAAATTCTACAACACTACATGTGGAATATGAAGACCGGGCCAAATATCACTTCTACGGACCATCATGGGCATTATATATTTGGTCACTAGAGATCATCCCTGATCTTGCACGACGGTTGCAAAGTATGTCCGGGAGGATGTGTATCCTAGATGCATAAGGTGGAAGTTCACGAAGATGATTGACGTGGATACACGCCCCTGCTCGATCGTGAGGGCAACTGCTATGGGATTAGTCTCGCATTTACTATGAGAAGAGCATGCCGACATACGTTATCTCTATATCCAGTGCACCGGGAGTGAACTACAGAGACCTGCTCCCATCTCAGGCGCTCTGGGAACAACCCCGCCCGCACTAGACCCTCGCTCTAGAGCAGGCCTTCATCGATGCGGGGTTAGTCGGCGACGCACGCAAAGACGAGGGCACGATCGCTGTTGTTGAAGAGATCATGAGGAGCCCGAGGAGAAGCCTCGAGGAGCATGAGGAGCCACGACATCGCCGCGGGGATAGAGCGCGTCGGACGAGGGACGCCGATCCGATATAGGGGACGCAATCAGATACGGGAAGCGACGAGATGCCTACGCTCCTTCATCTAGCAACGGCGCGGTGAGCACCAAAGACGCTCGAGTCGGAGGGATCGCCGCTGATCACGTATACGATCAATGATGTGGTTAGAGAGAATATTCAAGGACTCAAGACGTGGTTTGAGTCTATGATAGAAGGGTGTCGATGTAGATGTTCGACAAGATCGAGCATATACGCCGTCCGCCGTGGAACTACTCCCACCGGGCGATGCGGAGGACGATCGTGACCGTGGCCTTCTACTCGTATTCCTACATCGATGTACCCCAGACTCCTCTAGCAGATCCGCCTCTCTCACACACCACCGAGTATACACCTCATCGCCGCCTCACAGAGTATGGATCTACCGATTCATTACCCATCACACATCGAGGATCCACTCGCCATTCCATGCCGTAGATGCCGAGACCATTGGTAAATTATCTTATTTTATATTATTGCATCATATTTGATATGTTTACTTTTTCTAACTCGTTGCTTAAACCAAAAATTAGCCAACTCGTAGAAGTCGAACGAGTAAGGTTCATTGCTACCGCTGACCGAGGTCACCAGACGTGAATAGCCACCTGCCTCGCCCTATCCCCGATAGTGTATTCGCTTTATGAAGATTTTCTTGAGGGTAGGACGGATTCAAGTGACTATTAGAGATGGTGGATGCACGACTCACCGTTATTTTGTTCGCATCAAGACCCTTCACGATCTTGAAGTGGGGTAAGTATAACTTATTTTTATTTCTATTTTCATATATGAAATCGTTATTTAAAAATAAATTATTTATTGCAGGATCTTGATTTGTACATGATGCATCCGAGGATCGATTAATAAACCGCAGGACTTGTTGAATGGGTCGAATGAGTCGAGCGTTATTATTTTGGACACCGATTTCTTTGTAAGTATATATTTCGTATTTTTATAGATGTGAATATATATGTATAAATTCTTTATATATATTGAATTTCTATTTCTTGTCGAACAGCTTGTACATGGAACCATCATGGTCGCATATTATTGAGAATACTCCCCGCAAAGAATCCTCGCAACATGCTATATCGAGTGGACGCCATCGATAATTGGTATCGGACAGTCCGTGGTAGAAGGACGGGCCAAAATCATAGATCATGGCTTCTTTGAAAAGGTAACTTATTTATACAATGACTAATTATAAAATAGATTTTGTTCGTGCCTTTACGAAATTGAATCTCTTTACGCATCATCATCCCTTGTTTTAGCAAAGGTAGCGTTGTTTTGCCTCGAATGCACATGAAGGACGGGTGTGTGAAATCTTCGATCCGTATATTATTCATTAGACCCCGACGACAAGAGGAGCGGTTCGAACATTTGTGGGCTTCGACCGTTATTTATACGCCTACTCGTAACTCGCTGGTTTGAAGATACTGCACTCGGTCTTCGTGCCTTCCGCGTGATTTGGTGTTGATATCGGCCTCCCGATGTACGCCTGACAAAGAAGACTCACCAGGCCGGAACGCTCATGTGCATGTACTTAACGTTGTATTTCGTGTTCCCGAGCATCGAGTGGGGTAATGAGAATGTATATGGCTATCGAAAGAAAATAGTCGCTTCTATCTTTGAATTATGTTAACGAGGTGTATTTTTCGAATATTGTAATATTTGTATTTAAGTATATCTCGATCAAGGATATCACGAGTTTGGTTTAATTTCTTCCCAACTTCTTACTTTAGTATCATATGTGAGCTTAATCATCAATATTAACATCATATATTAACTTTAACATATATATATATAGCAATTACACCTAAACTAAAAATTTTCAATTTCAACACGTGAATCTAGAAAATTCTAGTAAATTCATAGAATGCTTAAATTATCATATTAAACTCATAAATTCATAGAATGCTTATATAAAATCAATATCTCATTCAATTAATGGGATGGTAAATAAGGACATGATTGTCGCGCAGATCTCATGGAACCACACAAGTCACACCTCCTACGCGCACGACTTGTACTACTCGACCCCATCTCTCCTCCACCGATCTTCGATGGGGACGCTCGTTGATGACGATGGCGCCTAACTTTGGACGACCCACTGTCGGACCACAAGCAGTGGCAATACTTCAACGGTCGCGACATCGGTAGGAAGCATCCAACCGGATCGGGGCGTAACATGATTTACTCGTATGAATAGCTCTGCATTAGCTTCTCGGCGTGGTAGTATTCTCCCACATAGCTGAAATTTGGTCATCTTTATGCCCGCACAAATTAAAATTCAAGATCAAAACAATGATAAAATTGTTAGTTATAAATTGAATACCGCACTAAAAAATTATATTTAGTATGTAGCTCCATACCGATAGTCAAGAATCGCATGAGAACACGGATCGATCCATGTCCCACCCAAGCACGAGCACGATTTCGTCCCGAGATTGACATTGAAGGTTTGGTTTCGCCCTCGACTTTGAATGTCGTTACTTTTGGGCACTATAGTATACCGCGTGATCTCTCCAGCCCGCCCGTATCTTGCTAATGCCTGTGGGTTAGGTCGTAGGGTATGCTCTGCCGCTCAAGTCTTTGATCGAACCATTTTCTATGATATGACGAATCGCTCAACCATAGAGCAATGGGCAATCGTCTTGCCCACAACAACCGAGCATTGAAGGACTCGCAATGTTGGAAGTCAAAAGGTATAGCGCCTGTGGCACTTTGATCTCGCCCACTTCTCAACTCCTACCTCCGCTAACTTGCTATACGCACCACCAAGAGGTTCATCTTCAGCACGAGGACTTTAACATGTTTATTGCTTTGTCAAACTCCGCCTCCCGACATGTATAAGCCGCCTACCGCACAATGCCACCGACGGTTTCCCAAAAGGCGTGATTTTTTCAGCAGATGGTAGTAGCATAAGCCATGGGCGTTCTCGGGAAAGACATTTTTCACAAAGATCGATATACCGACGCGCGATCGACACAATCAACGCCTCGAATTCGATCGTAAGCGCCTTCACGTGTTCCGTAAACCAAGTCCATGATAAATCATTCTCGATCGGACCAATTCCATAAGCCAATGGAAAAACTTGCTCGCTGTCGCCCTTCGTAATAAAGAACAAACAATATACCCTTATTATGCGCCCTTCGCGCGTGCCATCCACAACAATAACAGCCTCATGCACAACGTAACCGAGTCGGCCGGAACCGAGCGCTACAAAAGATGGCAAAACGACTATCCGTCCAATATCCAAGTCAATCAACGAACTGTGATTAGTTGTCCGCAACATGTGAAGATAACCCGTAAAGATCCGACAGATTGTTCATACCCACCATATATCATCTCGATCGCTCTATTACGAGCTCTCACCGCGACAAGATATGACGCCCGACACCATACTCCCGCAGAACTCGCCATAATCAATCTCGGCTTAACGACTTCACCGTCCTCGCATATTTTTCGCGCTATGTATGTTGCAATCACACGGGCTTTGACCATGCTTCAAGATTCACGAGATCATCTACATGTGTGTACGGCATCAAACTTGCGCACAAACCAAAACCCACCGCTATGACGCGCAATAGAAACGGACACCGATCACGATATCTCGCATTTGAACGTAATCGGGTCCGGTCCGATCGCGAATAACAAATTCGCTCTTTGTTCCATGTGCCACAAACCGATCGATATCTTAAGGTCCACCTTGTTGTCGAAGATGGAACCTTCGCCACCATCGGGGTTCGGAATAGAGTCAAGAGGACTAGCAAAAGATTGTTCAAGCCTCACGAGGAATAATGTGAGCTAGCCAATTGCTCATCTCTTCCATTTGTTCTACCTCGAGTCCCCTGTTACCCTCGCGTGTTGCTCGCATAATCATCCCAAGCAATTTTTCTATTCCACCCTCTCGACGATCCACGCATCAAATTCTACAAACGTGCTGTAGATCACATTTGCACCGCACGCCTCCTCCTCCTCCTCCTCCTCCTCCTCCTCCTCCTCTTCTTCATCGACGATGTTTGTTCTTCACCGCCGACGACGATTCGCCATCATCACCGCCGTCAACGATCGCGCCGCCCACTTCGGGCACATGTTGCGGCACTTCGAGGTGTATTTTGCTCAAACCAATTATATGCTCCAAATTGTTCAGTGAATGACTCATCCAGAGACGAGTATTGTGAAGCGTAGTCATCACTGTATCACGTGGTTGCTCGAATTGTGGCATATATGCTTGTGTTCTCGTGGGAGCCGACGCCCAGATGTCACATACACTCACGGTTGGGCATAAACCTCGCACAATCGAGCTAGCCGATCATCGGTAGTCAAAAGTGATTTGATAAGTCTACCACTGAGATCTCGATATATAATGTATTTGGTAGTCAAAAGAATTTGCTCCCGAAGGAATTAATGTTTTCTTAACTCCCAAATAAGTGCATTATCATCCGAACATAGGTATATGACGATGCATCAGCAGAGTTCAAACAATCATCCCAACATCCTCCATATCTAATGATAATATTCTTCCATCCCGACATCTAATTAAATCATACAAATGTACAATAATTAATTAAAATTCATTAATTATAAAACAAACATCTAAACTAAATAATACAAATTAAATATAAAACAAGAATATTGATCACGAATGTTTAATAATAAGAACAATAGATTATAAACTAAACTAAACTAAATGAAAATTTCAAAATGAACGTGTATAAATCGTGATTCACCTAAACTAAATCAAATAATAATTCACATAAACTAAATAAATAATACAAATCAAATAATAATTCACATAAACTAAATAAATAATACAAATGCACAATAATGGACGGTATAAATCTCTAAACTAAATAATAATTAAATATTATAATTCATCGACGGATATAAACCATAATTCACCTAAACTAAATTAAATAATAATTCACCTAAATTAAACTAAATGTTATAAATTAAACTAAACTAAACCACGCGACCAACCCCACTAAACTAAACTAAATGAAAATTCACCCCGCTGCCAACCCCTATCCCACGGCTAAATGAAAATTCAAGTGTATTGTTGCGATTTATAATAATTAAACTAAACTAAACTAAACTAAACTAAATTAAACTGCAAAACTATAATTTAATTCAACTACAAAATAATAAAAATTTAATTTAACTTCAGACCCCATGGCCAACCCCACCCCGCTGCCAACCCCACCCCCCACGACCAACCCCACCCCGCGGCCAACCCCACCCCACGGCCAACCCCACCCCACGGCCAACCCCACCAGCGGCCAACCCCACCCCCAGCGGCCAACCCCACACCAACGGCTAAACTAAAAATTCAACTAAAAATTCAACTACACTGAACTAAACTAAACTAAACTAAACTAAAATTAAACTAAACTAAACTATTTAATTCATCTAAAATTCATAATACAAAGACGTTAATTAATTATTCATACAAATGCACAATGGTTATACGATGCCCTAAATAATTATTAATTGAAATTAATTAAAATTCACCAAAATTCATCTAACAATAATTAAGGAATCATATATATAACAAATACATCAAAATATTGAAATTACCTTTATAATCCAATCGAGGAGAAGCGAGAGCGAGAGCTAGATAAAGAAAAGAATTCAATGAACTAAAAGAATGAAATATATAGGTATAATTCCGATAAAAGTGAATTAAATTCACCTTAAATATTTGTTGGCATAGTTGTTGCGAACCGATGAAAAAGTTGTCGATCAAGTAAATTCACCGATGAAAAGTTGTTGATCAAGTAAATTCAATTAAAAGTTGTATTTAATTTACAAAAAGTGGTTGGTTTATATCGCTTATTTAATT
The DNA here is from genome assembly GCA_036937905.1 of Salvia rosmarinus. NCBI lineage: Eukaryota > Viridiplantae > Streptophyta > Magnoliopsida > Lamiales > Lamiaceae > Salvia > Salvia rosmarinus. The sequence continues at coordinate 63,907,369 of CM072814.1, forward strand.
TTCATGCCAACCCCTCAGCGCGGCCAACCCCTATACGCTGCCAACCCACCCCACCCCGCCGGCCAACCCCCAAGGCCAACCCCAAGGCCAACCCACCCCACCCCGGCCAACCCACACCCCACCCCTAGGCCAACCAAGGCCAACCCACGCCCGGCCAACCCCACCCCACCGCCAACCCCACCCCACGGCCAACCCACCCCACCTACCAACCCCATCCCTGTGGCCAACCCACCCCACCGCCGACCAACCCCACCCAAGGCCAACCCACCCTCATGCCAATCCCACCCCACCTGTGGGATAATTTAATTTAATTTAACTTAATTTGTACAATTTAATTTAATTTAATTTAATTTAATTTGTACAGAATTATAACTTTAGTTTAATTTAATTTGTAAATTAAATTAAATTAAATTAACGGTTTTTTGATTTGTGATTTGATTGATATTTGAAATGACTGTGTTTGACTGCAAATCGTTGAAAAATATATTTAAAAAATGAAATGGGTATAGACGGCATTTTTTTTTTTGAAATTGGATATATACTGATTCAAGTTTGTAAAAAAAGTGCATTTCCATATATTTCCACTTAAATTATTACTCCCTCGGTCCCATTTAAAATGTCTCACTTTCCTTTTTGGGTTGTCCCATTACAAATGTCTCATTCTATTTTAGGAAGTAATTATTTCTTCAAAAAGTATGGGTTCTACTCACTTTTTATCAATTTAACTATTTTATACCTATCTCCTAAATACTCGTGCCCAAAAGAAATTGGACACTTTAAATAGGACGGAGAGAGTATTATTTTTAAATTTTGATTTTAAAATTATAATTAATTGGACCCCCAAGAAAAAATTTCTGGTTCCGTCACCGCTTGCAGTCCCATTTCTTTGCAGTGAACATAATATTTAGTGATAGTATGTATTTAGTGAAATAATTCTGATCGTAATAAAAATAAAAATGGTGGCTGAACTGAACAATGAGAATCCTGTTAAGAGGAGATTTGGCGCAAATTTACATGGTAAAAGAGCATTCCCACTAAACTGAGCGAGTTCAACTATTGATACTTTTTAGGTGTTTTGATTTTTGTGTACTTTTAACTACTAACTATTATTAAACATCTTTTTTGTCGGCCCCTAAAAATCTTTATATTCCAAATCTATTTATTCTTTACATAGATTACCGAGCAGCCAAATTTGTCACTAATGTATTTGAGCTTAAACAAAGTGAAACATTAATCAACCTCACAATTAATGTAGGGGGTAGCAACGTGTGTGGCTGAGATATTTTTAGACTGTGTACTGAAAAGTGCTTAGAAAAATAATGTGCATTGAAAATATGAACTAAATTTAAATACATATGTGGTCCATTTGGATTTCTTGTATTACATCTAATAATACCTGACATATATGTATACATATGGTATTAACTTTTTTTTATTAACTATTAAATAATTAATAATTGCAAATGTCAGTATAGCACGAAGGTTCGCACCAAAGTTTATATATATATATATATATAATTGGTATGTTGCACATCATCTATTTGCACCTACCGACATAGCTGATGTTTAGTACACATCATAATTTCTCTTTTAAATTGTTTTCTCCTATATCTCATAATTTGTTGTCAGGATCATAAAATTCCAAATTATATAAAATTAAAAGTTTGATTAATTATTAGTATTCGTCTCTTGAAAGATAAGAAAAAATTAATAAGTTAGATTTTATTTTTTATATAATCTATAAAATTAGTGATTTCAATCACAATTGTTTATATATAATAGGGAAAAGATGCTACCGCCGACTAAAAGCAATTTTCAGGATAAGTGCTTACCGAGGCGGTTGCTACATGCCAATTATCATCATTGTTATGATTACTACTATTATTAATATTATTATAAAAGGAAATCCATGCAAAATAATAAAAAGAAATATAAATTTGAAATGCCAAAATCCATGAGAATCTTGATTTATAGTGGTCAAACAAATCCAACATAAGTGCATATGAATCATAGTTTAGGCTGCCAAACTGCAGGAAGTGCAAATATACAATTCTCAAAATCGAAGGACCACAGTCACCTTAGAAAATCAACTTTTTCATTAATTTCAAACTATTATTTCCCAAGGTACCTAAGTTGCACTTTAAGTATTAAAATATGTAGTGTGATCAAGATTAGATTTGTGATGTGGACCTGTAACTGATAAACATGTCCAAGTCCCCCTATCCTTTACTTAATTTAAACATTAAAGTAATTACATCGTCACTTTCATTACACACATTGTAATATAAAACACAATATCAACTACCGCTAAGCCCTACAAACAATGATCTATATCTTTCTTCTAGAAAATTTAGATTTGCTATTTTTGATATAAAAACTCATATTCGTGTGCAATAGTTTACGATCATATAAGGAGATAAACTATATTTGAAAAATTAGATACGACAAACTCAAACCTATAGAAATATTAATAGAATCCAAACGTGTTACCTTTTGATATCAATAAACCAACTTTATCACTAGGTTATCCCAAATGACAAAGATCTATATCTTTTATTAGACCATTTCACGGATTTGTCGAACTTGGACGAAAATTGTATTTTTATTTTTGAAGAGATGCTACTATTTTCTTATATTCTACTGTTTGGTTCGATGTTCGGATAATACTTTAGCTTACGATACTGCTCAATTTGTATTTGATGTAATTTGCTTTCCAAGCTATTTTTTCCTGTTTTAAAATAAAATGACTCTATCGTACCCAAAAAAAAATCTAATAGAGGAAGTTTTGATTATAAAAAATAGAACTAAAAGCACTATATTTGTTCGTCTCACGGACTTTTATAAAAGGAGACGATTTCATATAATTCTTGTCAAATTCCGAACCAAAAATACTATAGAGCAGCATACACATGCATGTAGAGTGTTTGTACACAATAATTTTAGGATGAAATTTGTTATATTTAGTATCCACAACGACACAAATAAAAGCTGTGGTACTTCAAAACATATATACTCGATATTGCACGTGAATTGTGTAAAACAAGTCACGTATATCAGCTAAAAAACTTAATTGTGTTTAATGTCAATTATTCAAACCTCTTGTAACTTGCAGTTAGTCATCAGTTAGTTTAGTGGCATTGAATTCCAACTCTTGAAATTATATCAAATTATACGTATTTGTCCTAATTATCACTCCAAAAATCAACTCATTTCAAACTTTTTCTTTTTAATCTGAAATCGAACTCAACTACAAATTCGACATAACTTAGAACTACAAACTCTAATACATTAGCATTTTTAATTTGTACAAAAACTACAGTGATGGGATATACCAACCGCCTGCCATCGTGACAGCCCAAACGAGTTGGGCCTCGACGTTATGGATGCACCTATGCGTTAAGTAAGTCGCCCATCCTCTAAACCCTAATCGCCTCCAAACCCTAATCGGCCTCCACCCTACATGGGCGAGGATCCCTACATGGGCGAGGGATCCCTACATGGGCGAGGATCCCTACATGCGAGAGGAAGAGTCCCTACATGGGAGGATCGATCCCGTCAATCGTGGATTGGGCACGCCTTTAGGGTCCTCAAGATAAATAGGGTTAGATCGACGGAAAAGGGTTAAGAACTTATCAATACTGTAGCTTTTACCACACTCACCGTAATCGAATCATAGTGAAAGTATTGAGGAACTATTCCTCCGTGAACGTAGATCTTATTCTCGATCGAACCACGAAAGACGCGTTTTTATCGCTTTACACAAATCTTGATATTAACATACACTAGATTTATCATAGAGTCTCATCAAATTTTTCTTTTTCCACTAAACATCAAAATAACCACAAAGTAGATAATTAGATCAACAATTTACATTCCTCGCTCGACCCGTTAACCCGACCCGAATCAACAAAAGCAAGCAACCTTCTTCATTCCCTTCAATGGACAGTCGGTAAGAAACACTATTCACATTAAAAAACGCCTAAAACAGGGCGTCAGAGCCCGGCCCGTTTCTAGCGAGTTCACCCGAAATCCGAAGTAGCCGAGTTCACTCGGCCGCCGCCTCGGTCGAGCGAGTTCTCCCTCACGAGCTTCGCGTATAACCTCTCGCGCAGCTGCTGACCCGACTCGACCCGCTCCATTACCGGCTCCTCCTCGCACGACAATCCCCCACCGCTGCTGCCGCCCCATGCATCGACCGCGCTCAGTCCGGACCGAGTTTGCGACCTAATCGGAGTGGTAGGGAGGCTCATGAACTCGGGCCTCGGGCTCCGCGGAGAGCCTGGCCCGAGCCCAATCCCGATTCCCCACGAGGGCGGGCTCATGCTCAACCCCATCCCCATTTTCATTTTACTGAGCTGCAGACACCGCATTGACTCGGTGACGGAGCTCAGACTCATCGACGGAGAAATCGGCGGCGATCCGGCCGTCTTCGAAGGCGGCGGCGGCGAGTACATCGCCGACGACGACTGCGGCGAGGTTCCGAACGCTTCGCCGCCGATCCAGAGCGGCGAGGCGTCGGGGCTGGCGGTCGGCGGCAATATCCTAAGTTGCTCCGGCGTGTGCGCGAAGAAGCAGACACGGCGGCGGCAGCCGGTGCCGTCCTTGCACGGCTGCGTGCGGTAGCGCGCAGGGTGGAGCCACGACTCGAAGACGCCGTGCGCGTACTCGCAGGCGTCGCCTCGCGCGCATTCACCGCAGCGGCGGAAGTCGGGGCAGGCGCCGCCGGAGTAGTTGTGGCGGCGTGGGTCTCGCCGCCGCGCCTTCTCGCCCGGGTGCGCGAAGGGGCAGTCGGTCCAGTCGTGCGACCGCGCGATTGCGCACCGCCGCACCTTGAACTCGAACATGCGGAAGTCGTCACAGGAGAAGGCGTCGCCGGCGTCGTCGAACTCCGGCACGGCCTCGTCGTCGTGGTTCCCCGGCAGGTACTGCTGCAGTGCCGCCAGCGCCGCGTCGTATTGGTTGCTTAGGGCGGCGGAGATTGGCGATTGAATATGCGCCGTCGGATCCTCCACGTAGTGGTGATCCCAGCTTGGGATTTGGACGGTCGGATTTGACCGAGGATGATCTCCCGTCATCATCATCGTATTTTCTTTTCTTTTTTACCTGCCTTTTTAATAAATTTTAATTTTTTTTCGTTTTCTTTTCAACTTCGCTCAAACAGCATTGTCTTGATCACCAAGACTTCGGAAGCGGGGGTTCCACTATAAACTAAAACTCTAACCATGGTTAAAGGCGTTGACTCAACCACAGTTAGGTTAAAATATCTACCACTAATTTATGTTATTTATTTTTATCTTTAATTTTTAACTTCAAACTTCGTCTATCAATTATATCTACATACTGACAAGTGGGCATAAGGATTTAAAGCCAGAAATTGAATCTTTACGTTCCGCATTTACTTCAAATTGAACTTATTATTTTCTATTTTCATTTTTTTGTGGAATGAATTAATCAAGGACTTATTTGTTATATCTGCAAGTAAAGTAAATGTTTTCTAGATTTTCATAACATTTATTTTTTAGCGTTTTTCTGCTTCAGGTGTCTGTATCTCATGTTTGTTTTTTCCAATAAGCTGGGCTTTTCTCGTTTAGGAAAATTCCCATGCATAATTGATTTAAATGTGGGGGGATTTTTGGATTTATCCGAATTATTTTGTTGTACTCTTTCTAAATTCTGATTATATTCCATTGTTATATCTTTTTGTGTGTGACAGTAATATTAGAAATCATTATATTGCACGATGTCAGTGTCATTGATTTTTACTTAGTGTGTAATTATATTACTATATACGAATATGAAATGAAACAGTAACATTGTTTTATCTTATCTCAAAATCTTGTGTTGCCTAATCTGCATGTCTTTCATTTACTTTCAAGGACTATGCTGTTGAAGCCATTATTGGAAAATTTAGTTAAATTTCATCGTCTTTGCCTAACTTAATCTTGAGATCTCTATCTTAACAAAAATACTTAAATTGTATTCGTGGTTATCATTTCATGATTTACAATTTGAAGTCATGACGTACTTTCTTGTCTTTAAATTTCTTTTGTCAGTTTTCGTTTTCATACGAATTTGTATAGTAATGGAGTGACATTTTCGTACTCAAAATGTTATGAATTTTAACTTTTACTAAGATCTCTAACAATGAATTATTAGCGCAATTTCGTAATTGAAATGTTGATAAATTGAATTTTACTAACTTCTTCTAAGTTGAGATAAGTATATGAAATATGAAATATATATATATATATATATATAGGGTTGGTTTATATTGAGAACCTATCCCTATATAAGAACTAAGAATGTATATCATCCGTTGATATTAATATATTGGATGTCTGAGATTAACTTTTTGCAATTAGTAGACTCTTCAATTTGAAACCATTTTTATATTATTTTTAAACGTATAAGGACAAAATGGTCCAACAATTTCAGTATATATATATATATATATATATATTAACTTATTCATTTATTTTTAACTTTTAAAAATACGTTTCGGTTAGGGCTAAAATTGAATTATTATTGGTCCCAAACGGCTCCAGATCAGTTTCCTATCTAGTCCCAAAATAAAAAAAATAGGTGACATCATAGTTTCTTGATTACCACTACAACATAGAACAATATATAATTCTTTAATTCTTTTTCTTCTTCTTTTTTAAATTTCTAGAAGATATGAAACCACTATATTTGGTGTGTACTGTGTAAACCTTATATTTTAATGGGACAGCCTGCAAATTACACATGACAGATAAAACATATTTGGAAAACAGATATGATTGACAATCTCAGACCCACAGAAACGTTAGTGGTGTTCGTAATATTACTAACACTGTTTACAAATAAACACAACACTCTTGCTATTTACGTAATATTACGCAATAATCAAATTCGTCTAAGAGTAGTGTTATTCATAGTATACATAATTGGATATTTTAGTCATTTTGTATTATTTCTTATTAATAATTTATTCATATTGCTTGATTAATTAGATTGTAAGTTTACGAAAATACCCTTAACCTTCATATTTGTTATACTTTTAGATTCACCCAAAAATTATGAAATTTTTTAGATAGTAGAATTTGAACCTAAGACCATTACAGAAAAATAAAATATAAGACCATTACAGAAAAATAAAATATAAATATGCTCTCAACCACTAAACCACATTAATATACAACCGAAAGATTATATGGGAGAAAGTTCAAGATAGATTTTCTTTTAAAAGTGAAAACGTGAGAATCATTTTCAGTCATTTGATCATGAAAATATACGATGAATGCATCATTTCGCTGGATGAATACACCCAAATCTCATAGAAAGGCGAAAATTCCATACACCCTCCGTCCTCCAATTTTCTGCATAATTTTTCTTTTTGGTATGTCCCCCACTTCATCCTATTTGATTTATGAAAACTATTCCACAAAATACTTTCTACTTATTACCTTCGATAATACATTTTATTTACATATTTTACCATATATGATCTACTATTATCCCTCCTTACCCCCCCCCCCCCAAACACCATTTATTTATATATTTTATCACTCATAGTCCACCACTAATTAATATGATACTACACTAATATGAACTTTTACTGCACTCACAACACATCAACAACTTTTATTAAAATTAGTATCGAAAATTCTCAAAAAAAATTTGGGGAACAAAAAATACTTTTTTTAATATAGTAACTTTCACGATAAATAAATCAATTTTCATTTCTCACATTTACAAGATAATAAAAAAATAACAATAAAAAAAAATAACAATAAAACAAACCTATATATATATATATATATATATATATATGTATATATATAGAGGAGGGATCAAATAATACCGAGCCCCAAATAAGATGTAGACTAATCTCATCCACTCATCTCATAGATCCTATGGTTGAGATTTTTCGGACTTTTAAGATTAATTTCACCGATTTTCGTAAAAGTAAGGGTAGATTAGTAATTTGATTTGTTATGTGATTGCGAAAACAAACTATGCATTTAGTTGAACCGAATAATGATTCAAATGAACAAAAAATGCATGCATTTGAACATAATAATGCATGTTGTTGGAAGCTTGCGCCAGTGGTGGCGCGGCCGTGTTTCGTCGTGTTCGCATGGTTGGCTCCGCATTTTACGCTTTGTTAAATACATCGACATGTTTTGATCAATGCATGGACGTGCTTTGTTCAATGCATGGACATGCTTTGTTCAATGCATGTTTGTGTTTTGTGGCAAATGCGCTTTATGTTTTGTTCAACGCATTGTCATGTTTTGTTCAATGCAGCTTCATGTTTTGTTCAATGCATTTTATGGTTTCGACGTAAAATCTCTCATTCATCCTTCTATGTCAATTACGCTGTCTCTTTCGTTGATTACCGCTAATTCGCCGTGAACCATCGCCATAGCCATCATATTTCTCGATTCTTCAATCATCTATCAAATTTATCTTCTATTTTTCTCAAAATCAATCAATTTTGTTCTCAAATTTTTTTTCTTCTTTTTTTCTTTCAAAATCTATTGTTTGTTGTTGTTTGCGGTCTGCCGCCGCCGTCGCCACCATCGTCCGCCGCCGCTGCCGCCGTCTGCCTCCTACACGCTGCCACCAAGGAGGAGAAGAAGAAGGTTGATTTAATTTCTTCCCATTTTGCCCTGCGAAAATTAAAAGAAATGGAGCCGCCACGTGTCGCCTTGTGGTGCTGCCACGTGCTCAAAATGCTGCTATTCAGATTGAAGATTACATACTATCATGACGATCGACTACTTTAACCCAACCCTATATATATATATATATATATATATATATATATATATATATATATATGCAATTAACCAAAATACAAACACAAATACATGCACACACCTAACTCTCGTCAATATAGATCTACACGAGACTTCTCCAAGGATTCATAGTAGCGAAGTTCGGTTGTATAAATCTAAGACACGGTTCACAATTGACTTGTACAAATGTTGTGTCGTCTTTAACTTTCCTAAAATCGTCAAATAATCGCCTGAACCAGATATTTATTGAATTATTCTGCGACGGGCACGTGGAAATTTCTAGATCACCTTTGCGGAAAGCCGATCACACACCAATGACCACTCCTCGTGGCGCGATTAATTGTAGGAGCGTCGGTGTGTTTCCAGCTCAAACGTGTCACCCTCGGGTTGATTGTAGACACAATCCCTTTTAGTTGAGCTAAATTGCGCCGTTTGTGGATTTCTGAATTTCCCGTACTAGAGCTGTACCTGTACGGTGAAATATTTTCCATTTTGCCGGCTTCATCCTCGATTTTCTTTTTCCTTTTGATTACTTTTTGATTTTTTCATATTATCAATATAATAGTTTTGTGCATTAACTTTTGGACGTACGTCTCGTGTTACTTGTAAACTGTATATATTATTTTTAGAAAAGTAAACTCCAATGGGGGGAAAGATTGTCCAGAAAAGAAAGAAAAAAACTTTTAATTAGGACGAATTTTGATGATGATTATTTTCATTAGATACCATAATCAACTAATTGCTAAGTTGTGATTCGGCACAAATTATTTCAATAAGTTAACGGACTTGAAATTATAAATTACAATCATAAGAATGTCGGAATATACCATCTTAGTTATAACCCAACATTTCAAAATTATAAAAATTGTATAGTATATTGTTAGCAAAATTACAAATTAATGTTAGGGGGTGTTTACTTGCCATGATTAGGTTGGATAGATAAAATTAATCCAACCTAATCAAGTGTTTACTTTTAAGGATTAACATTTGAGGATATCTCAAAGTTCTGGATTATTTTAATCCTTTGAATTGTTCTCTATTAATTATAATCCAACCAATATAGGTAGGATTGAAATAATCCTACAAATAAATGGAGAATTATTTATCCCAATTTTAATCATTCACTAATCCTTTGTAGTAAACAAAGGATTGATAGATAAAAATTATCTTATCATATATTTAATCCATCAAATAATCAATCCTTTAAAATGTTAATCATACAAAGTAAATACCCCTAGTATTAATGTTGTCAATAAGTTTAGTAGTTTACTCATATTTGATTTCCGACGGTAGACATTTCCAATCAGCATTTCCAAAATGATGACATTTCCAAACACATTTTTTTCTTATTATTCTTTTCTTTTATCGCTTATAGACGTATTTCAAGCGCACGAGTCAATTCATTGTAAAAGATTGAAGGATATATAGTCACTTAATCAACATATATTGATCAATAATTTCGCTATAAAGTTATATCTTCACGATAATGTACATGATGTTTGTGTTATGCTAATCTAAGAACGGGAAACAAAAACAAAAAACATGAGAATATATAATCCGTTAGTTTGTGAAAGGACTTCTTAAATGATTAATTTGAATAACTTCTCCTTCATTATATATTTTAATTTTCACAAAACTCATATACATCCGTATGCATGGTGCAGATTTAACAAAATATAATTTGTTATTATCTCACTTGCTTAAGTATCATTTACATTGAAAAGTATCAAATATCATTTAAACATTGAAAAAAGTATCAAAATCCACATATATACGGACGTATGTAAAGAAGACCACCTCTTTAATTTTTAGTTTTAAGAACGCTTATTTAGTTTCATCAAAACACTACAAGAATTTATGATTAACGACTTAAAATTACGTCGTTATATCGAATAAGTCCGTCGGTGATCCTAAATAACGACGGAACAACGACGGAAACAGTCAGTCGACTGTGTGAAGCCGCCAGAAGACATCGCCTAACACCTTGTCAGCGAAGCCATAACACCTCGGCAAGAGACACGCTAAACACACGTGTCTTCGCGACGCCCGCCAACACAAAGATTTGATATACGACATCGTAGGAATCGACACACACCAAGTCGCCTAGAGAAGCATGTCCACATATCGTTTCAACCCCGCCACGTTATAAACAATCCCCAAATCAAGACGACCGCTCGTCTTTTTTTGTGGTTGTGATAGATACGCCCAACTACTGTGCCCAAGATCGTCGCCCAATACAAGTAACCCCGACATCAAGCTCGCCCGACAAGTTCGCCCAAGAAGACTTCCATCAACCAATGGGAACGCAGTAGGCTCGGCCATATCTAAAGAGTCTAACAGGAGAAGACTTTAACCCTAATAGGAAAAGACTTGACTAGAGTCAAACTCTTTATGGTTGTGTATAACAGAGGCTAGATTAGACTAAATAGATTCATTCACATTCTTTGTAATCGCTTTACACATTCAATACACGAATACTCTCTCTCCCCGTGGACGAGATCTTATTCATAGATCGAACCACGAAACTGGTGTTCTCAAGATTTATTTCCTTTACGAAATTAAGATCGATCATCGCGCCGTCTGTGGGAAACGAAATTTTGTGTTTTCGATCAACCACCGCTTATGTGGAAATAATCATGACTGTGTACACCGTGGTTACGCATCCAGACCGTCACGCAACAACAACGCCGACGGCGAAGGAACGCCGAGCTCACTCTGAAAGAGCCCAATCAGAGAAGAAACCCCAAGGACATATCCAAAGTCTCGACGAGCACGGACACCCGCCCGCAGAGTCAGATACCATAGCGGCGAAATCGCAACAATAATCCAGGGAACATCCGCTCATAAGTAAACCTCGACGACGCCGCCAAGGGATTTCGAGAAAATAAGGAGAGCTTTCTCCAAGACTCAAGCATTGTGGTCGGCCACGCCCCGAAGAACGAATCAAGCCTCATCTAGATACGAGGCATCACAACGAGAGGTCGGACCCAAACCGACCGCGCGAGCGAACGAGCAACGCGGGAGAGGACGTCGTGATCGCCGCGGCCGGCCTCGGTCGCCGAATGAATCCATCCAATAACTCCGCCCGATCTCCGGGACGAGCAGCGCAGAAAGGTATCGTGGCCGCCGTGAAGTCGGTCCGAGTCACCTAAACGAAGTTCGATCGTCGAACTCCGTCCCAATCACCGAGGACGGCTTCATGGATACGGAAGATAGTCACCCCGCTCTCAAATAGGATACTCAACACTTCTCCTGATAAATACCGGTACCAAGTATCGCCCCTATAACGGGTCGAGGATCCACGTAACTTCCTCTCGCAGCCCAATACAACATGATCAACCAACGCCTCACCGCTCATATGTAAACTCTTCCCGAGTTACTCGTCGACAACGCCCGCAGTGGTTCGACATACCACCCACGGAAGCATCGGCCCTATCGCGACCTCATGGCGCCTTCCATCAAGGTTCTTCCAAAAGCGGAGTCAAAAACATCGCCGGCACACCTCCTCACCATAAGGCAAAGCCGTAACGAGCCCATCGCGACTTCATGACGAGGTTTAACAAGGAGTGTTTGAAGGTCAAGACGTGAACGACCGCTAGTCATCTCGGCCTTCCAAAACGGCATCTTGCCGGGGCCTTATACCGAGAGATCGCTGGCACGAACCCCGCATCGCGATGTAGCTGTGGCAAGATAGCCAACCGGTTCGCCAAAGCGGACGAGGCCGACAAGAGAAAGCGCAAGCGCATGCCAGACCTCGAAAAGGAAGAAGAGACGGCGAAGGAAGATCGAACCAAGGTCAAGCGCCTTGAAAGATTACATCGCCTCGACAAGGTCCAGCTCGGTCCGCGCGACGCCCCGAGCGACCTCAATACACCCCGCTGACAAAGCCGAGGGCGTAAATTCACGACTCCATATGAACTCGCTCGAGAAGCCTCGACCGATGACAGGGAGGAAGAGGTGCCGACCTATGGATAAATACCGCCATTCCATGAGGATTACGGAACGACATCAAGAGTGCAAAGAGCTCATGGGTGAAATAGAGATGCTAGTTCAGACGGATCCTCAAGAAATACCGAGGACAAAGTCGCCAAGCCGACCGCAGTCAAAAGAAGAAAAAGAGGAAGAGGGAAATTGCGCCTACAATAAAACGGCGCAACACCGACGAGGAAGCGAGACGACGAACCCCAATATGACGGGTGATCTCCACTATTACGGGCTCCCCGTGGAGTCACGAAGTCCTCCTCAAGGCCGATGCTCAAGTCCTAAAACCGCGAACCTACCAACAAGAGGTTCAGAAAGGACGAGGCGATCACCTTCTCCGAGGACGACCCGCACTCACGACAAGATTCCCACCGTGACGCTGCAGATCCGTAGTAGTCGCAAATAAGTTGGTAAAACGCTTACATCGACAACAAGGCGGTGAGCATCCTTTTCAAGGAATGCTTGACAAGCTAGAGTAGAAGAAGCACACCGCACAGTATCACCGCCACTTCAAGCTTCGCCCAGAAGAGACACGCCCGAGGAATAATCGAGCTACCCGTCACGGGGAAAGCACCAACGACCTCGACCAAGGTGGTGCGTCAGAGTGAAGGCCCACCACCGATAACATCATACTAGGGCGAGATCGGTCGAACTGTAAGGGCGGTATGCTCAACGCACCACCCGACGATAAAGATACCCACCACGGGGAACAACCGTGATCCGAGGTGATCGCAAGCCAAGGAATGTATGCAAGTCGCCCACGAGGTACCGGACCTCGGTCCAAAGACCCATGTGCATAGCAATTAAGGAAACCCGAGGAGTTGAGTCGAAGACATCGCCACCCCCGACAAAAGTGGAAGAGGTCGATTGTACAAAGACGAGCCATTGAAGGTCGCCCAGTTGGTTTCACCACGGCACCAAGTGAGGGATCGATCATCCAACCCTAAGGAATTCGGACGGTTTGCTTGGTCTCCCTCGATACGACCGAGTCTCACCGAGTATCATCACCATCGCTCAACATCGACCAACATAAAGCCGCTCGATGTAGCAAAGAATCTTCGCATTTAACGGAACCAAGTCATTCATGACGAGGTAAACCACTATTAAAAGCCCGTGACATCGCTCGAGGTCAAATATCCGACCGGATAGCCAACCCGTGATGGTGAAGAAAGGAGGAGGGATGGCGAATGTATCGACTACACCGACCTCAACAAGCATCGCCAAAGGATTGTTATCCCTTCCCAACATCGACAAGAAGGTCGACGCTACCGGTCGGATACGTAAGTCTTCGCTTGACTTATACAGCGGTATCACCAAGTCCCGATGGATGATGAAGACGCGCCAAGACAAACCTTCATTACCGACTTCGAGTCTTCACAGATAAAAAGATGCCATTCGGCCTTAAATGCAAGGGCCACCTATCAAAGGATGGTGGACAAAATATTTCAACCCTACATAGGTCGAATGTGGAGGTATACGAGACGACATCGTCGTCAAAAGCAAGGAAGAAGTCGATGTGTTTCCGACTCCGGATCGCCTCGGCCTTCTTCGAAAATCAACCTAAAATCGAATCCCGTAGTGCACGCTTGCATATCCGGTCCGAAAGTTCTTAGGTTGTTGGGTTTCAGAAGCGGCTAAAAGCAAACCCGCCCAAGGTCCAAACCATTTTGGAAATGAAGATGCCAAGACCATCCATGACGTACACAAGTCGACAGTCGATAGCAAGACTAAGCCGCTTTCTTTCAAAAGTCATGGATAGCCACCCTTCTTCAAGATACTCAAAAGGCCCAAATTCTCATGGACGAGGTACACAGTCCGCCTTTGAAGACCTCAAGAGCTACCTCGCCAAGCTCCCCACTCTATCCGTCCCGAAGAGGGAGAGGTCCTTTCTCTACCTCGCCGCCTCGGACGAATCCATAAGTGCGAGCCCTGCACGAGGAGAAGGATGTCGCCCCGTGTATTTCATCACCGAGCACTAAAAGGCCCTTAAACGAGGTATCGCCCCTGGAGAAGCTTGCCTTAGCATTAATAAACGCCGCGAGGAGACTACGCCCATACTTCCATGCACATCCCATACAAGTCCTCATCGACTACCCACTTTGCAAGTATCGACGAAGCTCAAGCATCGTGAGAATCGCGAACGGGCAATCGAACTCGGGCGAGCACGATATATCCTTCGCCCGCCAGCCATCAAAGGTCAAGCCTCAGCGGATTTCCTTGCCGAGGCTAACTTCGCCGAAAACCAAGCCCACCGAGTCCGTGACGACGATGCCAAGCCGAACCCATGGTTGAAACACCGGGGAGGCCGGCAACTCACGCTGACGGGCCGGAAAAAAGGGTATGGAGCAGTATCTTACTCCTAGGCCCGGACGACCAAGAGATCGCCACTCACTTCGGTTCACATTCAAAATACGAACAATAAAGTGGAGTACGAGGCATCGATCGCAGGACTTCTCGCCGCTCAAAGTCTCCAGACACGAGCCCGAAGTTCACAACGACTCAAGTCGTCAGAAGCCAAATGTTGGGAAAATACGAGACAAAAAGCTATGTAATGAAGAAGTATCTTGAAAAGGCAAAAGCCCGCAACGGACTTTCTCACACTTCCAGATAGTTCGCATCCCAAGGAGCAAAATAGCCGAATGACATCTTAAGAAAATTGGCCTCGCCATCAACGAGCCCGCCAAGAGAGTAAGTCCAAAGCGTAAGCATAGACGATGTCAAGATGGAGCCGAGGTCAACATAGTCTCGGATGAAGAACCCAATTGGACGACTCCCATTCGAGAGTACCGAGAAGGCGAATCGCCCCACGACAAGTTGGAGGCTAGGAGGATCTCAACAAATCTCGATATACAATCGAAAGGGGTCCTATATGTAAAGTCATATCTCCAACTCTCTTAAGGTGCTTGGGTCCGAACCGAGCTAATTACGTTCTACGAGAAATACACGAAGGTTCGTATGGAAGTCACATCGGACCCCGAGCCTTGTCAAAGAAAGTCATGCTATGGGATACTATCACAACAATGTTCCAAGACTCAACGGACCTCGTAAAAAGTGTCCAAGTGTCAAATCCATGGAACGCACTAAGGCTACCGCAGACCGACCTCACCTCCATACAGAGCCCTCGCCGCTTATGCAATGGGGATCGACATTGTGGGCCCTTTGTAAAGCACCGTGACAGCCCACCTTAATTGTTGCGATCGACTACTTCACGAAGTGGGTGGAAGCGAGCCCTCGCTAATATCACAAGCAAGAACGCCTCAACTTCGTCTCGAAGAACATAGTGTGTCGCTAAGATCCCCATATCCTCCTTTCGGATAACGGAACACAATTCACGGATAAGACATTCAAAGATTGGTGTCAAGAGCTTCGATCCAACAAAGTTCACCCCCGTGGCCCATCCTCAAGCAAATGGTCGACCGGTTACCAACAGACCATCGTAGTGGTCTAAAACTCGCCTCGACCGAGCTAAAGGCCTCTGGTGGAAAATTTACCATGTGTCTTATGGTCGCATCGAACAACACCCTGACCTCTAACGAGAAACACCCCACGCTTTGGTCTATGGAACCAAGCAAGTGATCCTCGCAGAGATCGGAGTGCCGAGTCTCCTGACCATCGACTTCTCTCGTCAAGCAATGGGAAAATCTACGAGCTGATCTAGACCTACTCGAAGAAAGAGACCTCGCCACATCAAGGAAGCTCAGACAAGCAACAAGTAGCTCGGTATTACAACCGCCGTGTTAAAACCCGACAATTCCAAGTGGGCGACCTGCATCTAAATAATGAAGTCAAGAAAGCCGCAGCTCGGCAAGTCGGAAGCCACACGGGAAGGACCTCACCGGTCGACGAAGTCCCAGCAAAGGGCCTATAAGCTCGCTTCAATCGTCCGTGAGCAATTACCCAACGATGGCACATCATTCATCCAAGAGATATTATGCATAAGTGTCAAGGGTCGGGTCTTGTTCGGTCGTGTCTTTAAAGTCCTGCTTAGAGTCCGAGTCTTATTTGGTGGTCGCGCCATCTTTTATCAATAAAATATTATTTTTGCAAGTTCTACTCATCACTAATGCATAATTAATCTTCACATTATTATTTACCCTCACGGAGGACAAATTCCCTCGACGGAGGTCGACACATCTGCTTTATACGAATGTAAATTTAAACGCCAAGATGCCTACATACGAGATCGACACTCGCTTATTTCAAGCGCCTTCTATGTAGACGAAGCGACCACCCTCCCGATAACCTCGCAAAAACAGAACCATTCCTACATACGAGATCGACACCTTCATCTATTTCAAGCCGTTTTCTATGTAGATGAAGGACCACCCTCCCGATAACCTCGCAAAAACAGAACCATTCCTACATACGAGATCGACACCTTCGCTCATTTCGTCGTTATCTCTATGTAGACGAAGGACCACCCTCCCGATAACCTCGCAAAAATGCAGAACCATTCCTACATACGAGATCGACACGCTCGCTCATTTCAAGCCGTTCTCTATGTAGATGAAGGGACCACCCTCCCGACGACCCCAAGAAAAAACAGAACCCCTACCTTCAGACGAGAACGATTTCCTTCGCTCATTTCAAGCGAATTTCACGAGGACTAACTACCTTCAGATATTACTCTTGTTCAATACAAAGTCAATAAGAAATCATTCTTATTAAATAAAAGATGACAGTTACATTATACGAGGACGGAGCGGATTGGGAAAAGTCGAGCCAATCCCTATAAAATCGGGATTCAAAGCACTCATCTATACTAATCCTACCTCTACCTCGCCCTCGGTCTACATTACGGGCCCGCCATCGCGACTCGGTCACTTGAAGATGCCGCTCGCGAACTCGACCCTGACACCGAGGACGCCCTGCCGCCCCTTGAGGATCCACGCCGCTCAAGGGCAATAGCACGCCTCGAGCGAGCGCCACTCCGGATCGTCATAATTCGGTTCATTTATTCTGCATCGGAAGCTCCGGCAGTAAGAAGAGGCCTCGCATCCCGTCGAAACATTTCGCCGAGCTGTGGTTGTCGAGCGATGACAGCCAGTATATGCTCCCGAGCCTTTTAATTCAGCAGCATCGCCCAGAATTGCCGTGAGGTCCGACCATATTCGCGCCGGCACTCGACAATGCGCGGCACTCGACAACCTCGCTTCAACTTCCGGATCGCCATCCCACCATTTTGGTGGACGACCTCCTCAGACTCGGCATGCTCCTCGCCTATAACCTCGCCTCTCCTGGCGACTCGAACGCCTCCTCCATTCCAAAAGGCGAGCTCGAGCTCGTCACAGCCTCCCGAGCGGCTCTATGCTCGACATCGATCACCTGCATATGATCAAGCCGTCCCTTTATATGGAGGAGTTCGATCTCTTTCAACTCAAGAGCCCGCGATAGGTCTTCGATTCGTTCAACCAAGGAGAAGATCAAGCATTTCAGAGACAATCAATAAAAAAAGATAAGTTTCTTAACATAAACTTGTGATTTTATTAACATGCCCTTAGCAAAAATCAATATACATTTACATTCAAAAAAAAGGAGTGAAAAGATGGGGATCAATCGACCCTCCGTAAGCTTTCGCCATGTCCACATCCGCCGCCCAAGCTCGGATAGCCTCACCTCTTCCGCCTATTTTCGCCCGCTCAGCCGCCTCTTCGGAACCACCGAGTCTCGACGCCTCAAGCATCACCGCCTCCCGACCCTTTGCATGATCGTACACAAAAGCTTGGTCGGGATCCCGATCCACGGACAGTACGAACAGACTCATGGACAAAAGAACCGAGGAGGAGGCAAGGTTCGCAGTTAGGAAACTCCTTCAGCCGCGGACAAGCACATCAAAATAGCCTGCCTCAGACATCATCCTCGCCTCCTCGCATCCATACTTGGCTTTGTCCAGTGTCGGTAGTCCTCGGCGACCTCTTCGACACATCCGAGATGGCGCGCTTATTAAGCACCTCACCGTCCGAAACTATCCCGAGAAGTCGCCGACACGAATGCTCTCTCCGCAGCGCACGGTTGCTTTCTCCTCGCGAGCTCGCCATGTCCGCCTCCCGACGGCGAACCTGCTCCACCTCGCCTTCATCAAGGCAACCTCGCTCGCCGCCTCCGCCTCCGCCACAACCGCTCACGACCGCCCTTGCCGCCCGCTCAATGGCCGCCGATCCGCCGCCTTCGCTTGACGAGGTCCTGATCTTAGCCTCGGCTACCGAAATTTTCGAACGAGGAGGGTATTCTCCTCCACCTCCCGAGCATACCGGCCACCTCACAAACCGCAGAACGGCACCTTCAAGTAATCCGATATAAGATCGGATACTTTAGACACTCACCGCCACGCCCTCGACCCCTATACAATATATACATCGTCAAGAACACAATTTTATACTACTACACAAAGTATAAGGACAAGTATAAAACCCTGAAAGAGACGAGAGCCGACTTGGAACCAATGATTCAGACTCACCGGCAAGAACCGAGACTCGTGGATTACATGCTTCCGCCTTCAAGCGCTTGAGTGGCTGCGTGAAGGGATCTCAAGGCTCCACACTCATTTCGGCATGTCCTCGACATCCTTCAAGGTCGAGACGGCACTGTCACAGAGATCGGCTCGCCGCAGAGATCGGCTCCTTCCTTTCTTCTTTCTCTTAGAAGGTTCACTACCAGAAATACATAGGTCAAGATCAACACGATAATCATGGAATAAAGAGAAAAGAAGCATGGCCTCACCCTTCACCGACTCCACCCCGGAGGCAGGATCATAAGTGGCTAAGCCCCCACCGCAAGCTCGGCCTCGAGAAGACCTCGTCAACAAGGTCAAATTTGTCCAGCCTCCAGTCACCAAGCCCTTGTCGACAACACATCGGCGATCTTATCGATCGCCATGGAAACTCCATATGTCTCGAAACCGATGTGTAAGAACTTCTTCCGCCATTGGAGATCTTCGATTTAATCTTTGCTTTGAATTTTCTACGGGTGATAGATAATACCACCCCGAGCCGCCTTCGCTTGCAAAAAGCAAGGACAAGCCCCAAGGTCAAAGGAAAATTATGCCTATAGCATGACACCTAGGGCGCTATATGCCGTGAACGAGTTCGGCGAGAGTGGGCAAGAGGTATGCCAAACATCTCTCGAACTCAACGATACATAAGGGTAAGGAAGACGAAGACCAGCCTCGAGGTCGTCCTCATACACGGCAACAAAACCATCCTGAGGGCACAAGCCCTGTCCTCCTGGACGGGGCAACGAACTCAATATCGGCGAATACTATATTGAAAATGATATCCCTAATATCGTAAATGCTTAAGATGAAGAAAAGAAGACACTTTACAAGAATCCCCCATCGAGGGAATCGCAGACACACTCGTAAAGAGGCATATGAATACGGTAAAACAGCAGAGACACTAACGAATCGCACGGAGGAACGGACGCAATTTGACGCACTGACGACTCATCGGGAGAAGAGAAGCCATAACTCATCGTTGTTTATCGCTGAAGATGGCAGAACTTCAAATCGCCAATGGCTAAAAATAACCGCCGCAGTAACGCAAGGAGATTTGAAATTTAGAAATGTGGAAAGGCAAAAGTGATATGAGATACGGCGATCAAGGAAGGTATACCCCATTATGCGCTTTATCGAATCCAACCGCCGCCACATTAAATGCGATTAAATGCGTATATCGTAATCGCACTGACAACGGAAAAAATCGCGTGTTCGGCCTCGCTTAACGCCCGACAGTGAAGCCTGTCAAGACCTCGCCGAACGCCCGCCGTGAAGCCAAGACCTCGCCTAACGCCGCCGTTAAGCTCAGAAGAAGACC
The DNA here is from genome assembly GCA_036937905.1 of Salvia rosmarinus. Taxonomy (NCBI): domain Eukaryota; kingdom Viridiplantae; phylum Streptophyta; class Magnoliopsida; order Lamiales; family Lamiaceae; genus Salvia; species Salvia rosmarinus. Next base: position 63,927,944 of record CM072814.1, read on the forward strand.
TCGCCTAACGCCCGCCGTGAAATCATAACGCCCGACAGCGTGAAGCCCGTCAAGACCTCGTCAACGCCCCAGCGGCTACCAGAAAACCTCGGCCGAACGCCCGACAAGTGAAGCGCCAGAAGACATCGCCAACACCTTGTCAGCGAAGGTTATAACACTCGGCAAGAGACACGCTAAACACACGTGTCTTCGCGACGCCCGCCAACACAAAGATTTGATATACGACATCGAGGAATCGACACACACCAAGTCGTGCCTAGAGAAGCATGTCCACATATCGTTTCAACCCGCCACGCCATAAACAACCCCAAATCAAGACGACCGCGCTCAAGCTTTTTTGGGGAGGGTCATGATAGATACGCCCAACCACTGTGCCCAAGCATCGTGCCCAATACAAGTAACCCCGACATCAAGCTCGGCCCGACAAGTTCGACCCAAGAAGACTTCCATCAACTGGGAACGCAAGGCTCGGCCATATCTAAAAGAGTCCTAATAGGAGAAGACTTGAACCCTAATAGGAAAAGACTTCACTAGGTCAAACTCTTTATGGTTGTGTATAAACAGAGGCTAGATTAGATTTAAATAGATTCATTCACATTCTTTGTAATCGCTTACACATTCAATACACGAATACTCTCTCCGTGGACGAGATCTTATTCATAGATCGAACCACGAAACTGGTGTTCTTCAAGATTTATTTCCTTACGAAATTAAGATCGATCATTAACGGACTTGAAATTATAAATTACAATCATAAGAATGTCGGAATATACCATCTTAGTTATAACCCAACATTTCAAAATTATAAAAATTGTATAGTATATTGTTAGCAAAATTACAAATTAATGTTAGGGGGTGTTTACTTGCCATGATTAGGTTGGATAGATAAAATTAATCCAACTTAATCAAGTGTTTACTTTTAAGGATTAACATTTGAGGATATCTCAAAGCCCGGGATTATTTTAATCCTTTGAATTGTTCTCTATTAATTATAATCCAACCAATATAGGTAGGATTGAAATAATCCTACAAATAAATGGAGAATTATTTATCCCAATTTTAATCATTCACTAATCCTTTGTAGTAAACAAAGGATTGATAGATAAAAATTATCTTATCATATATTTAATCCATCAAATAATCAATCCTTTAAAATGCTAATCATACAAAGTAAATACCCCTAGTATTAATGTTGTCAATAAGTTTATTAGTTTACTCATATTTGATTTCCGACGGTAGACATTTCCAATCAGCATTTCCAAAATGATGACATTTCCAAACACATTTTTTTCTTATTATTCTTTTTCTTTTTACTTATTATAGACGTGTATTTCAAGCGTGCTGAGTCAATTCAGCTGTAAAAGATTGAAGGATATATAGTCAGCTTAATCAACATATATTGATCAATAATTTCGCTATAAAGTTATATCTTCGCCGATAATGTACACAGATGTTTGTGTTATGCTAATCTAAGAATGGGGAAACAAAAAAACAAAAAAACATGGGAATATATAATCCGTTAGTTTGTGAAAGGACTTCTTAAATGATTAATTTGAATAACTTCGCCTTCATTATATATTTTAATTTTCACAAAAACTCATATACATCCGTATGCATGGTGCAGACGAACAAAAATATAATTTGTTATTATCTCACTTGCTTAAGTATCATTTACATTGAAAAAGTATCAAATATCATTTAAACATTGAAAAAAAGTATCAAAATCCACATATATACGGACGTATGTAAAGAAGACCACCTCTTTAATTTTTAGTTTTTAAGAACTTTTATTTAGTTTCATCAAAACACTACAAGAATTTGCGTGATTAACGACGAAAAATTACGTCGTTATACCGAATAAGTCCGTCGGTGATCCTAAATAACGACGGAACAATGACGGAAACAGTCCGTCGATACAAAATCGTCGCTATTCCAATCAACGACGGATTCGTAGTCCGTCGTTAAATCACCGGCGGACTCTCGACGGATATAGACGTCGTCATTGTGTATGCACGACCGTTGTTGATCAACGACGGAACAGCGACGGACAGTCCGTCGTTGATCAACGACGGACTGTGATCCGTCGTTGATCAACAACGGAACAGAGACGGACTGTCCGTTGTTGATCAACGACGGACAGTCCGTCGTTGATCCGTCGTGAATGTTTTAAAAAATTAACCCATTTTTCACATTTATCGTACCCAGTTATCGACGGTCACTTGTTGAAATCTCAATCCATCATTCAATTCAATAATCTACCCACAAACAATTCAATTCAATTCAACAAACATGAAATCTCAATTCATCATTCAATTCAAATACATTAAAATAACTAAATTAAATAAATCGTATTTGTTTTATCTATACAGAAAGCATATAAATATAATCCTTCCAGAAAGCAAATAAAAACAAAGTGTTATCTTCCGAAGCTGAAGCTGAAGCTCGAGCTGAATCGGGAACATGCTCCTCCTCCAGTCGGATGCGATCAACAGAGGCATTGATACCTCCCTCTGATCCCGATGACAAAGGCGATGAGGACCAACGTCCTCTAGCAGATGAGGATCCACGTCCTCTAGGCATCTAGTAAAATAGATCAATTGAATAAGAAAACAATTCATATCTCATATTAAAACATACTATCGAAATATTTTTCTATCAAATTGATTCATATAAACCTTATATTAATCACTATCGTCGTCATAGCCATCATCATTGTTATCTTTCTCACTCGTCAAGTATGTATCTTCGTCTTCTTCACTATTGTTAACATTATGAAGTTACAAACGAACCTTTCCAACGAGGGTTGGTGCAATAATTGAGTTCACATTGTTAACAGCCAAACAAACATACCAACAAAATTATAAAATTAGGAACGGCAACAGGATTCAACCACAAGAGCATCCCATGTAAATACATTCACCACCACATCATCCACTAACCTTGCCAACACCCTTTCCGAGATAGTCTGATCCACCATCTCTCAATTCAAGAGCCTCGTAAATTCCTTTTTAAACAAAAGATACCACAAAAATATCAAGTTTAACTTACGAACATATTGGTAAATTAGAAATATGTGATACATAATACATCATAAATTAAGAACCACCAAATTCCACAAAGAACAAAGATAATTAAACAAGGGAGGGTACTAATTAACAAACACATGAACAAAATTTTAATAACTTTTGAGGCCACAAAAGATTTATCTAAGCATGAAACTCGAACAACAACGAGCTACTAATGATCGAAAAGAAGCAATTCTAAGAATTTTGAAAGATTTACCACTTAATAATGCCAACGAACAGCTATGGAATTGCCATCGATATTTTAGTCCAAGGAAAAATATTGAGGGAAACTGTGTGTTTAATTTCTTTTATTTTTTTAATTTGCATATTAATTTCAGAGGTTAATTGATATTAGCATAAAAATGGAAGTGTTATGAGCATCTGAACTTTTTTAAATTTCAAAAACTTATCTTCTACTAGGGTTCCAAAAATTTGGATCACTCTACTTCTGCTGGTGTTTCTTGCTCCCTTTTTCATTTATTTTTTACTTAATTAGTGTTTGATTTTAATTTGTTTACCAATTATAACTTTATTTTAATTAATCACTGTTGCTAGCTAAATGCACTACCTCTCACTTTGGAGCAGTTTCATTTTTTTTCAAACAACTACATTAAATAAATGGAAAACACTACATTAAATCCATGGCCAATGAAAGGGAGTTATCAATTTGTATGCTGAATTTTTCACTTAGTTGCACCCCATAATAGAAACCAAATTAATAATTATATGAAATTAGTTCAAAATTGAGCATCAATTTCATAAAATCAGTTGCGTAAATCGAAAAAGGAAATTGATGAATAAGGAGTAAGAGATTGTATCTGCGTTTGGAGCTTGCTTCGACGGCAACGGTGGCGACGGGGAGGCAGTGTCGTTCTCTCCGGTGACAGGGAGGAGGGGTGGTGAGTTAATTTGTATGGGACACGGCGGGGGTGGGGCGAGGCGAGACGAGGTGGGGAAGGCGAGGCGAGGGCGGGGGGAGACGTGGTGAGGCGACAACGACGGAGGAGTAAAGTGGGCCACGGAGAAGACGACGGCAAGCCGAGACGAGATGGGGCTGAAGCCGGAGAAGACGACGGAGGCATGGGATGCGACTGAAGTCCGACGAGGCTGAAGGCGGTGGGGTGAAGGCGACGAGGTGGGAGCTTCGGACGGCGCGACGCGGTGGGTTTAGGGTTTAGGGTTCAAAATGGCTGAATCAAAATATAGAGGTGAAATCCCGTCTTATTTTAAAAATTTAACGACGGATCAACAACGGAATTACGACGGAGTAAACAACGACGGAATAACGACGGACATTCCGTTGTTGATCCGTCGTTGATTCACTCCGTCGTAACTCTGTCGTTGAATGTCCGTCGTTGATAGATTCCGTCGTAAGTCCGTCGTTTATTGACTCCGCCGTAAGTCCGTCGTTGATCAAAATGGCTGAATCAAAATACAGAGGTAAAATCCCGTCTTATTTTAAAAATTTAACGACGGATCAACGACGGAAAACAGACGTCATAATTTCGTCTCTGATCCGTTGATTCACTCCGTCGTAAGTCCGTTGTTGAATGTTCGTCGTTGATCCATCATTGATTGACCCCATCGTAAGCCCGTCGTTGAATGTCCGTCGTTGATTGACTCCATCGTAAGTCCGTCGTTGATTGACTCCGTCGTAAGTCCGTCGTTGATCAACGACGGAGTTACGACCGTCGTTGATCAACGACGGACACCCGATGGAAAATTTTAGATATTTAAAAAAAGATCTTCCGCCTTAAAACCGTCGTTGTTCCGTCGTTGATCAACGGTGGAAAGTTTTCAGTCGTGTGTCCGTCATTTGATCGAGTGAATTTCTTGTAGTGAAATCCATCAACTGCGTGAAAATTATTTCAAAGAATTTTCAAATAAAAAAATTTCATCCAAAGTCCAAACTTACAACTTACAAGATATTGCTGCAAAACTACAAATGGAATAAATCCTTATATACTCGAAATACTTTTATTCCTCCAACAACCAAGACAAAAAAAACATAAATAAATGCTATTTATTATAGTAGTTTGATTCATTTATATTATCATCTTCGTTCAAAGAATGCGAGCAGCTTCTAGAACTTCAATATAGTAATTCACAATACTTTATAATGTGTTATCGAGGGAAAATTCTTAAGTTGTTGGAAATTAATTTATCTTAATCGTATATTTTGATTAGATTTTAAAATCTTTGATGATTATTTTATTAATATAATTAATGGTATTGACTTGTTCTAGAGTTAGACGTTTGTTATAGGTTTCAACAATAAAATTACCAGTTTGGACATATGTAAGATTAAAGGAGTTCAAGCAGTATTGAAGTCAGCCTTACTGATTGGATTATCGGTATCAGCGCCAACTGATAAAAGCTCAACTGAAGAATCACAGACTGAAGAATTGAGAACTAATGGAAGGCCAACTGATGTATGAAGAACTGAAGTATAGCGATGCTGATGAACAAAACTACTGAGTAAAATTGAAGACTGAAGACTAATGTCGGAAGACCGAAGACTGAAGATAGGAAATTGAGACTCAGCGTTGAAAGAGATGAAGGAGTCAGGATATGACTAAGTGTCATATCAGACAGCCGATTATCCCCGCGGAAGTCAAAGATGGCTATCGGAGTCAAAGCTAACGCCTGAAGTCAAAACTGTCAATTGATAGTAGAGGTCGAAATCGGTTCGATTTCGGTAACCGAATCAAAAAATTTGGTTAACCGAAACCGAACAACATTAAATCTTGATACCAATTACCGAATCGATCGGTTAACCGATTAACCATTTCATTTAGAAAAAAAACTCAATTCTACTCCAAGTAAAGATCGAACTCACAACCTCGGTGAAAAGACACAGGCACCTAATCAACTAAGCTACAATAGTTTCTTGTAATATATTCATTTTAACTATATTTATACTTAATCCGTTATCATAAAAACAAAAAGGATGATTCTCACTGGATTCGAACACGGGCAAAAGGCTTAGGCTTACATCCAAGCCAACTAATCTACAATAGAATTTGATAGAATAATATTTTGTAATACATATATATATAGTAGTTTCGGTTTATTCGGTATTCCCATTCAATTATCGGATATACCGATAATCGATTTTTCTAAAATTTTGATACCAAATACTGAATCGAATCCAATGTTATCGGTTATTCGGTTAACCAATAATCGAAAATCGATTCGATTATACTAATAACCGAATATCCAATACCAAACTCTTATCCCTAATTGATAGTCAAAGCTGATGTCAAGTAATCAATGTTGGTTATATCAAGTCAAAACTGATTGATGAAAGGTCAAAGCTGGCTATTTTATCTACGTCTACTGAAAGCATCATAATGATTCAGGTGTCCGAAGCTAACAAATGACGAGAGTCCAGCCTACAAACAAAAGACGGAGTAGTCTCGACTGGTCCAACCTGAAGTCAATGCTGATAAAACACGGAGTCAACTCAACTGAAGAAACACAGAAGATATTAAGCTTTGAGTGTTTGACTCGCCACGTGTGTTAGCGTATCTGTAGAAGAACTGTCTTGTCAGAAGACATTTCAGAGTTGCAGAGCTACAGTGTACTATGATGCATACATCTGACAACGATGTACGAAGATTCCCAACGTGAAAGAATTCAAACGACATATAGAAGGATCTGATTGGTGCTCCCTCCAACGACACTATTCTACATTATCTCTATAAATATGCGCAGAATCCAATATTTGAAGGTTACCGAAATGCTGCGTAATTGAAATCTCAAAGCATTCAAACTCAAAGCTCATGCCAATCAAACAATGATTTCGAAGAAGGAAGTTCACAGTGCTATAGTTAAATCTCAAGAGCTCATATATATTTATCAACTCGAGATTTTAGCATTCAGTTCCTTAAGTCTAAGATATTAATCTTATATGTTTTAAGCATATACAAGAATTTGACGTCTATATCCACTCAGATCCATATTTAGAAATCCCTCTACTAAATCCCAAAAGTTGAGTAGAAGTTTGGGCAATTAGACAATAAAGTGTTAGTTGCTGAAAACTTGATCATCTAGCACCCATAAGCTAGAGGTTAAGTCAACTACATTCGAAAACAGTTAGTGGTTTCCTAGCACCAGCAAGCGTATGAGGAACGCCGAGTTAGACGAGGTACTGTAAGGTGACCTTAGTATCTAGATTTACTTTTGTACCCCATAAATAAGATCCAATCTGGAGTTAGTGGATTGACTTAGCAATCAGTCCGTGAATGTAGGAGTTAATCTCTTCGAACCACATAAAAATCAACGTGTTATTTACTTTCTATATTTCTTTTAGATTACATATTATTAAACTGTCATCGGCAACACACAATAACATAATATTGATTTGAAACCCTCTATCAATATCCGATTGATACTTAAGAGATATAAATTGAAAACTGACTAATTCATACTTGGCTAAGTGTTTCAAACTGGCTTTAAGTTTTCAATAAGACAAATATAATAATAACCACATTTCGCAAGCACATCAATTATCAGTCTAACTGACCAGCTATCTTAGTAGTCAGTAGATTTGCTAACTGATAACACTCAGTATACGATATCTCTTATTTGCACTGACCAACATTATTGTCATCAGTACTGGATTGCTAGTTACCCGACCAACTACACGTTGTAGCTAGTCAATCTTGTCTAAAGAAAAAACTATTAAAAATTTGCTTAGTTAGTGTATTCCCCATACACCAGTACGTATCCAACGAGACCCATCACCAAAATTAACCGATTCTTTTTACTTAAATTAATACTGCATTTTATACTCTATAGTTAGATTTGAAAATAAAATGTTTCTTTCAAAACCTAAAAAGTAGCGCAGATCGTCTATTGATATATTTTCTGCATTCCATAATTCCACCCACACCATATAAATTATTTGGTAATATACTTTTTTTTAATTAATTATTGACCATTGTTTAGAAACATGCTCTAAATAATTCAATCTATCAAACTTTATTAATCGAATTTGAACTTCTCTATCGATGTAAGATTCCATAATTTCATTAGGTAGTCTAGCTTTAATTATTCGTTTTCAACTGATAATATATCCAATAATTCAGTTTTTTTAAGTAAGTTGAACTGTTGAAGACATAGGAGCTTTAAGTTATGGCCATAGTGTGACAACGACTATCAAACTACCAATTAATAAAATTGATTGTTCAAAATTCTAATAAATAATTAATTGCTGACTAAACTCCAAAACTTTCCTATTACAAATTATATGTAACCCTTTTAATTTTTTAAATATTTAAATAATGTTCGTGAATTCGTCTCTCCCATTTTGTTGAACAGTTTTGGAGCTAGAATTTAGGCGTTATCTGACTTCAAAAATCAAAATTAATTAATGACTTTTAAAGCTGGATGTGAGGATTTTTCTCTGTAATAATTTTGTTTTCATCAGGCATCCAAAATTGCAATTGGAATCGCCTGAAAATCTTAACTCTGATGCACCAATTCTCGACTCAATTACATAGTCGCCTAACGTCTGACAATGAATTGATGACATGGGAGGACATTTTGCACAGTGGTCTCCAAAAATCATCGCTAATTGAGATGCAATGTTAGAAATACGTTATTAGTTTCGAAATATACTATAGATAAAAATATTGTGAAATAATGAAACATTCTAAAATTAGGTAAAAAAGATTTAATTAACAATTGACTCAAAATCAAAAATTTATATTTAGATGAGCTAGTAATTATATTATTCGGCTACATAAATTTTGAAAGTGTTTTAACCTGTCATATAATTATTGTATTATATCCAGTAACTATATTATAATATCACCGTAGTACTTTTACTAACGACTTAGCATATTATTAAATTTCCTAAACTAACAACGCGCTAAACACTACATAGTAGGGCTGACAATTTTTGATACGACACGAGAATACGACACGAACACACACGAAATTAACGGGTTAGTGTTCAACCTTATCATGTTCGTGTCCTTATCGTGTCGTGTTCGTGTCGGATCCGTATCGTATTCGTGTAATCCGATAATTTTCATATTGCATTCGTGTTCGTGTCGGATCGTGTCGTTTTCGTGTAATCCGATAATTTTCATATTGCATTTCGTATAATTCGATAATATTTATATATATTTAATATTAATTTAATTATATTTTATATATTTTTATTTCTTTTATTTATTTTTTAATTTTGATTTAAATTTATCGTTTCGTGTCGTTATCGTGTCGTATCAACACAAAAAAAATCGTGTCATATTCATGTTCATGTCGTGTCCGTGTCAATGCATTTCGTGTCGTGTTCGTGTCGGACAGATCATTAACGATCGTGTTCGTGTTTGGCCTTATCGGATCGTGTTGTTATCGTGTCGATATGATAATGACCCGACACATATGAATTGTCAGCCCTACTACGTAGTGCATATGTGATAATGCAATGGCCACGTGCTTAGTACTTTCATATCCGATATATAAACAGTTTATATTTCTACAAAATGTCATATCATCACAACTAAGGCTTCAATATCCGATAAAAACGAAAAAGGTAATCAATCTTAAACATTTGGAAGTATTCAAACATGCTTATAACTTACAAAAAATTCTTTATTTTCTTTGTTGGAATATTAATTTATGCAAGACTTTTTAATAGTTTTGATATTATCGAGTCACTAATTAATTACATTTAAAAATGACTTTATAGTTGTATATACAGAATTGTTCTACTTTTATGTTATCGAATCATATAATATAACATAAATTTGTGTAATTATATACTTAACAATACATACGAGTTGGTTCTCATGAGAATGTGACAATAATGCACTGAACATATAAATTCACTTTATTTGCTGAAAAAATTAAAATTTGCATCCCTTATAAAATTCAAATCAAGATGATGAACTGATCCAGCAAAATGATGCATTAATCATAGATTATCTTACGATCCAATGACTGAAAATGATTTTCACTTTCTCAATTTAAATAAAGATTCTTATTTGGACCTCATCTTCCCTCCACACACACACACACACACACACACACACACACATATATATATATATATATATATATATAGAGAGATAGAGAGAGAGAGAGTGTGTGTTTGATGTGCTAGCATGAGAATATATTTATAATGTACTGAACGTATTAAGTTGTTGCACTAAACATATAAAATTACTAGATTCAGTGAAACAACTTTATTGTTCATCATTATGTTATCTTTGTACAATAATTATATGCATTCAAGTGTAGCGTTCCACCAATATATGTATTTTTACATGATGCAAATCTTATTGAGAACTATATCTTTTTTACGAACTTGCGAATTATGCACAACCAGGGGCGGATCCAGAAATTGATGATGGGGTGGGCTGAAAATAAATACTTCGGAGTATCAAATATCATAAATGCTAAAATAATTTTATATTTTCATAAGTTATCTTGCGAGATTTCAATATACAAAATCCATCAATAATTGAGTTTATATTTATATTTTTAATAAAATTTCTTTCAATATAAACCCTTATTTAACGTAAACTTTAGGAAATCCATCAACCAAAGCACTGGCAAAATTTGGCTGCGATTGAACTTTGACAGCTTCGAATGGGCAGAGAACAATATCAGCAAACACTTGAGCAGATGCAGCGCTGAGGAAGAATATGACACATTTGGTTGGTTAATTTTCTCGACTCGTATTAACCTTTGAGGATCCAGACAAATAGGGTATTCCAAAAGCATCAATATACGCGTTCAAAATAGTAGGCACACAACAATAAGGAGACACAAAATTTTAGCGTGGAAAACCTCTTAAAAGGAAATAGAGGAAAAAACCACAGGACTAATAGAGTCGTTTAAATCCACTATAATCAACAATGGAACATTACACAATATTCTCTAAATTATATTAGAGGCATACAAAATATCATACACTCGAAAATAAGCACATCAAGATGTATGGAATCAAAATCGAGCAAAGATCAAGAAAAATATTACCAAAATTCTCCTCTATTCAGATCGACAAAACCCGACCTTCGAAACTCAAAATCCGATCTCCACCGTCCTAAACGTTGGCCCAGATGCTGTGAAGCTTCTGTCCAAAATTCACAGTGATCTAACGGTTCAATCCCTAAAACGGAATTTTTCCGAAGCTGACCGAAAATCGGAAAGGAAAAAAGGTTACAATTTTTGCATTTTGGCTACTTCAATTTCTCCCTTCAAAAATGGTGGTTGACCATTTTCATTCTTATAACATTCTTATGGGCTTTTCTCATGGGTCAAAAATATAAGAAAATTCAACAATAACAATTTTGTTTTAATTTTTAATTATTTTGGACTGTGCTAATTTTGAATTAGGCTTAATATAATACATAAACGGAAGAAAAAGTTTGGGGATTGCACTGGGCTGGAGCCCGGTGGAGCTACCCCCTAGATCCGCCTATGTGCACAACACATATAAGTTGATGCACAGAACGTATGAAGTTGTTGCACAATGATTTCGCTCTAAAATTGGTATATAATGCACCATTTTAGAATGTTATTGTTGTATAACAATTTTACTTTATGTGTTGTGCATCATTCATAGATTTTTTTTTTTTAAATAGTCATCAAAATAACCAACCTTATATATAGAGAGAGGGGCTCTCGACGCCATCATGGATTGGAATTCTGAATTTGGCAAACTCTATCTCTATATATTATGCAAAAAGTATATCTCCCATTAATCAGCCGAACCTATTTTTCCATGCATGTTATGTATTTTTAAAAGTACGGATCATATGTATATTTTTTTCCTTTATCAGTTCAGCATGTTTTCAGGGTACGAGGACTCAAAGTATTTTCAAATAAACCACATATTTGTTTCATGAATGTATAGATCTATGTAGTTTATGATATATAACTTGCTTGCTAATAAAATACTAAAAAGTTCTATTTTATAATCTTTTTTCACCATGGTAGAAACATGGGTTAATAACTTTAAAAAATATATTAAATGATATTAAATTAGAGAATAATATGAAAACAACATTTACAACCAAGCAATCATCATGGATGTGGCAGTCGATATAAAATTAAAATAACCGGCAGATATTTTGGTTCATAGTTTAATAGCTATCATGAATATCACGTGAGACATAAAAAATAAATAATTATGTTAAATATACATTTTTCATTTATTATATAATTAGGGGATGAAACATATTTACGACAATCACGTACTTACCATTTATTTTAATTTTTGAAGCCGAGTCCCTGTACTTTTATTTGGATAAAAGAAGCATAATTTATTTGTATAGTGATCGAATTTATATATTTTCATTTATGATAAATCAAATTATTATTTTTACATATGTTCCAATTTTAAACGTATATATATATATATATATATATATATATATATATATAATATATATATATATATATATAAAGAAAACTATGGAGGAAGAAGTTCAAATAAAAACTATTTCTATCGTGAGAATCACGAAAATTCATTATGAATAAAATCAATTTTTACGTTCTCACGATCAAACAAAATTATGGGATCCATATTCACCGACCTAATATTAGTGTTTGTGGAATATCTCGAAGCTTAGAAATCTTATCACACATTTTCCCTCAAGTCAAATCATTTATACTTTAAAAAATTTAAATAAAACAATAAGAACGTAGCTTCACCATGCGTCCACTCAAATATTTATTAATTATATATTATATATTAATTATAATGAATAAATATAATTAAATTTTATTAATTTATAGTTAAATTTTTTGATTTTTAATTATAATTTATTAATTCACTATTAAGATTTATTAATTCATAATTAGTTTTTATTATGTAAAATTAGGGTTTTTATTCACAATTATGATTTATTAATTCATAATTATGATTTATTATTAAAATTAAGGTTTATTAATTCCAATTAGGATTTATTGATTCAAAATTAAGATTTATTAATTCATGATTAGGATTTCTTAATTCATAATTAGGGTTTATTATTAATAATTAGGGTTTATTAATTCAAAATTAAGGTTCATTATTCAAAATTAGAGTTTATTAATTTATAATTGGATCCTATTAATTCCAATTAGGCTTGATTAATTCACGATTAAGATTTATTAATCCAAACTTAAAATTTATTAATTCATGATTATGGTTTATTAATTCAAAATTATTATTTATTATTTCATAATTATAATTTTTTAATTTCCAATTACAATTATTAAATAATTTAATTTTTAATTAAGATTAATTTAATAATAATTAATCAATTAATTAATTAATTAATTAAGATGGTCTTATCACGCGACCGACACAGGAGAGGAGACCATCCCAACAATAAAGTATCAAGAATCTTGTTTTTTCATATCTGATGGTCCCAAAATCCAAGGAAATCTGTACGGTATACACGTGTCGTGATTTGTCACGTGATGCAAAAATGGGGTGAGTCAGGGGTAGACACGTCTCTGGTGGCAGATATGCCGGTGAAATTGACATGTGATGACGTGGCATTTGATTTATGGATATGTACTAACGGCTCCTTTTAAGTTTAATAATGCTATGCCCTCGTGATTTTAAAATCTTCTATTACCTTTTTATTCTTTGCTATGTTCATTTTCTGTAGTAATTACTAAATCTTCCACATCCTCAAATCTTATCCAAGGGGGTGTTCTAGCTAGAACTGGCAAAAGGGGCGGATCGGGTCGGCCCCGACCGACCCGATCCATCGGGTTTGTTGTTTTCTTGAGATGTGTTACCTACCAAACGCTATCGGACTAAAATATGGTAGCCTTCCCCAAATTTATCTGCCACCGGCCAAATCGTCTAATATTTAATTTACTAAAATATTATTTTTAATTTCAAAAATATTATTTTTAATTTCAAAAAAATTTGATAACAATAAATAAATTAAGTCTACTAACATCAATTTTAAAATAAATAAGATAAATTATGTCTACTAACATCAATTTTATTTTCTATATTTACTATTTCGTATTTACTACTAATATAAAATATAAAAAATTTAAATATGTGGCCGGGCTTTTTGGCCCGTTAACCCCGGGCTTTTTAGCCCCAAAGCCCGGTCAGCCCGATGGGCTATGTGGCGGCTTTTAGGCTCGATTTTTTTCGGGCTACTATTTTTACGAGCCCAACCCAACCCCAATTTCGGGTACCTCGGGCCGGGCCAATTTTGCCGGCTCTAGTTCTAGCTCCTGTGCTTAGGTTTAAGGATTTAATATTCATTATTTCATGTTTTAATGTGACATTTAGTATTGTATGAGATAATTGATTCCTTCCATCTTTAAACAAATGTTGAGAAGTTGCATTAGTACAATTTGGAAAAGTAATGTTGATAAACAATTGTATAGTTTGGTCTTGTTTAATTTTCCCATGCACATAATTATTAATATCGCTATGAATTTAGTTTAATTGATTAAAAATTAGTAAAAATCGATCTTTAATGAGAAAGGTGGATTTAATTCCAAGACAATTATAATTGAAAATACCAGTGCATGCAGCGTGCACATGGTCGTTCAACGAAGTACTACCATAAAACCTATCGCTTAATGTTGATGGTCAATGCTGATGAGTCATGATCCATAATATATGAACGACATTTGACATGAATATAAAGTAAAAATAAACGATGTCAATAATTGACAACATGATATAAGCAATAGCAAAATATGTTTGTTTTCTTTTGCATTTCGAAATTTGGACCGACAATTATCTTGCTTGGCTTAATGTGTATTTTAAGTTCCTATTTTGAGCTTTAATGAATGTTTTTCTGTAAAACAAAAAAATAATAAAAATAAAAATTATGTACTTCTACATATAATCTTAATTACCTCAAAAAAAAGATCAATATCCACTTAAACCTATTGGTCAACGTCAAAGATAACTTTGTACTTCGACTAGGCACCTAAATTAACATTTAATCTACAGGAGTTTACTATGGCCGACTTGCTAATTCAGTTAGTCATGACTAAGTTAGTTGACCCATAGCTCTTTATTTACTAACATATACTTTTCAGAGTTTTCGAGAATACATTTTGCTATATGCCGAAATTACAATTTGGTAAAGTTTGATTAGAATTCGACCAGTTAAAATTCACTCAACTCTTTTCAAAAAGTTCATTTTACCTCGATTTAATTTAAGTCAATAGTCAAATAAGCTCAAATATAATTATTTAAATGTAATGATTCACTTAAATTTTAATTTAATATTTTGAGCACCACTCCTTTGTTTGCAAATTTATGTATTTTTCATCCATATAACTTGCTGATTTTGAGGTTTGGACTTATGATAGGCCAGATTCAAATTTAAAATGGGCTTATTAATTATTGATTTGTATCCTTATTGGACTAGGGCTAGGGCTACACTAGTTACCTTCTTCTCACTATATTGGAATAAATTTCTGAAACATGTGTCTGAAAGGATCTTATTCTTGGATGTCAATCAGGTCAACCCATTCGGATTCGAGTCAATCCATTTGAATTATCAGGCTATTCGAGTTGATGTCTTTTTCGAGTTAGAAATGTTCAACACTAATCCTAAACTCTCGGGTTTCAAGCTAATCCATCGGGTTAATCGGGCTAAAATGTTTAAGGGAAAATAAATAAATTATATATTGTTTTTTTGTGATAATCACACATATTTTATATTAGCGTTGAAGTAAATAGACAAATAAGTAAAATGATAAGTACAGTTCACATGTATTTTAAAAATTAAATTTATTATATTAATTTTCAAGAGCAAAGTTTGAAAGTCATGTAACGAGAAAAATTCTGTTAATCGGGCAACCACACGATTTTCGGAACAACCCATTCGGGTTAATTTCGGGCTAATCCACTAGGGTTGTCGGGCTATTTGATTCAGATTATTCAAGTTAACATTTTTTTTCGGGTTAGACATTTTCAACCATAATCCTATAAAATTATCGGTCTATTCGAACCAATTTATGAATATCATACTAGATTGACATCTCTATACACACATATATATATATATATATATATATATATATATATATATATATATATAGGGTTGGGTTATAATACAAACCCCCTTAAAATAAGAAATAAGAATTCATCTTGATCATCCATTTACCATTAATCAATGGTTAAAGATTAAGTTATCACATTCCCTATAATTAAGGGACGGTTATTTTCGTAATATTATGTAATTACCATTATACCCTAATTTGATTTAATCACAACCACACATCTTTAAAAATCAATGGTTCAAATTTGTTCCCATTTCTTATTTTTGAATGTATTTTTATTTGAACCCAATCCTATATATATATATATATATATATATATAGAGAGAGAGAGAGAGAGAGAGAGAGGCGTAAAACAAGTTAATTGAGCCCAGTTAAACCAAAATTCAAGATTTTGATATCTTTACATTAAAATATCATGTTTGGGCTTCATTTCATATATAGGAGACTTGTTTTAAAATTTAATTTTCAACAATCAATCTCTCGGGTTAATATTACATAACTGATCTCAAATTTAGTCTCAACTGTGTACTTATTCGATGTGGTGGTGAAATTGAAAAAAAAAAGGTGAAATAGAACATTAAGATATTTTTGTGTTTTTATTTTTCTAATTATTAAAAATAACAATTAATTAATAGCTTAAGTAGGTGAACGCATTTATGTAGTCGTATTATTATGGGCCCATCAAACTCCAATCTCAATACACTTGTATAAGATTAGCTTTGGATCATAGTTTCGTATTGGTTGGATTCTATCACCTACAGTTATAGTTTCCGATTTTTCTTATACACTATTTACAAATTGACAAATCATGTCCACGTTTAATTGTTATGAATGCAGAAATTGGAAAAGACAGTGACAGACATTTATTTATATTATATGAACAATAAATTTCCATTTTTTACTTACTAAGGAAATAATTTGGGGACGTATATTTAGCTTGAAATAATTTAACGCATCAATCACTTATGTTCGCTCTTATTGTTGTCCCTACATCAATAGCAAAAATAAATTTAAAAAAGAGTTGGTTATTTGAATAGAGTTTACCTCCAAAATTGCTATACGTGTCACTATATATTTTTCTTTTTGGATTTGTATGGTATGAGATTAATTTCGTATAGACTTATGATTTCAATTATGTAGACATGCATACAAAAGTTCAAATAAAAATCCTACTTCTTATGTAAATAAAAAAATCAATCTAGTTCATATAGATTTTTATTATTGAATAATCATTTTCAAACAAAATATTTAAATACTAAGCCATATACTGATATACCTTTTCGACTAGCCATACTCTCAACAAGCAATAAATTACAAAACGGATTGAAGAAACCGAAGCATAATAAAGTAGAAATACATGGAAAGTAAATAATATTAAGGACTCATTAGAAATCGTAGTGTCAAATAATTTTGTATTACCAACACTCGAGGGTTTTATTATTGAATGCGAACCATCAGACTGAAAATGACCACACTGATTTAAAGTCAATTTCCACGTGGTTCATGACAAACCAGATATGTTGTATGTGTGACTGCATACAATGAAGACAAAGGTTGAAGGGAAAAAGAAACAATTATAGATAAATAAAGGGTCTTAATTGTGATTCTTTTTCAACGGTCACTAACGGGCTCAACCATCCAAGCTAACAGAATTCAAGAAAGGAAACGTGCTGAAAAGAGAAGAGTTGATGACTATATATATCAGCTTTGTATCAGACTTTCAACTACCAATTCTAAGTATCTGTATATTTGATACAAACCATTTTAGAAGAAAAAGAGTTAGAGCAATAGCCATTGTAGAAGGCTTGTCATTACTGCGCATTTTTCTTTGTAAATTGATACTTGATTGTATATGTAATCCTTCTTGATATCATAGTAAGATCATAGCCTCGCCCATGGATGTAGATCATTTGATCGAACCACGTAAAATCCTTGTCCTCCAAACTCTATTAGCTGCGTATAAATCTGCATGCTGTGTTACATACATTTGAATTCTTGCGATCGAAATCTTGAAATTCATAACAAGTGGCGCCGTCTGTGGGAAACGAAATTGCAAGAACAGATTCTTATTTTCTTGAAGTTTCTTGTATAGAGTCTCTCATCAAACCAGATCAAGAATCAAACGACTCTGCAAGAAAGAAATAAGTGGATATGGCAACCACAAGATTTGATTCTGAAAAGTTCACGGGTAAGAATGACATTGCCATATGGAGATTGAAGATGAAGGCAATTCTGGTGCAGCAAGGACTTGCAGGTGCACTCTCACACGATAAAATCCAAAAGGAATGGGAGGATAAAGAAAAATACAAAGACAAGTTGCAAAGAGCTCACAGCACGATCATACTATGTCTGGGAGATAAAGTGTTGCGAGAAGTTGCAAGAGAAGAGACAGTTGCTGCTGTCTGGTTGAAGTTAGAGAGCCTATACATGACTAAGTCATTGGCAAATAAGCTCTACATGAAACATAAGCTATATACCTACAAGATCACTGAAGATAGGAGCATTCTTGATCAGCTCGATGAATTCAATAAGGCTGTTGATGACCTTGAAGATATTGAAGTCCGTCTTGAAGATGAAGACAAAGCCATCCTTCTTCTCAATGCCCTCCCCAAGATGTATGACCACCTAAAGGATGCTATGATCTACGGAAGAGAAACCTCAATTTCTCTTGAAGAGGTCCGAATGCTTTAAGGACAAAAGAAATGCAACGATCACGAGTCAAAACAAGTAGCTGGAAATGAAAGCTTGAACGTGAGGGAAAATTTACCAAAGAAAATTCAAGAAATCATGGAAAGAAAACAAGAAAATGTAACATCAAGGCAAAAGGAGCAAGAAGAAAAGAAATAAGGAAGTGTCACCTTCTTGTAAAAAATTTGGACATATCAGAAAGGATTGTTATAGCTAGAAGAAGAAACAATCCCAGAAGAATCCAAATGAAGGATATACCGCTGACATCATTGAGCAGTTTCAAGAACCCGAAGCATTGAATATTGTCTATTCAAAACTTGGAAATGAGTGGATCATGGAACAAGTTGCTCTTTTCATATGTGTCCTAATAAATCATGGTTTCTTGAACTGCAGGAGCAAGATCATGGTTCAGTCATATTGGAAAATAATGAGACTTGCTCAGTCAAAGGCGTGGGATCGATCAAATTAAAGCTTCATGATGGATCTCACAAAATCCTCGATTTAAAATGTAATTTGTTATCACTTGGATGGTTACAAAATAAAGGATATGAATTTAAATCCTCGGAGAAAACTTGCAGCGTTTAAACGGTCTAAAGTATACCTTAGAGGAATTAGAATAAAAGTCTCTATCACTTAGTAGGTAGGACCATAGTTGGTGAAAGTGATCATGTTGTTGTAAATGAATCTAGACTTTGGCATACAATTTGAGCCACGTAAGTGAAAAAGGACTTAGTGCTCTTAAAAGTAAAGGACACCTATGTTTGCCACAAAGTGTTAAGCTAGATCATTGTGAAGAATGCATACTAGGAGAAAGTAAAAGCTACTTTACCCGACAAGCAAGCACACTTCAACCGCACCACTCAATATGTCTATAGTGACACGTGGGGGCCTTCAAAGACTAATTCTCTTGGTGGCGCAAGCTAATTCATGTCCATCATGGATGATTATTCTAGGAAAGTATGGGTATACATAATAAAACATAAAATGATGCTTTTGACAAGTTTGTTGAGTGGTGTAGAGGTGAAAATGAAATAAATTGCGGGGTGAAGTGCTTGAGGACGAATAATGGACTAGAGTTCATATCTGAAAATTTTCAAAGCTACTACAAAGAAAAGGAATTAAAAGACACAAGACCGCACTGGAATCCACAACAAAATGGGGTAATAGAGAGAATGAAACGCACTTTGCTCGAGAGAGTAAGGTGTATGGTGATGGGTTACGGACTACAAGAAGGTTTTGGGGTGTTTGTTTCTCAAGGCACACTTGATAAACAAATGCCCTTCTCGCAAACTATAGATTTCAAAACTCGATGAAAAATAGAGGTAAGTCTCCTAGCTACCCTATTTGAAAACATTTGGATGCTTAGCCTATGCTCATCTTAGGCAAGATAAACTAAAACTAGAGTAATTAAGTATGTCATAGTGGGGTATCCAAATGGAGTGTAAGGATCTGAGACTTTGGTGTATTGAACAAGGAAAAGACAAGACCATTATAAGCCGAGATGTGGTTTTAGAGAGGAAGTCATGCCTTTCTAAACTCCCTAGATCTGCAAAACCGACATCGAGTTTGAAGTGGAGGCCCTACTTGATCAAGAAAGAAAGATCCACTCAAAGGGAAGAGAAGAATAAGAGGAAGTAAAAGTGAAGACCACTTGAAGATTCGGATGGGTTGTCCGAATATCGATTGGCGAGCGAACAAGAAGACCCATAAAAGCATGATAAGCGCATTTTACACGTTTATAGTTGATATTTGAAGATGAGTTTAGCTCGTTTAATGTGCGTTTATGCATCGATTCTCAATGTTTCATCTATTTCTAGAAGATATTGCTCTTGGGTGTTCTTTTGGTGTTGTGTAGGTTTATATGTTGACATTCAAGCAAGGAGCGAAGCACGAGCCAAAATGAGCAAACCGACTATTTTAGCGACCGACTAGCGGTCGCTAGGCGGTCGCGAGCAAACCAATGAGCATCCGGAGGAGTAGCGACCGCGACCTCGCACGCGAGCAAGCCTAGCGCCTAGAACTCATCGGACGATTTCTCGCGACGGTGCGGAATGGCTAGCGACCGCTTCTTGGTCGCGAGGTACAATGCGAGCGCAAGGAGGATCGCGGCGAAGAATAGCGCATGGGAGATGGCTCATGGTCGAGCTAGCGATCGCGGCGATGATCGCGCGCGCGGCGAGGCGCAAATTGGGGTTTCCACCTTTTCTATAAATAAGGCAAGAGCCCTTGCGCCCAACACACCCTAGGCGCCCGGACTCGTTTTATTCGGTTTTCCTCGGTTTTATAGCTTTTAGTCTTTAACCTTCCTTTAGTTTAATTCTAGTATTGTTTTACGTTGTTCTAGTTTAGTTTATCGTTTCGTTATCGATCGGAGCGTTTTGTCCGATCGTTTTTCGTCGTTTTCCGTTCGTTCGCTTGGGATTGGATTCAAGACCAACCATTGTTCATCAACGCTTCCCTACGGGTTTTATATATTTAATTTCCGTTTTATGATTAATTCGTATTTCATTCCGTTTATTATGTACGGCTAGTTTTCCGTTCTAATCCTAGGGTTTGCATGATTCGATCCTATATGTTGTGATTTCGCTATTGTTATTTACCTTACATGCATTGATTCATGATTCGATTGTGCTTATTTATATGTGTTGATTTCGATCAATCTTGATGCATATCTAGTTGTCGGTTAATTACGTAATTGTATTAATTGTCAATCGTTATCGAATGCATGATCTGAATGAGCCTCGAGTCGTGGCGAGATAGGACATTCGTAGGAAGCATATTCTTAGTGATCCTTTTGAGTTGCTTATTTTCCTCTAGAGGCGAAGCGTGATAGGGAAAATTAGTAATCAATCCGCCGCAATTGTGAATGGCGAAGTTGTTGGTTATATATGTGATCTTCCGTCTTGTGCGGATTAAAGCGGTTAATAATAAGCGGGATAAACATCGTTGTGGATAGGATTGGTGCATCCCTAGGGTTATTCTTTCTCCATAGTTATCTTTCGTGATTTTATTGCTTTATTTATATTTCTGCTTGGTTACCTTTGCTTTGGATTAATTTCCGAAGCCCTTAAACCTCTCAACCAAATTCTGTGCTTGGATAATGATGAATAATCGTTGAGCTAGCTTCTATGTTTTCGTGATACAATCTCTGTGGATACGATACTCGATTTACCTATATACTTACACTTTTTAGTGTTAGAAAAGTGAGCGATCAAATTTTGGCGCCGTTGCCGGGGATTGTTAAGATTGCATAGGAATAATTTGACGATTTAGATTTATTAATTCAAGTTATATATTATATTATTTATTTATTGTTACCAGAGCTGAATTCTCTCTTTTCTCAGGTAGTTTATGCGTACAAGATCTCAGGGACCTCCTAGAAGTATTATTAGATCCCGAGATCGAAAGCTCTCAAGGAGAAGAGGACGAGAGAAGAGGCAGGCTGCAATGGCGCCAATCATGAAACAGGGCATTCCTCCCGAGCAAGTTGCACGTATGCTAGGCGACTTTGCGAGAGATGCAGCGTCGGATGGCAAATATGGAATCATTGTCCCTGCTCGGAGGAAAGACCTCGAATCACATGTACCGACATCCCACGAACAGTTCAAGGAGGCGGTTGGGGCCCATGCGTAGATGCAAACAATTTCGAGCTCAAACCGTACGATCGGTATGGTCCAAGGAGAGCGGTTTGGGGAGAGTCACGGAAGACCGAATGCGCATCTCGAAACTTTCTCGATATTTGTGACACCATCAAAGCAGAATGGGGTGCCACAAGACACGATCCGGATCGCATGTTCGACTACCATTGCCTGACCCGGCGAAGATTGGTTCAAGAGTTTGGACCGGTGGCATCGACACTTGGGGAAACTTTGCGAAGTTTCTTTGAAATACTTTCCGCCGTGAAGTGCAGAAGATCATCGCCGAAATCTCTCATTTTGCCAAAACCACGACGAATCATTATTCGAGGCATGGGAGAGATTCGAGGTCTATTGAGGCGATGTCCACAACATGGGTTCTCCAGGAGCAACAAATCACACAGTTCTACGATTGGTGACATGGCGAACAAGGAGCATGGTGGATGCGTCGGTGGGGCTGCTTATTGAACCGACCGATGAGGCGAGGCAAGCCGTATTGTAGAAGAGATGGTGCCAACAGCTATCAATGGCCAACGGAGAGAACGCCATCGTTCAAAGCGACACCGTTGAGAGTGATTCAAAATATGGCGATCTCATGAAGAAGTTCACTCTTTTGAAGAGTCGATTGAGACAGAGAACGTCGACCACATCAATCGGAGGAATCATTGAATTTCCAACAACCTTGAGCTTCAATGTTCGAATTGATGCAAGAGCCGGAAGCCAAGTCTCGAAGACATGATGCAGCAGCGATTGGTTGTAAGCAACCAACAATTGGCAACGAATCGAGTCGTTCATAAGCAACAAGGCAAAAGATAAATCATTTGGAGTCCTTGTGACGGCTATGGGGAAGCATATGAAGATGTTGGAAAATCAAATTGGTCAAATAGCCGTTCAAGTGAATGCACTACAAAAGGCGGGCCAATTTCCGAGTAATCTGGAGGTGAATCAGAAGAATCGGTGCTTCGCCATTCGGACGCGAGTGGGCGAGCCTACCCGAGCCCTACCGGGAAGAAGAGCAAGAAAGCGTTACGAGCGAAACTTCGCGACCGAGCTCGCGACCATGAGCCCGATCGCAAACCATCGAAATTTTTCCACGAAGCCGCGACCAAGCACGCGTCCGCACCCGACCGCGAGCCATCCGGTATGCGCGCGAGAGGCGATTCGCGGCGACCCGCCGCGAGCCACACCGCAAGCTTCGCACGCGAAGACGGAAATCAGCGCAACGGATTCTCGCGACCTTCCGGCGATCGCGAGGTCGACCGCGAGGCAACTCGAAGCTAATCGTCGCACGTACATTCCTCCGGTCCGTTCCGAGTCGACTTGTCAAGTCGAAATATGACGAGGAGTTTGCTCGCTTCAAAGAGGTTTTCAAAAGTTGAGATAAATGTGCCTCTCTTTGAAATGCTGCGAAACATCTTGGGATACATGAAATTCTTAAAGGCGCGCTTGCAAGCAAGAAGAAGGCGGGAAATTTGAAAATTACCTATCAGAAGAATGCGGTGCCGTCTTGCAAAGGAAGCTCCTCGAGCGAAGGATCGGCGGTTTCACGTTAGAGTGCGAGATCGCCGGCGAATTTTCCAAATGTTTTGTGCGATCCGGGGCGAGCATCAATCGATGCCGTTGAGCGTATTCAACCGGCTACACCTAGGAAAGATGAAGTCGGCGAAGATTTCATCGATGATGGTGACCGATCATCACATATCCAAAAGGTATCGTCGAAGACGTGTTGGTAAGAATTCGGGTTTTGTTTTTCCTGCCGACTTTGTGATTTTAGATATTCCGAATTCAAACAACAACCACTAATTCTTGGTAGACCTTTCCTAGCAAGCGGTGCGTGCGTTGATTGATGTGCGGGAAGGCAATCTCACGTTTCGTGTTAACGATGAGGAGCTCAAGATTTCTATATCGACGCCATCAAGCAACACGGCGTTGGAAAGCCGTAAGATTCTTTGCTCGATCATGACTGCTGCCGCGCACGTCTCATGCTTAGAGGGTACTCGACCAATCGAGGTGTCTGTGAGAAGAAAGAAGTGGACTCGGCATGGAACTCCGAGTGTTTCGTTCAAGTTTGGGGGGGGCCACTTCCATAGTCAGTGGTGGAGATCCGTAAATGCTAAGTTTAGGAGGATCCACGAGTTGAGAAGGATTTCTGTTGCCACAAAAACGCAGGATTGACAAGGTTAGTGATGGTCTAGTTAAAGACGTTAAAGTAAGCACTTGTTGGGAGGTAACCCAACGTTTTCTTTGTTTTTGTTTTCATGTTTTGTCGTGTCTTTCGTTTGTGTGCTTTTTGTCGTCTTTCTGTTTTTCTTTTCGTTTTCGTTCTGTCGATCAACGAGTTAAGTGAAGTGTGTTAATCCATGTGGCCAATGACGATAGAAAATTTGTGTGAAATTTAATGATAGTGCACATGTTATGTTAGAAAATGACGCATGAATGACGTGAGATGGCTTAGGCTTGTTGTTTTTCACCATTTGCTTAACCCGTGAGACTTGAGCTTCACTGTATAAACATCTTGATACAGTTTCTTTTAATTGTGTGATATCATGCATGTGATTATCTTCTAGAACTTGCCGTTCTTCTGTGTCGAGACCGCAATATGTATTTCAAATTTGGAAAGGATAAAAGGCCATCTTTGTTAACCACATATTCACCCAAACACTAACCCGATGTTATATACCATTTGTTGCCTTCTTTGAGCCTTTATTAGACTTTTTCTTTCGATTAACCGGATGATAGGAGGTGAGGATGGATATGAGAATCAAAATGGGTGAAATTTTGATGTAAGTTATGATGAGAAAAGTTTCTTGTAGAAAAATACATCTGTGGTGAAGAATAGTACCTTTGTTGTGAAAGTTAAACCCTATAAGCTCTAGAAAAGAAAAGAAAAAGAAAAATGTTAAGTTCACTATGAGCGTTGAGCATAAAGGGTCTTTAATCAAAGTATAGGTATATACGTGGCAATAAACATTGATTTGTACGTTGGGAGAGAAGAGGAAAATGGACAAAGTCCATATGTATCGAAATGTATAAATGATGGTGCTTGAAATATTCTTGAGTCACTTAGCCATATATTATCCTACCTTAACCAATGTGCCTACATTATAACCTATCAAAAGACCTCTTTGATCCTTATTTGAACACATTTGACGGTGGAGATGTAGAAAGCAGCAAGCCTATGGTAAGATGTTGCATTGCATTGATCGTTGAGTGTATACACGTCCTTAATTTCTTCATGAGTTTGAGTGTATCCTATATATTTTACGCACATGCCTTTATGAGGTTGAAATAAATGAGTTTTGCCCTCGATGGTTGTTTGTGTTGAGTTGGCTAACGTCGTCATGTGCGCTAATGTTTTGAGCGTTAATATGTTTACGAGGCTAGAATGGTTATCCTCTTTACTACGCACGTTGATCTTTCGTTTGTCTTCTGTTTTGGTTTTGTTTGAGGACAAACAATGCTTTAAGTTTGGGGGTTTGATAAACGCGCATTTTACACGTTTATAGTTGATATTTGAAGATGAGTTTAGCTCGTTTAATGTGCGTTTATGCATCGATTCTCAATGTTTCATCTATTTCTAGAAGATATTACTCTTGGGTGTTCTTTTGGTGTTGTGTAGGTTTATATGTTGACATTGAAGCAAGGAGGCAAGCACGAGCCAAAATGAGCAACCGACCTATTTTAGCGACCACCTAGCGATCGCTAGGCTGGTCGCGAGGCAAACCAATGAGCATCCAGAGGAGTAGCGACCGCGACCTCGTGCCTGCGAGCAAGCCTAGCGCTAGAACTCATTGGACGATTTTCGCGACCGGTGCGGAATGGCTAGCGACCGCTAGCCCGATCGCGAGTACAATGCGAGCGCAAGGAGGGATCGCGAGCGAATAATAGCGCGCGGGAGATGGCTCGCGGTCGAGCTAGCGATCGCGAGGCGGCGCGGCAGAGGCGCAAATTAGGGTTTCCACCCTTTTCTATAAATAGGGCAAGAGCCCTTGCGCCCCCAACACACCCTAGACGCCCCAGACTCGTTTTTATTCAGTTTTCCTCAGTTTTTATAGCTTTTAGTCTTTAATCTTCCTTTAGTTTAATTCTAGTATTGTTTTTACGTTGTTCTAGTTTAGTTTATCGTTTCGTTATCGATCGGAACGTTTTGTCCGATCGTTTTCCGTCGTTTTCCGTTCGTTCGCTTGGGATTGGATTCAAGACCAACCATTGTTCATCCAACGCTTCCCTACGGGTTTTATATATTTAATTTCCGTTTTTATGATTAATTCGTATTTCATTCCGTTTATTATGTCTGGCTAGTTTTCCGTTCTAATCCTAGGGTTTGCATGATTCGATCCTATATGTTGTGATTCCTGCTATTGTTATTTACCTTCCAGGCATTGATTCATGATTCGATTGTGCTTATTTATATGTGTTGATTTCTGATCAATCTTGATGCATATCTAGTTGTCGGTTAATTACGTAATTGTATTAATTGTCAATCGTTATCGAATGCATGATCTGAATGAGCCTTGAGTCGAATGGCGAGATAGGACATTCGTAGGAAGCATATTCTTAGTGATCCTTTTGAGTTGCTTATTTTCCTCTAGACGCGTGGCGTGATAGGGAAAATTAGTAATCAATCGCCGCAATTGTCGAATGGCGAAGTTGTTGGTTATATATGTGATCTTCCGTCTTGTGCGGATTAAAGCGGTTAATAATAAGCGGGATAAACATCGTTGTGGATAGGATTGGTGCATCCCTAGGGTTAGTCTTTCTCCATAGTTATCTTCGTGATTTTATTGCTTTATTTATATTTCGCTTGGTTACCTTTGCTTTGGATTAATTTCAAGCCCTTAAACCTCTCAACCAAATTACGTGCTTGGATAATGATGAATAATCGTTGAGCTAGCTTCTATGTTTTCGTGATACAATCTCTGTGGATACGATACTCGATTTACCTATATACTTACACTTTTAGTGTTAGAAAAGTGAGCGATCAAAGCACCTAACAGGTATGGACATGCAGATAATGTAGCTTTTTCTCTACACGTTGCGAGCAGGTTAGCTATTAGGAACCAAGGACATATTAAGAGGCCATAAAGCGTGCGAGAAAGCAAACAATGGCACCAAGCCATGAGGGAAGAGATGGACTCACCTCGTAAATAATACTTGGAAATTAGTTCGAAGCACGAAACACGTAGTGTGTAAGTTGTAAATGGCTCTATAAAAAGAAGGTGAAGGTTATAGGAGGCCAAGAGACAATAAGGTACAAAGCTAGGCTTGTAGCTAGGGGTTTCACACAAAAGGAATGAGTAGATTTCAATGAGATTTTCTCACCTGTTGTAAAACACTACTCAATAAGGATATTACTTGCTATGGTGGCTCAGAGTGATCTGGAATTACATCAACTAGATGTTAAAACCGCATTCTTGAATGGAGAACTGAAGGAAAGAATATACATGATTCCACCAGAAGGATTTGAGATTGCTGGAAATGAAACTTATGTATGCTTACTCCATAAATCACTATATGGATTAAAGCATAGCCCCAGACAATGGAATAAAAGGTTCGATGAGTTCATGCTGAGAATTGGTTTCAAAAGGTTGCTACATGACGTGTGTATACTTAAAGAAAACTGATGATGCTAGCTTTATATACCTACTGCTATACGTTGATGATATGCTTGTGGCAAGCAAATCGATAGCATAAGTGGTTAAAGTTAAAGAAGAAGCGAGTAAAATTTCATATGAAGGATCTTGGTGAAGCAAGAAGAATACTGGCATGGATATTTTGAAATAGAAATGAAGGTAAGTACATTTCTTGTACAACCGAGTATATCAAGAAAGTCCTCGAAAATTTAACATGAATGAAGCAAAGGGACAAAGGTACCTATGGCTCAACATGTGAAGTTAAGCGAAATCGATTCTAACACTTACAAATTAAGAGCGGTGGAGATGAGTAGGATTCGCATGCCAACATGGTGGGGAGTATCATGTATTCTATGATTTGCACAAGACCGGACTTAGCACACACGATATCGGTGGCTAGATACATGTCAAACCCGGAAAGTCACATGGAATGCTCTAAAAGGTATCCTAAGGTATCTTTAAACCACAGTTGATATTGGTATTTTGTTTCAACAAAGGAATGAAGTAGGAGAAAGGAAATTAATGGGTTTGTGGATGCAAATTATCTTGGAGACATAGACTCAAGAAGATCTCGGTCGGCTATGTGTTTAACCTATTCGGTTCATTTGTAAGTTGGAGGTCCATGTTGCAATCTGTGGTGGCCTCTCAACAATCGAATTTAATACATGGCAATCCTGAAGCGGTAAAGAGGGTATGTGGCTCAAGGAATGCTTGAAGAGCTTAATATCATACAAGAAGATGTTACAATTCTTTGTGATTTAAAGTGAAATACACTGGTAAAACACAAGTATTTCATGAAAGAAGCAAGCATATAGATGTACGGTTGCACTTTGTCAGAGATATAGTTGAGAAAAGGACTATAAAAGTAATGAAGGTTTCAACTAAAGAGAATGCAGCAGATATGTTGACAAAGTTATTGCCTAACAACAAGTTTGAATATTGTTGTAAGCTAGTTGGACCTTGCTCTATGAAGGGGAGTACACTATCATCTGTATAAGCTAAGAGGTGGAAGTGGTGAGGAAATGATTGCTATGCAGTCAAGGTGGATAATTGTTGTATGTGTGACTGCATACAATGAAGACAAAGGTTGAAGGGTAAAAGAAACAATTATAGATAAATAAAGGGTCTTAATTGTGATTCTTTTTCAACGGTCACTAACGGGCTCAACCATCCAAGCTAACAGAATTCAAGAAAGGAAACGTGCTGAAAATAGAAGAGTTGATGACTATATATATCAGCTTTGTATCAGACGTTCAACTACCAATTCTAAGTATCTGTATATTTGATACAAACCATTTTAGAAGAAAAAGAGTTAGAGCAATAGCCATTGTAGAAGGCTTGTCATTACTGCGCATTTTTCTTTGTAAATTGATACTTGATTGTATATGTAATCCTTCTTGATATCATAGTAAGATCATAGCCTCGCCCATGGATGTAGATCATTTGATCTAACCACGTAAAATCCTTGTCCTCCAAACTCTATTAGCTGCGTATAAATCTGCATGCTGTGTTACATACATTTGAATTCTTGCGATCGAAATCTTGAAATTCATAACAAGTGGCGTCGTCTGTGGGAAACGAAATTGCAAGAACAGATTCTTATTTTCTTGAAGTTTCTTGTATAGAGTCTCTCATCAAACCAGATCAAGAATCAAACGACTCTGCAGGAAAGAAAAAGTGGATATGGCAACCACAAGATTTGATTCTGAAAAGTTCACGGGTAAGAATGACATTGCCTTATGGAGATTGAAGATGAAAGCAATTCTGGTGCAGCAAGGACTTGCAGGTGCACTCTCACACGACAAAATCCAAAAGGAATGGGAGGATAAAGAAAAATACAAAGACAAGTTGCAAAGAGCTCATAAAGACGATCATACTATGTCCGGGAGATAAAGTGTGCAGAAGTTGCAAGAGAAGAGAGCGATTCTCGATGTCGGTTGAAGTTAGAGAGCCTATACATGACTAAGTCATTGGCAAATAAGCTCTACATGAAACATAAGCTATATACCTACAAGATCATCAAGATAGGAGCATTCTTGATCACCGATGAATTCAATAAGGCTATTGATGACCTTGAAGATATTGAAGTCCGTCTTGAAGATGAAGACAAAGCCATCCTTCTTCTCAATGCCTCCCCAAGATGTATGACCACCTAAAGGATGCTATGATCTACGGAAGAGAAACCTCAATCACTCTTGAAGAGGTCCGAATGCTTTAAGGACAAAAGAAATGCAACGGATCACGAGTCAAAACAAGTAGTGGAAATGAAAGCTTGAACGTGAGGGAAAATTTACCAAAGAAAAATTCAAGAAATCATGGAAAGAAAACAAGAAAAATGTAACATCAAGGCAAAAGGAGCAAGAAGAAAAAGAAATAAGGAAGTGTCACTATCGTAAAAGGTTGGACATATCAGAAAGGATTGTTATAGCTAGAAGAAGAAACAATCCGAGAAGAATCCAAATGAAGGATATACACCGACATCATTGAAAGCGGTTTAAGAACCCGAAGCATTGAATATTGTCTATTCAAAACTTGGAAATGAGTGGATCATGGAACAAGTTGCTCTTTTCATATGTGTCCTAATAAATCATGGTTTCTTGAACTGCAGGAGCAAGATCATGGTTCAGTCATATTGGAAAATAATGAGACTTGCTCAGTCAAAGGCGTGGGATCGATCAAATTAAAGCTTCATGATGGATCTCACAAAATCCTCAGTTTAAAATGTAATTTGTTATCACTTGGATGGTTACAAAATAAAGGATATGAATTTAAATCCTCTGGAGAAAACTTGCACGCGTTTAAACGGTCTAAAGTATACCTTAGAGGAATTAGAATAAAAAGTCTCTATCACTTAGTAGGTAGGACCATAGTTGGTGAAAGTGATCATGTTGTTGTAAATGAATCTAGACTTTGGCATACAAGGCTAGGCCACGTAAGTGAAAAAGGACTTAGTGCTCTTAAAAGTAAAGGACACCTATGTTTGCCACAAAGTGTTAAGCTAGATCATTGTGAAGAATGCATACTAGGAGAAAGTAAAAAGCTACTTTACCCCACAAGCAAGCACACTTCAACTGCACCACTTCAATATGTCTATAGTGACCTGTGGGGGCCTTCAAAGACTAAATCTCTTGGTGGCGCAAGCTACTTCATGTCCATCATGGATGATTATTCTAGGAAAGTATGGGTATACATAATAAAACATAAAAATGATGCTTTTGACAAGTTTGTTGAGTGGTGCAGAGAGGTAGAAAATGAAATAAATTGCAGGGTGAAGTGCTTGAGGACAGATAATGGACTAGAGTTCATATCTGAAAATTTTCAAAGCTACTACAAAGAAAAAGGAATTAAAAGACACAAGACCGTACCTGGGAATCCACAACAAAATGGGGTAATAGAGAGAATGAAACGCACTTTGCTCGAGAGAGTAAGGTGTATGGTGATGGGTTCTGGACTACCAAGAAGGTTTTGGGGTGAAGCTGTTTCTACTGCGGCACACTTGATAAACAAATGCCCTTCTGCAGCTATAGATTTCAAAACTCCTGATGAAAAATAGAGTGGTAAGTCTCCTAGCTACTCCTATTTGAAAACATTTGGATGCTTAGCCTATGCTCATCTTAGGCAAGATAAACTGAAGCCTAGAGTAATTAAGTATGTCATAGTGGGGTATCCAAATGGAGTGTAAGGATACAGACTTTGGTGTATTGAACAAGGAAAAGACAAGACCATTATAAGCCGAGATGTGGTTTTTAGAGAGGAAGTCATGCCCTTTCTAAACTCCCTAGATGCAAAAACTGACACTGAGTTTGAAGTGGAGGCCCCTACTTCAGTCAGCAAAGAAAGATCCACTCAAAAGGAGGAAGAGAAGAATAAGAGGGAAGTAAAAAGTGAAGACCACTTCGAAGATTCAGATGGGTTGTCCGAATATCAGTTGGCCAGAGACAGAACAAGAAGACCCATAAAAGCACCTAACAGGTATGGACATGCAGATAATGTAGCTTTTTCTCTACACGCTGCGTAAAAGGTTAGCTATTAGGAACCAAGGACATATTAAGAGGCCATAAAGCGTGCGAAAGCAAACAATGGCACAAAACCATGAGGGAAGAGATGGACTCACTCCTAGAAATAATACTTGGAAATTAGTTCGAAAGCTTCGAAACACGTAGTGTGTAAGTTGTAAATGGCTCTATAAAAAAAGGTGAAGGTTATATGAGACCAAGAGACTATAAGGTACAAAGCTAAAGCTTGTAGCTGGGGTTTCACACAAAAGGAATGAGTAGATTTCAATGAGATTTTCTCACCGTTGTAAAACACTACTCAATAAGGATATTACTTGCTATGGTGGCTCGAGTGATGCGGAATTACATCAACTAGATGTTAAAACCGCATTCTTGAATGGAGGCGAAGGAAAGAATATACATGATTCCACCGGAAGGATTTGAGATTCTTTCGAAATGAAACTTATGTATGCTTACTCCATAAATCACTATATGGATTAAAGCATAGCCCCGTAAAATGGAATAAAAGGTTCGATGAGTTCATGCCGAGAATTGGTTTCAAAAGGTTGCTACATGACGTGTGTATACTTAAAGAAAAGCGATGATGCTAGCTTTGTATACCTCATCGCTATCGTTGATGATATGCTTGTGGCAAGCAAATCAATAGCATAAGTGGTTAAAGTTAAAGAAGAACCGAGTAAGGAATTTCATATGAAGGATCTTGGTGAAGCAAGAAGAATACTGCATGGATATTTTCAGAAATAGAAATGAAGGTAAGCTGTTTCTTGTACAATCTGAGTATATCAAGAAAGTCCTCAGAAAATTTAACATGAATGAAGCAAAGGGGACAAAGGTACCTATGGCTCAACATGTGAAGTTAACTGGAAATCAGATTCCTAACACTTACAAATTAAGAGCAGGTGGAGATGAGTAGGATTCCGCATGCCAACATGGTGGGGAGTATCATGTATTCTATGATTTGCACAAGACAAGACTTAGCACACACAATATCAGTGGCTAGCAGATACATGTCAAACCCGGGAAAGTCATATTGGAATGCTCTAAAAGGTATCCTAAGGTATCTTTAAACCACAATTGATATTGGTATTTTGTTTCAACAAAGGAATGAAGTAGGAGAAAGGAAATTAATGGGTTTTGTGGATGCAAATTATGCTGGAGACATAGACTCAAGAAGATCTCAGTCGGGCTATGTGTTTAACCTATTCGGTTCAGTTGTAAGTTGGAGGTCCATGTTGCAATCTGTGGTGGCCTCTCAACAACTCGAATCGTAATACATGGCAATCCTGTAAGCGATAAAGAGGGTATGTGGCTCAAGGGAATGCTTGAAGAGTGAATATCATACAAGAAGATGTTACAATTCTTTGTGATAGCCAAAGTGCAATACACTTGGTAAAACACCAAGTATTTCATGAAAAAGCAAGCATATAGATGTACGGTTGCACTTTGTCGAGATATAGTTGAGAAAAGGACTATAAAAGTAATGAAGGTTTCAACTAAAGAGAATGCAACAGATATGTTGACAAAGTTATTGCCTAACAACAAGTTTGAATATTAGTTGACCTTGCTCTATAAAGGGAGTACGCTATCATCTGTATAAGCTAAGAGGTGGAAGTGGTGAGGAAATGATTGCTATGCGATAAGGTGGATAATTGTTGTATGTGTGTTGCATACAATGAAGACAAAGGTTGAAGGGTAAAAGAAACAATTATAGATAAATAAAGGGTCTTAATTGTGATTCTTTTCAACGGTCACTAACGGGCTCAACCATCCAAGCTAATGTAATTCAAGAAAGGAAACTTGCTGAAAATAGAAGAGTTGATGACTATATATATATATATATATATATCGACTTTGTATCGACGCTCAACTACCAATTCTAAGTATCAGATATTTGATACAAACCATTTTAGAAGAAAAAGTTAGAAGCAAGAGCCATTGTAGAGGCTTGTCATTCTGCGCATTTTTCTTTGTAAATTGATACTTGATTGTATCTGTAATCCTTCTTGATATCATAGTAAGATCATAGCCTCGCCCGTGGATGTAGATCATTTGATCGAACCACGTAAAATCCTTGTCCTCCAAACTCTATTAGCTGCGTATAAATCTGCATGCTGTGTTACATACATTTAAATTTTTACGATCGAATTCTTGAAATTCATAACAAGATATGGTGTGAATTTGTTATAATTTGTTGGCCCAACAGCCCAAAGAAGCCCAACACCTCAAACTTATTTTGGGAACCCACATCTCTTTTCTCTTGTTTATCTCCTATGTGTAGGGCTGTGTAATGATCAGTTTTAAAAAATTGAACCAAATCGATTGTATCGATAACCGAATTATATTAAAATTTTGATCGAACCGATCTTACGCCTTCGATCGAATCGAAATCGACCAAATTGCAAATGCTTCAAACCTTCAATCGACAGAAATATATATGGTATTCATCATATACCTATTTCGGTTGGTTTTAACCGAACCAAACCGAATCTCACTTTGGTCAAACCTTCGACCGACCGAAAGAGGTTTCGATTCTTGATTTTGTAACCGAACTGAAACCGAATCATATTCTAAATCGACCTAAACCCATCGGTTCAATTTGATTTTTTTCGATTCGGTTATGCACACCCCCACCTGCATGCCTTAGGATCATGGAAATCCTTCTTTCCTTTTTCCCCACAATATTTATCCTTATGTGTTTCAATCCAAGGGATTTATAATCCTATTGCTCATTTGTCCTCTGTGTGAGTGAGAGAGAAATAGTCCAATTCATTCCTACACCCATTAGCAAGAGTCTGTCTTTTGGCTTCGTCTCATTCTTTGTGGAAGAGCTACCGGGTTGCGAGAGTGTGGTAGTGGGTTTTTGTGGTTGTGTCTATGAGAAAGTTGCTCCTTTGCAAACGCGTGGTTGTGTGTGTGCATGAAAGAGAGGAGCCGCACTTGAGCTGATTCATCATCCGTTGCTCATCTTTTCTCTCTCCCGTTTTTCTATCTATTCTCTATTGTTCTTGTGTATTGTTGTTGCTGGTGTTGTCCCTCTTTTGTGTATGTGTGCAGATAGAGTAGAGTAGATGTGAAGTACAAGAAGAACTCGTTACCGGAGATAAGCAGAAGCTCAAGCTACGGTGCAATGCTGCTGTAAAGCTGCTGTTCGGACGATGGGCTCAATGGCTGGCGCTGCTACAGAGACGCACACTACCATTATTGATGCTACGAGCAAGTGCAGGGCTGCTTTGTTGCTGCTGTGTTCAGAGGCAGACCCGATGGTGATGTCGATTCCAATAGAATTTAATATAACTTTTGCTACGAGAAAATCTATAATCAATCATCTTCCACTAAGCTGGTTAGCTTTAGATTATGGGGGTGTTTGGCTAAGCTTACTTTAGAAAGCTTATAAGCTCCAAGATCTTATAAGCTCCAAGAGCTTATAAGAGGTAATGTCTCAAGTGTTTATAAGTTGTTAAAGTGTTTGGATAATTGATCTCATAAGCTAGAGAAAGAATCGTAAGTTAGAGAGAGAAAATCATAGTTAGATAGATAAAATTGACGAGAGGTGAAGTTGATAGTGTATGTGTAGGAAATAACAAATTATAATAAATTTATTTTGGTAAATTCATGATTACTTATAAGTTTATGAAAAAATAAGTTAGGGTTGACCAGTTTGTTTTTAGGGGAGCTTATTTTCACATCTTATAAACTGTTTAGGAGCTTATTTTACCAAACACTTTATGACAGCTTATAAGCTCAGCCAAACACCCTCTAAATCTAACTTATCCGAATAAAGTTATAATCAATTAAATGAGTAAATGGCATAAAAATAATTAAACGAACAAGTGTCTACACATTCCATCATAAATACAAAGTGATGATAGATACAGAATACAGAAAAATGATAGATATATCTCTCTGTATCAGAATTAAACTGATCGCTTTGCGCCCGTATAATTGGCACGAATTTGTTTATAACAAATGAAAGAAAAAAGAAAAATAATTATAAAGGATTTTTGTGAGTAGTGCGCATTATACGTAAATTTTTTAAAAATAACAAATAAAGCATAAATTAAATAACTCGACTTTTCTTAAAAATTATTTACAAAAGTGAAAAGTTACTCTTCAATTGATGAAAATAACCACGGCCATTATTAAGGGAATAAAACGGAGTAATATATTACGTATTTATCAAGTATAAAATTTAAAATCAATGGGAATTTCATTTTTCTCTTATAATGTTCATTATGCATGAATTTAAGTTTATTGTATCGGAATGAAATATATTCGCTGAAAACTACGCAGATGGAGTGCTATAAAAGAATTACAATTGCAGATGTAAAACTATGCAAAACACGTAACTATACTTGATCAAAACATCCTCAAATCTATCACCTTAAAAAACGTTTAACATTATAAAGTTTTGTTACGAAACTCTAAATCTAACTTATATAGTAAAATTTGCCTTGTAAGATGCATGAATGTATTTAAATATAAGCAACACTATTAAAAGATTTGCGGCCATAATGACTATTAAAAGATTTGTCGTTAATTATAATTAACAACTAATTGACGATGGAAAATAATGCTGTCAAATTCAACGTCGGAAAATATATAATGATGGATAGGGTTCCGTCATTGAATTTAACGATGAATTTACTACCAAAATATCCATTGTTTTTTTTTTTGGTAATTTAATATAGAAATTTTAAAGGTTACATCACGGTGGACTCGAACCCGAGACATTTGACCTCGATCATTAACCACTCTACCAATAGGCCAACACACACACAAAATATCCATTGTTAGTGACCCATGATGGCTGATAAGTGTCACATTTGGTGACGTATTAAGGATTGAAATACGACGAATATCGTCAATGTCAATTTAGATACGGTGTTCCATCAGTATTTCGTGGATTTTTATTATTACTTTTATATTCATTTCAATTGATCCATTCATGTGATATCCAGATATAGAGTTTAAGGATAGTATAACTGACAACCGTCGAATAAATGGTATAAGATAATAGTAGCACCAAAGAAAGTCGTGCAATGCCAAATCTAATTCTACAGATGCATATAAGAATCATTCTCATCACATAAATACTACTCCCTCCGTCCAAGAAAAGTATCCCACAATTTATATTTTGAGCGTTCACAAAAAGTATTACATTTCATATTTTAGTACATCATTCTACTTTATCTCCTTTTATTTTACCCTTAAAGTTTCCACTTTATCCACTCAGAAAACATCTAACAACTATTTTCCTAAAACGTGTATCAATCAAACATATGATACTTTTTGTGGACGGAGGGAATACATACTTTCATCTGAATTATATCACTTGGAGTCGCAAGAACATCATATAATCCACAATTTCATCAAGCATAGTTGCTCTGTCAGTCTGCAGAATATATTCATTCAAGTATGAGGATATTCTTCTTTAAGTAAATCATACAATAAAATAAACTAAAAAGCTTTGTAAGAAAATGGGACAAGGTAAC
This sequence comes from Salvia rosmarinus, assembly GCA_036937905.1. Taxonomy (NCBI): domain Eukaryota; kingdom Viridiplantae; phylum Streptophyta; class Magnoliopsida; order Lamiales; family Lamiaceae; genus Salvia; species Salvia rosmarinus. The sequence goes on from CM072814.1 coordinate 63,965,478, forward strand.
AAAGTAGTCATGAAATATCTCTGGCTTTTAACACCTCTCACATAATGATTAATCTAAGACTATAATAACTTGTACAGAATAGTAGAGAGAAAGCTGACCTTGGCACACTGAGAACCAAGTCTTGCAATGCTCTTCTTCTTTCAACATTTTTTCTCTCCGCAAATACAACAAGAGTTTCGCTAAATTCAACATTTCAGGTAGCTCATTAATGAACCCATTTAATAGGCTTGCCGGTCGTGCTGTTTATGTTCATGTTCGAGGTACCGTGAAATCCAGAGGGTTATGTGGTTTCTGTCCTCCGTTTTACTTGTCCTTGGAGTTATTAATGTTATCCTCTCCCCTTTTCAAGTAACATAGGAAAACTGCAATACATTCTTAATTATTTCTTGGTCCCAAAACTTCATAGCCTTTTGATAGTCAAAAGTTCTGCTTATGTTCCCTTGTTTTCCATTTTTTGCATGTAGTTGCAAGATTTAATTTACCGGCCTCCTGGTTGTTCTGACAGGTGGTGTTACTGAGGCACCATGTCCTGACAAATGCATTTCTGGGAGATATCACTTGCCACACTGTTATACAGCTCTTGAAGAGTTGGTTTATACATTTGGTGGACCCTGGGTGTTCAGCCTCCTCTTTGTAGGTGTACTTATTTTGCTCGCAATGGTGCTAAGTGTGGCAAAGGTGAAGTTCACTGGGGAAGATGAGGTATCCAGTCATGGTCCTACACAGCAGGGTTCTCTAACAGATCACTCATTCCCTTTCCTGGAGTCTTTGAATGAGGTTTCTTCTGTATAAGCTCGAACATTTAGTCTATAAACTATAATTTGAAGGAAACTATAAATTAATCTCACATTCTCTTATTTTGTTGGTGAAGAATGAAAATTTTGAGCTCGTGTTTGCCACTAGGTTCTGGAAACTAACAGAGCTGAGGAGTCACATGCACAGGTTGTACTTTATGGTTCCAAATACATTTAGTGAACCTTGGCATCTGCCTCATTCGCCCCCTAGACAAGTTAAAGAAATAGTGTAAGTTTTCCCTCTGTCATTATTGCTCTGGCCTGTTAGGCAATTGCATATTTAATAATTAAAATTTGCAAATACAAATCATTTTCTCCGTGCCATTTATAAGAGATACTGCTGACCTGGAAAAAAGCGTTTAATTTTCTTTTGAAATGGCAGATAGGAGGGCGCATATAATACGTTTGTGGATGAGATCAATGTGCTTGCTGCCTATCAGTGGTGGGAAGGTTCAGTGCATATGATCCTCTGTGTTCTCGCTTATCCTCTTGCATGGTCATGGCAACAGTGGCGGCGAAGAATGAAACTACAAGAAATTCGAGAATTTGTACGGTCTGAATATGACCTTGCGCTCCTGCCGTTCACGTGCTCTATATGAAGGGTTAAAGGTTAGTTTCTCAAGAATCATACTACATGTCAACAAAAATTCTTATGGTGGATGCCTTCATCTTCTTGAGAAACTCTTATCATTTTGGCACAGATTCTATGACTAACACTTTGGTTCGATGTGCCATTGCTTTTTTTTCCACTATTCCCAGATATAGGATACTTTAGAGTCCCTTTTCATATGACATTTGTAATGCATGAAAAAATGTATCAAACCACCTCATGCAAACGCGCACTTAGTTTGCCATGCAGCAGAGAATGCTTCGAGTCAGCCAAAAGGAATATCCAACGTGGCTGCTTCATCACCTTACTATGAAGAGTTCAAGAAGAAGGATCTAGATTAAAGTGTTGTTGATGCTTGATTGGAACACTTGTCACCAAATCTGCATTATAGCATATTCCTTGATTCCTTAGCATTAGGGTTTCAGATGATAGGTTTCTATATATAGTGATGTATTTATTGCTTTCATGTAAGTTGAAATATTCAATGAAAATGCATTCAGTTTTGGTTTATCTCCTTTGTCGTATGGTCCTCTTTTCCATCATGGTATCAGAGCAGGTGGCCATTCCTGCCTGACACTACTGTTTTAGCTTTTCCTTTCCCTTTCTTGTTTTTTCTTTCTCGTCCCTATTATGGCAGAAATACAACAGGACTTCATTGATAATGGATTGATAGCAAACACTGTTATCTTTCTCCACAAGATAATACCAAACTCAAGGATACAAATTACCTCATATGGAAACAGATTCTAGCTAGACGTGGCTATGGGCTCAAGGCTTTCATCGGATCAACACAACCACCGCCTAGGTGGATCGAGAACTTGAACGATCTATAAATCCAGTCTACACAACATGGGAAAGACAAGAACTGGATTCAATCGTCGCTAAGCGAAAGCGTCATGAAATCCATCCTCCATATGGCGCGCACTTGAGACAAATTTCTCAAATCAATCTAGAGCTAAGGTAATGCGTTTAAATTCAAACTCTTAAGAAGGAAAACTGGTATGGTGAGTATCTCTAAAGTCAAAACATGTTGTGATCTTCTAAATTCTATTGGACATAGAATTTCTGATGAAGATCAGGTCATGCATATTCTAAATGGTCTAGGTAATGAGTATGATTCTGTTGTGGTAACGGTTAGTTCTAGAATTGAAGCTTGGACTGCCATGGATGTACATTCCTTGCTCTTGAGCTTTGAAAGCAAGTTGAGACTACTGTGTCCTCTCTCTTAACACGGATGGCTCACAAATATGAACTATTCATGCTACTTAAAGGAAATTTTTCAAACTACAAAGGAAGAGGAAGTTTTAATGGAATTTCAATCGAGGATGAACTGGTTTCTCGTGGAGGTTTCAATTCATGAAGAGGAAGAAATTTGGGAAAAGACCCACTTGCCAAGTGTGTTTCACAAAGCACAATGGACAAATGCTGGTGCAGATTCGATCAAAGTTTCGTGCAAAGATTCAAAATGGAAAGTGGTGCACACATTGCACTCCCCTTCTGACTCAACTACCAAGGATCTCAATACCACCCTCCGACTATAACTGTGAAAACAGTTGGTAGAGCAACAAACCATGTATCACATGATCTCTCCAATCTCAACATAGCATCCGAATATCAAGGTAATGCAAAGTCGCAAATGGGTAATGGTCGGAGTTAATATCGCCCACATAGGTAAAAGCATTCTATCCAATCCTCCTCATCCAAACCTTTCATTCTAAATAATCTCCAACGTGCCACACATCACTAAAACTTGCTTAGTGTATCTCGGTTTGTTCGAGATAATAATGTTTTCCTTGAATTTACGTCTTGTGAAGGATCAGAAACCAAGGAAATACTTCTAAGGTTTCTCTTAAGGGGGCTATATCACTTTCATCTTCGAGACAAGCTTCAAGTCATTTTTCCACAATCAGTGCCATCTCTTCTAAATTATGTTTGGCATAACAGGCATTGTCATATCGTAATTTCTAGAGGCATCGTAACAAAATATCTTGTAATACAATGATGTTCAATCAACAGCCTTATGTCAATCTTGTGTTTTTGCAAAAATGCACAGGCTTCCTTATAATGATTCCCTCACTCAGTACTCTTCCCCATTGGAACTAATTCATAGTGACTTATGGGGACCTGCTCCCATTCGTAGCAAGAATGGTTTCTCATACTACGTGAGTTTCATTGACCATTACAGTCGATATGTTTGGCTGTACTTGTTAAAAGCCAAGAGTGAAGTGCACAATGTCTTTTTACAGTTCAAAACTCTTGTTGAAACTCAGCTTAACCACAAAATCAAAGCAATCCAAACTGACTGGGGTGGGGAATATAGAAGCCTTTCATCATTTTTTCTACAAAACGGCATTCACCACAAAATATCTTGTCCTTCTCCTACGGGTTGGTGAAGGAAGATAGGCATATTGTAGAAATGGGTTTATCCATTCTGCTCAAATCAGTCTCGACATGGGATGATGCTTTCACCACTTCCATCTTCATCATAAATAGACTTCCCACTAAGGTTTTGCTCTTTAGCTCACCTTGAGAAGTCATCAAAAAACTCTTCTCTTGAGTTTTGGATGTCTATGTTATCCTTTCGTTCGACCTTACAACAAACATAAGCTTCACCACGCTCGCTCAGAATCTTTCTTGGATATAGCCTTCATCACAAAGGCTTCGCAAAATTATTGTATCTCGCGATGTCTTGTTTGATGAAAACGTTTTCCTTCTCTTACATCATCTACTCCTTCCATCTCCACCGATACTCCTTACTCATTCGGTTCTATATCTTTCCATACCACCTTCTCCACCTAAACGCAAATCCATTTCCTTTACCCACGGAAGCTCTATATCCTCTTCTAGCTCCTTCACTCTCTCCCCTTCCGCCTCCATCTCTCCTCCCACCTCTCCATCTCCTCCCTCTGGACGATATTTCCTCTCCTTCACCTTCCCCACAAGCACCGCTCACATCGATCATCCTATGCTCACCGAGGTGGTGGCATCTTCAAGCCTAAGTTGTTCACCTCTCACCGTTGTTGATACTTTTGTTCACACCGAACCCGGACGGTTTCTGATGCTCTCTCCAGCCCCTTATGGAGGGCTGCTATGGTCAAGGAATTAAGGGCCCTCTTTAAGAATCATACGTGGTCACTTTGTCCTCCACCGGATGGTAAGAACACTATCGGCCGCAAATGGGTCTTTTCATCGATGGTAGTATTGCAAGGTATAAAGCTCGCCTCGTTGCTCAAGGCTATACTCGGGAGCACGGGTTTGATTTCATCGAGACGTTCATCCGGTTGTTAAACCCACAACTATTGTTCTTTCACTTCAACAAGGATGGGATGTCACTCATCTCGACATTGATAATGCATTTCTTAATGGTGTCTTGGATGAGACCATCTACATGAAATGACCTCCGGCTTTGAAATTGCAGGACCGTACCTCGGTTTGCAAGCTTCACAAAGCAATCTACGGTCAAGCAGCTTCTAGATCTTGGTTCATGACTTTCCGCGCTATCTTGCTTCAAATGGGCTTCATCCAATCCAAAGCGGATCATTCTCTTTTCTTTCAAAAAGGAACTTCAGGCACTGTTCATCTCCTAGTTTATGTCGATGACATCCTTGTCACTGGATCATCCCCAACGGCTATTCAGTCCACAGTTGATCTTTTGGGGAAAACTTTATCTCTCAAGAACCTTGGTATTGTTCATCACTGGTCTCGAAATCTCTTCGACTACTCAGGGCCTTCATCTCCACCAGAAAAGATATGCTACAGATATTCTTTCCAAGGTCAGTATGATTCATGCTCATCCTTGCCCAACACCAATGGTTTCCACAGCTCAACTCTCTAAGTTCCAAGGTAGTCCTATTTCAAACCCCAAAGAATATCGAAGCATTGTCGGCGGCCTTCAGTATCTCACTATCACTCGACCCGACCTCTCTTTTGCTGTCAATAAAGTTAGCCAATTCATGGCTAACCCTCTTGATTCCCACTGGCGTGCTGTAAAACGGATTCTTCGTTATGTAGCAGGTACTCTTGATCACGGTATTAATCTGACTCGGACTGGTAGTTCTTCTCTCGTTGGTTTTTCTGACTCCGATTGGGCTTCCGACATTGATGATAGACGCTCTACATCGGGCATGTGTATTTACTTCGGGGGTAATCTTATTTCCTGGGCATCTAAGAAGCAGCATGTGGTATCACGTTCAAGCACGAGGTGAGTATAGGAGCTCGCCAATGCCATCTTTGAAATCGCATGGCTTACCTCTCTTTTCAAAGAACTTCGTGTTGGTATCTCCACTACTCCGACTATTTGGGTTGACAATTCAAGCGCTATATCTTTAGCCTCGAATCCTATTCTTCATGCTCGTACAAAGCACATCGAGCTGGATATTCACTTTGTCCGAGAAAAGATTGCTGCAAATATTCTTCAAGTTCGTCACGTTCCTTCTCTGGACCAGGTTGCAGACATCTTTACCAAACCGTTGAGCCTCCAATTCTTCACTCGCCTTCGCAACAAACTTCAGGTTCTTGCTCTGGGTTCGCTCGAATTGCGGGGGGATATCAAACCACCTCATGCAAACGCGCACTTAGTTTGCCATGCAGCAGAGAATGCTTCGAGTCAGCCAAAAGGAATATCCAACGTGGCTGCTTCATCACCTTACTATGAAGAGTTCAAGAAGAAGGATCTAGATTAAAGTGTTGTTGATGCTTGATTGGAACACTTGTCACCAAATCTGCATTATAGCATATTCCTTGATTCCTTAGCATTAGGGTTTCAGATGATAGGTTTCTATATATAGTGATGTATTTATTGCTTTCATGTAAGTTGAAATATTCAATGAAAATGCATTCAGTTTTGGTTTATCTCCTTTGTCGTATGGTCCTCTTTTCCATCAAAATGTAACCAAGGAGAACATCATTGCGGGTTCCTTCTCCTTTTTCTGAGTTTATTTGCCTTTTCTATTCCTTGGTAGGTGTTGTGGCGATTAGGATGAGTCTTTAGGCGAAATGAGTGAATTGCCTATTTCATGGCTAGCAAACTTCCGTGCTTATCCTTAAAAGGCTTATTTCTTATTAAAATAATCTCTTAAACTCGTTGTTTGGCGTTGCAGAACCCAACCCTAACCTCTTATATTCGTTGGTCATATGACTTGATGGCTAGCCCTATTAGGAGTCCATTTACAAGAATTAAAAGTTTTAGCAAAATTGGATATGCTCTACAGATTTTGTCTGCGAGTGTGTTTGTTTGCAATTAACCCGATTATACATGTGCATCTGGACCATCTTTTAGCTGCTTTTTGATACCCTCAATCATATTATTGCTGACATGTGTTACTTTAGGTTGCTGTGACACCGCATCTTATGCTAGCATATCTTGATTTTTTTCTTGGAGGCGATGAAAAGAGAAGTGACCTTCCTCCTTGTCTCCGTCAAAGACTCCCAATCTCTCTAATATTTGGAGGAAATGGGAGCTATATGGCTCCTTTTCACTTCATAATGACAACTCCATCACCAGTATTATGAGTCAGGTTTCTCGTCCAAGTACAGAAAACTGAAGACCACTTTCCTGAATCAAACTCTGGAAAAAGGCATTTCATCTGTAATCATTAATAGAATACATAATTGTTCTGAAATGCATCTTTTCTTCAGGCTGTGGCTGGCTTGAATGCACAGTTACGCTTGGCTCACAAGGGTTGTCTTAAAAAGAAGTTTCGCCTAGTCATTGAATGGCTCAAAACTTGTGCAAATACCAAATTAAGGATCTATTGTGTGCGTGTCGATCTTGCTTTATTTCAAGTTACAGTTAATGGCTACTGCCAGTATGAACTTATGATATATTCTGCCGAAGAACTGGACCGTGTATCATTTGGACATTCTAATGAATCACCTCAGAATGAACAACATTCAAGGTATGCACAGTATACTTGCAGCCAAACGTGCTGAGTATTGGATACATGCTATTCTTTTGTATTCGTTCTGGTACCCTTTTGGTGGAAAGGCATATGCATAAAAATGTATATGGTTCGATGGAAATGAACTCGTTACCTTTAGTAGTTTACTTGACGCTGTTGCATCATTTTTCTCCTTTTGCGTGTCAGTGCCGTGAGTTTCTTCTCTCTGAAAGACGAGATCAACTCTGACCAAAGTTGGAGAAGCTCCGAGTATAACTCAAGACAGGAGACTTCTCAAGGTGAAGATGTTCAATGAGAAAAGAGGTGTATCTTTTCTCATATCTTTTCTGTTTTGCAACAGTAGACCTGCCAATCACCAGGTACCACCCCCTCTTGTTTGAAAATATAAAAGAGAGGATATTATATAAAAGAGAAGATCAATCTTGTTCCTTGTGTTGATCCTCTATTTATAGAGGTTACAGAACAAATTACAAATGCATACGGAAGACGCATAAATAAGCTAACTAAGCTAACTACCTTTTGCCACATCATTATAACAAACTAACAAACCCTAAACAGAATCTAACAGAAAGCATGCAAGGCATGCATGCTAATACAACCCCCGCAAACATGAGTCAGCCATTGTCAAACGGCAATTTCTGAGTGAGCAAAGTGAACCGTGCTATAGGAATTGGCTTGGTTAGAATATCCGCAACCTGATCATCTGAAGCAATGTGACGAACCTCCAGCTCACGTTTGATCACCTTGTCCCGAACAAAATGCACATCGATCTCAATGTGCTTAGTACGCGCATGAAGAATTGGATTCGAGGCAATAGAGGCTGCACTCTTATTGTCACACCATATCACCGGAACCTGTGAGAGTGAGTAGCCAATTTCAAGTAAGAGAGATTTTATCCAAACAAGCTCCATGGCAGTGTCGGCTAGAGACCTGTATTCCGACTCAGTAGAACTGCGAGAAACAACACCTTGTTTCTTGGAACTCCATGACAAAAGATTGGAACCCAAGAATACAAAGTAACCACCAGTGGATTTTCGGTCGTCGACAGAACCTACCCAATCGGCATCGGAGTAGGCTGAAAGAGACAGATACTGAGATGGTTTGAACACAAGAGAATCAGTGAGAGTTCCCTTTAGATATCGAAGAAGTCGTTTGCATGCTTTCCACTGAAGTTGAGTAGGCTGTTGAAGGAATTAACTTAACTTGTTCACCATATAAGAGATATCTGGCCGCGTGATGGTCAGATATTGAAGAGCCCCAATAGTACTCCTATAGAGAGTAGGATCATCAAAAAGAGGGTTGTCATTCTTATGGAGTTTAGTACCAGCATCATATGGAGACGGCTGCGACTTGCTATCAAGAAGATGTGTCTTAGCAAGAAGATCCCGTGTGTATTTCGTTTGAGATAATGTGTAACCCGAGTTCTTCTTGGATACCTCAATACCAAGGAAGAAAGTAACATTCCCAAGAGTTTTTAAAGCAAACTCAGAAGAAAGAGTGGCAATAAAATCCTTTACCATAGAGGGAGCATCTCCTGTAACCAGTATGTCGTCAACATACACCAACACCAACAACAGTTTGCCATTTTTCCTCATATAAAAAAAGGAATGATCAGAATTTGAATATGTAAAACCATAGGCAGTCAAGTGATTTTTAAGCCTATCATACCAAGCACGAGGGGCTTGTTTTAAGCCATACAAGGACTTCTTCAATCGACAGACCCAATCAGGATGCTTAGGATCAGTGAATCCGGGAGGCTGCTTCATAAACACCGGGCGATCAAGATGACCATTTAAAAAGGCATTATTAATGTCAATATGTTGAATCTCCCAACCATAGGTGGCAGCCAGAGCAAACAGAAGGCGGACAGAAACCGGTTTGACAACCGGGCTGAAAGTTTCTAGAAAGTCAAGGCCAGCGAGTTGTTGAAACCCTTTGGCTACAAGTCGAGCCTTAAGTTTATCCAAAGTGTCATCGGCAAACAACTTGACCCTATACACCCATTTGCAATCAATCGGATGCATATCCATCGTGGGAGGAACCACATCCCAAGTGTCTTTGACCTTAATGGCATCAATTTCAGTGGCCATAGCTTTATACCAGAGAGGATGAGCAATGGCCTCAGAGTCAGACGATGGTTCAGTAAACTTGGTAGATGTGTGTTTGACTGTAGAGCCAGTGGGTGAGAAGATGGAAGAAGGTGGGATATTTGATATAGCTAGGAAAACCTTGGGTTTAAAAATCCCATTTTTAGAACGAGTAACCATAGAACGAGAAGGTGGAAGCGAAAGTGCAGTGTCATGAGATATACCAAGAGGAGCAGGAGAGTTGGAAATTTGACTTGGGATAGGTGAGACTGATGAATTATGTGAAGCATAAGAACTAAAGGGAGAGCTATGTGAGTTATGATGAGGAGCTAAGATGGAGCATTCTGGAGAGTTGGGAGGGGTAGATGATGGGAACTGAGGAAGAGATGCGACAGAGCTATGTGTGTTATGAGAAGTAGAGGATGCAGCAGTAGGTACTAGGGAAGGACGTATAGGTATTTGAGTGCATGACCCCGGGATAGGAAGGAGAGGAACATGATTAAGCGTATTATTCTGAGAGAAGAGATCCGAGTAGGGAAATTCACACTCATTAAAAATGACAGACCGAGCAATGTACATTCTACCAGTAGGGTAAAGACATTTATATCCCTTATGATCCGGACTATACCCTAGGAACAGACATTTAGACGATCTAAATTGGATCTTAGATGTGTTATATGGGCGAAGATAGGGGAAACAGCTACATCCGAAGACTTTCAGAAAATTGTAGTCAGGCAAGGAATTGTATAGGCAAGATAAGACTTTAGAGAAGGAGTAGATAAATTGTAGTCAACATCGGAAGTGCAACTTTGGACATTGTTACTATATCGTGTCCCAAAAGAGTTTGGGGCACTTTTAAGTGTCTTTGGGGCACTTTTAGTTGTTTAGCCCCAATAATATATCTTAGAGGCATTTAATAAATAGTGATAACCCAATATCTGTTTTTGTTGTAGTGGTTGATAAGGAAGACAGCTGTTTGGAAAGCATCCCACCAAAAAGATTTCGGGAGTGCAGCAGTAGCAAGAAGAGTGAGACCGAGTTCAATGATGTGTCTATGTTTCCTTTCAGCCTTTCCGTTTTGTTGATGCGTGTAAGGACAAGGATGCCTAAACCGAATGCCTAATGAAGTTAGAACAGACTTTAATGGTCTATACTCTCCCCCCCAGTCCGATTGAACAGCCAAAATTTTTGTTTGAAATTGCCGTTCAACAAACTTATTAAAATTTTGAAACACATGCGTGACCTCAGATTTTGCAGATAAAGGAAAAATCCATGTGAAACGAGTAAAATCATCAATGAAGTGAACATAGTAACGATAACCATCGGATGAGACAGTTGGACTAGGACCCCACACATCACTATGAATGAGTTGAAATAGAGCAGTAGTTTTGATGTCGACAAAAGGAAAATGAAATGAATGTATTTTACCCATTGCACATGCATCACAAAAGTTGTTCTTAGACACAGTGGTAGTTATGTTCATAGACTGAAGAGTTTTACCTAACACACTATTACAAGGATGACCAAGGCGAGCATGCCACAAACTAGCACTATTATTAGACTGCACAACATAGCAGGTAGGTGGTAGCAGGGTAGGGGACGAAGAAACACCTGTAGGAGTAGGAAACTTGTAGTATGACGTAGCCTTTTTGAGATCCAGATGGTACAAACCATCTTTAAGGGTTCCCTCCAGCAATACCTTGCCCGACTTTTTGGCCTTAACAAAACAGAAGTTTGAGTGAAATTCTAAAAACACATCATTGTCTGTGGTAAATTTAGAAATACTGAGAAGGCTTTTGCAATATGAGGAACGAACAAAACATTACTGAGAAGAAGAGGATATGGTGATTGAGTGCAAGTGAGAGAAGTAGAGCCAATGTGAGTAATAGGAATTTGAGAACCATTACATACGGTTAACATGTCGGATCCGTGATAAGGATATTGAGTGTGGAGAGAGTTTGGATCAGCCGTGACATGAGCCGATGCTCCAGAGTCCAGGTACCAATTGGATGCACTGGAGGATTGAGAGCCCGGAGTGGAGACATTGTAAACCGCAGGGAGGTGTGAGACATAGACGCAACCTGATAAGGAGAGCTAAGAGGCATAGCCGAATTAGAATAAGCTGAATGATTTTCAGTTGAAACAATATTTGCTTGAGAATGATTTTGAGAGGTCGGAAGTATTTCTGGTCCGTTGAAGCTCACATCAAACCTTTTGTAGCATTTGAGAGCTATGTGATTGGGTTTGCCACATAATTGGCAGATCTGTTTATTTCCACTGAAGTACCGACCTCCTCCTTTGCCACGATTGCTCATACCTCTATTACCACGACCCCTAAATTGACCATATTGATGCTGCTGTCCATAATTTTGCTGATACACAGCATTTACTTGAGGTTGAAAAGCAGCATTAACAGTGTTTGTGGCTGTAACTTGATTTTGAAGACGTAACTCATGAGTTTGAAGGGCAAACTGAACCTCATGTAGAGACAAATCCTCACATCTGAAGGATAACAAAACACTGATGCTTTCAAACTCAGTACCAAGACCTTGAAGAATATAGGAGATGAGATCAGATTCTGAAATCTGTTGTCCTATGTTGAATAGTTGATCGGAGATCTCACGAAATCGGAGAATGTAGTCATCGATCGAGGAGGCTCCTTTCTTCAACACTTGCAGCTGGCTTCGAAGCTGCATTGACCGAGCCTTCGATTGAGAATGAAACAACGTTTCAAACGCACTCCAAATTTGAGCTGCAGTTGTACACCTGCCTATGTACCCCATCATTTTGGGTGAAATGGATGTGAGAATCCAGCTAAACATAAATTGGTCTCGACGCAGCCAATCGAGATACGTTGGATTGACAACTGAAGTCGTCGGAAATTCTCCATTTACTGCAGGTTGTGACAGAAGAAATTGCTGAGGAGCAGCTTGAAGTAATATATCCTCAAACCCATAGGCACGAGCTGTAGCCAGAACTTGAAACTTCCAAAAATTATAATTGGACCGATCTAGTTTTAGGCTAATCGGATGCATAGTTGGAAGAGAGATGGTAGATGATGTGGTAGAAGAATCCATGGTAGAAGCTTTGAGGATTTGAAACAAGCAAAAAAAACTTATGGCAGAAGAAAAATTGGATCAAGGAGAGCTAGCTCTGATACCATGTTTGAAAATATAAAAGAGAGGATATTATATAAAAGAGAAGATCAATCTTATTCCTTGTGTTGATCCTCTATTTATAGAGGTTACAGAACAGATTACAAATGCATACGGAAGACGCATAAATAAGCTAACTACCTTTTGCCACATCATTATAATAAACTAACAAACCCTAAACAGAATCTAACAGAAAGCATGCAAGGCATGCATGCTAATACCTCTTGTCGCCCGCCACATGGTAAACACACACACTTGCTGTGTATTTGTATGGCCGCATTGTATTTATTATCTTATTACTGATAAATATCTCGTGCATTGTGCTGCAGGGTCTTGTTGGTTTGGCCATCTCTACCATGCTTCTAGGAGACTTTAGTTTAGTATTGCTCCATTTGCATTCACTTTCCCTAGCAGACGTCTTTCTTGTGTTGTTAATATTACCCCTGGGGATTTTGATTCCCTTCCCAGCTGGAATCAATGCTCTATTCAGTCACGGACCAAGGCGATCAGCACCACTTACACGTATGTATGCTCTGTGGAACGTCTCATCCTTGATAAACACTGTAAGTTGCAGTTTCTTTGTTCAGTTTCAGAGCAATACTTCTCTCTATATCAATGTCTGGCTACTTTAATGTCCTTGAAATTAAGAATCTAGATTCTTTCGAAAAAGTTTGTTCTGTTACTACCTCACTTATTTTCATACACATAACCTGTTACACAAGTGGTTGATGGTCATGGACATCTCTAACCCAAAAGGTTCAACCTTATTAGGATTTTGTTACTATGTGAATAAACGGGAAAAATATCTCCCTATAGTTACTTATTATTTTGTTTTACTCTTATGCATTTCCGCTTGCTTTGAAATACATTATTAATCACTCGGGTTACTACTGGTCTTGGCACAAGGGGTTGCATTTGCTTGTGGTTATATATACACTACTGTATGCAATCAAGTAGCCGAATTCTAAACTTCCAGCCATTGAATATGTGAGCCCGACTTCCTACTTTTGTCTATCTATATTTCAGTTTGGGCATTTACTAGAGCTGTTATCATCATGTGATCTGCAGGGATGGACATGAATGGTGGTTCTTTCCTGCTGCACTTCTCTTGTGTAAATTCATCCAGTCGCAGCTCATAAATTGGCATGTGGTGAATCTGGAGATTCAAGATCGCTCTCTGCACAGTAAGGACCTCACTATGTTTTGACAATCATAAATTATACTCACTGAGGAAAAACTCGCCAGTTCTTATCGATTATGGTGTGGGTTTTGTTTGTGATGCATGTTAATGGTAGTCCTCTATAGAAATAGAATGATTTTTGCAGTGGTAGAAATCGAAGTGAAAGGAGAAACGGGGAAAGGTTGGCAAACTAGCTTCTAGGCATGTCTTTCTATAGTTGCGTTCCTCTACCGTAAATAGTGTTTGATCTCTAATTTTGCGTGTGGAGGATGATGACATTTTATACACAATGATGTTACAAAAGGAGATGGAATATTATTTGCAATGGAGGATCTCGTTCGTATTAGAGCCTCGAGCATGCCCCTCTTGAAAGTATATCAAATGGAGATATACGACCGTGGCACTCAAATTATTTGAAGAACACGTGATATATGCCAACCTATAAAGACTGATCCTGGTATGTTTATGATATTCGACCCAAGAGTTTTTGGTAGATATGAAAGAAGTCCGGTTCAAACTTCCTCAGACAATAATAACTCTTTGCTCTTTTCTCAATCATATCCCCCCCTCTCCAAGCCAACACAATGTAATAATTGCCTAGTGTTGCTACAATCTACACAATTTATGCATCAATAAGAATTGGCGTTCCACAATTATGTACTACTCAATCCTCAATTTCCTTCATAGGAACCTTCGACACAAGTTCTTATAAAAGTTGTTGTCTAGTATACCCGAAGCACAAACAAAAGAGAGAAGTAACTTGAATCGGAACCAACCAAACTACTCCTTATTTAAGACTTTGGGAACTTTGATGTATGAATCTTCATAGTTGGGCACTGCAGCTACTAATGCATCCCTTCAACACATACAAAGTCAGGTTTAGATTTATATGATCACATTCTATCATTTCATGAACAAATTTAACTACCTATTATCAAAAAGTTGAGGCACATCATGGCGCAGATTGTCACCTTCAGTATCTGTACATACCACAAAAACATATTAATTCCAAATTTCAAGAAGTCATCAAATATTTATTTCTCCTCTAGGCAGAACTCATAGAAAGAATTTCAAGAATTAAACAACATTGTCCAGCTATCAGGATCAATATTTTAATAATGATTTTAGAAATGTTTACCGATTCAAATGAGTTCATATAAAGCAAACACATGGAGCCGCAAACCAAGAAAGGAGAGAGTAGTTTACGAAAATTTCCTTGAAGCGTACACCAGTTTGGAGTTTTAACAGTATAATGATTTTATGTATTCCCGCAACATCATATACTAGTACAAGATTATAAAAAGATTTAGTAAGTGTTGGATAACCTGCTCTTATGGCTGGTTCGATGCTCTGAAGGTCTACAGCCTGAAGCTGCCCAAACCTGTTCAATATTCACATTTGCGATATTTCTTTAGTAGACTATGAAAGACTCACAGATGTCACAGGATTAGCAAAAACAAAAGTTTCACCACAAGACATGGGGAAGATCGTAATAATATTCAACTAACTATGCTGTAAGAGAAATTATCAATGTTTGTTCTAACAAATGTTGTTGTCTAGTATACCTGAAGCACAAATAAGTGAAACCACTAACCTTGAAAGATACTAGAAAATATTTTCACAAGAATAATCCTCTGAAATAGGGAAAGAGAATACATAAAAGTAAGTAAATGCAACAAAGACTTGTTCCTAGATGAGCCTCAGCGGCTAATTGGATCTACTATGAGTCTGATTACTTGTGCTGTACAATAAGACCGTAAAAGAATGTGATTTGCAAATACTTCTAATTTTGATATGAACTTAGATAGGACGTCAACTGTCCTGAAATAAAAATGTCATTACCCAATCTTCCCAACCAAACACACTCTAAATGATATAGGAGAATAGAAGAATCCATAGCATTAGCATGACAAAAACCTCATACAAAAACAAGGGGGGAAATAGAATGATATTTGATCAATTACAAAGTAGGAGAAACAACCACTTTATGTTGTAACAATGTGGTTGCCTAGTGTATCAGATGCAAAACGGAACCACTAACCTTGAAAGGTACTACAACATAATTACAAGATTTATCCTTGGAATTAGGGAAAGAAAAAACATTAAATGGTGCAAAAGAAACTAAGACTTGTTCCTAGATGACCTTCAGCAGCTTATTGGATGTCCTACGACTACCCGTATTGTTCAATAAAATCGTAATAGGGTGTGATTTTGCTAAATCTTTTTGTTTTGAAATAAACTAAGAAACGAACTCAATCATCCTGAAACAAGAACCTCCATGAATCCTTCTCCTCGCCCAAGCTTTCCAACCAAAAACAATCTAAAAGATATAGAAACATCCTATATCATGTCAAGTTGCAGCAACACAATGTTTGATCTCGTGTTTTGGTTAAAAATCATACCATGTGTACAACAGCATCGATAATGTACATTCGTGAAATAACATACGAGTTGGAAACACATGAAAATCACGTAAACCAAATTGCTAGCAAACTCAGAAGACTATGAAAGAGTAGTAAGTTCCACTCATTTACACTAACAGATTTAAAACTCATAACTCATACACACACACACACACACACACATATATATATATATGAGCACACACATACACATGCATCAATACACATTATACACGAATACACCCCACCTGCCATACTAGTTCAGTTCACATTTCCACCCGCCATAAACGTACAAATACAAAAATAAAATACGCAGAAATTTGAATTTGTAGAGAGAGAGAGAGAGAGAGTACCAGTCTACCACTTGGCGAATTTTCGGAGCAAATTCTTCGACCTACAAAATACAAAACCGAAATAAATAAATAAATAAATAACAAAAATATCAGCGGATAAAATTTACATTACAAAATATTGAATCCGAAATGTAGATTCATACTTGTTTTGGGGTGAGAGAAATTCGAGCTTTCTCAGCCAAAAGTGGAACATCCGGCGGCTCGAGGCTATACTTGGCCGTGTAGAATCGCTTATTTGATTGAAATGATTTCGGGAAACTGTTTCTGAAGCTGAAGAGCGGTGGATTAGCTCGAAGAAGCAAAATTGTTCTGCTACCCATTCTGAAATGAGAGATGACGAATGGAACGCTCTCTCTCTAAACGAAAGGATTTTAATGGTCTGAAATCCCGAGTCCATTAGAATAAAGATTCTTTTTTAACGAAAAAAGATCATAGAATAAAGATTATTGATGCATACAGACATTTGGGTTTTTATACCAGTAAAAATATCCCGACCTATAATAATGTATTCCATTTTGGCCTCTCACAAATTAAAAATAAATTGGAAAGATAAATTATTTGATTAAACTTCCTATGGTAGTCATACTAAATGAATTCTGAGACTTAACCATATACGTGTAGTTTAGTGTTATTTATTGTTCATGTAAAGATGATAGATTAGATTATTTTTTTGCTTAATCCCTCCACCAGCTCAAAAGATAAAACAAAATGAATCTCAAGATTTACAATAATTTAATATAAATTTTCGATATCACTAAGAATATATTTGTTAACAATTACAAAAATAATAAAAGTGTATATATATTAATAGGACCGTGCAATCGGGACATCCTAAAATATTAGGACCACTGATGCACACTACATTATTACATACTTTCTTCGTCTATGATAAATATATCACAATTATTTTATTTGATGTTTATGAAAAATGTATCACTTTTTTTAAGATATTACTTTTTATTATTCAATCTTAAAATCAATTATTATTTACTAAAAAGTCATTCATACCACTCGTAACCTAACTTCATGGTGGAATCATTTCTCCACTCAAACAACAATCACCAATAATTTTATTAAAACTCATGTTGTTAACGGTTGATACACTTATCGTGTACGAAGAGAGTATTATTAGTAGATTGCATTGAAGAAGTGAGGGAGTATTATAAAAATACATCATATAAATACACACAGACAACCTCTAAATCTATACGAATACATTATCTACAGTGATTGAACTGTGCAATTTCACTTTTATCAGTCAATTATTTATCACATGAGCACATCCAAGCAACTGAATCAAGTTCTTAACTTTTGCTTGTCTTCTCGCGAGCAACTTTTTAACCTTATAATAATTGAGACAATGCAAAATTTAAAGATCCAATCGAGTCGAATTAAAATATCGAAACAAAATTAAAACATAACATTAAAAAAAACTTATACTAAACAAAAGTCTGAAGTTTGAATGTAAAAGATGTGTATACGCATTTAGTTACGTGTAAGGATATGGGGAAAAAGAATCAAAATACAAAGAGAAAAACTAAAACCATGGGCCGGCCCGGGCCCAGGGTCGGGGCCCGGTGAGGGACGCTCCTATTTGAAAAATGATTTATTTAATGAATAATTTGAAAAGCGACTCCAGCGGCATTGCCACATGTATAGCTCTACTGTTGAAATATGACCGTTGTTATATTACGCCAATAAAAACCAAAAACATCCCTCCTCTCTCTTCTCTCTCTACATATTTCAAATCATTTTGCAGCGTTCGTCTCTCTCTCACGTCCCAGTGTGTGAGGTTTGTGTGTTTTTCTGGAGATGGCGATCGCGGCGGATTCTCAACAAGAGCACCGGGTAGGGGATACAAACCTCTCTGTTTCTGTTTGGAAATCTGAAAATTGTAGGGTTGTTCGATGATTTTGGTCCAGGAATTTGAAGATTTCTGATGTTCATTCTTTTTTTTTCGCCGTTGCCTTCTAGCGTTATCTTGACATACGTTTCTGATTCCTCTTATCTTTCTGGTGTCATTTGGTCATTGCCTCTCGTTATAGGCTTTGTTCATTCTTCTTCTTGTTTCTAAAATGTTATGGGATAATGGATATGAAATTATCCATGTATCTAACAGAAAGAAAGCAAAGAAATTGCAATTCTGAATTCGTAATTTGTCAACAACTACCAAAAAAATTTAATATCTAAAAGTAAAAATCTGATGATAAAACCTCTGTAATTTGGAAGATGGCATCTTTTTTTTCCGTCTCTGTTGTTATGATCAGGGCAAGGGAAAAATAATGTGGCCCTCCATGTGTGCATTGTGTTTTCGTAGCATAATCTGTCAATTTTTGGATATGCTTGAATATCTAAAAGAAATTTCCATTTTTTTCTGCAGAATTCGTCAGAGAGCACAGCAGCAGAGAGAAAGAAATGGACTCTAAACGACTTCGATATCGGAAAGCCTCTTGGCCGAGGAAAATTTGGGCATGTATATGTCGCTAGAGAAAAGAGGGTCAGTGTTGTTCAATAATCTTTGTATTTGTAGAGCTTTGGATCTTGTCTACTCTGATCAGTACCTAGATTTATGTTATTTCACTTTGATAAGCAGCCAATAATGTATTATGATCAATAGCTTTTAGACACTAAATATTGGAACGATAAAGTTGGTTGTGTATGATTTACTTGGCTTAGAACTCAATTATATTTCATTGTTGTTTGAAGCAGAGCAACCACGTTATCGCGCTGAAGGTCTTGTTTAAGAGCCAGCTGAAAGAGTCTCAGGTTGAGCACCAGCTTCGTCGTGAAGTGGAAATACAGAGTCATCTTCGACACCCCAACATACTTCGATTATATGGTTACTTCTACGATCAGGTATCAAGCATTTTCTACAGTTTATGATTTGGAAGTAAATGTTTTGCCTGGACTGACAGTGTAAGGTCATCAACTGCAGAAACGAGTTTACTTGATTCTGGAATATGCTGCCAAAGGAGAGCTCTACAAAGAGCTACAGAAGTGCAAATATTTTAGTGAAAGACGCGCGGCAACAGTGAGTCATCCTCTCGTTTTCTTGCTATATATTACTATGAATTGGGATCAGATAAATGCTCCATTTAGCTTGGTATTTAGAATTTGTATGTTCTTATCTCGGTTAATGAAATTATGTTTTCTGATTGTACCTTTGTAACGCGGTACACAGTATATTGCATCGTTAGCTCGGGCACTCATATATTGCCATGGGAAGCATGTTATACATCGAGACATCAAACCTGAGAACCTTTTGGTTGGAGCACAGGTAACTCTCGTGCTTGGTTAATTGAAAGAAATGCAATACTGGAATGCAGCCTTCTTCAAATTTATAATTATGTTTCCAATTGTCAGGGTGAGCTCAAAATTGCAGATTTTGGTTGGTCTGTCCACACATTCAATCGTAGGAGGACCATGTGTGGCACTCTAGATTATCTTCCACCTGAGATGGGTAAGCTAATTGTTATGCAAGATTTGGAGTTAAGTAGGTGAATATGTATATGCCAATTTCAAATGAACTCAAGAGCACCTCATATCAAGCCACTCTGCAAACCAAAGTCTTTTTTCTGTATATGTCTGTTCTCTCTCAACGTGTTCCCAAATTGGTTATCGAGTTACCCGAACGTTTAATGTAGTGGAGAGCGTGGAGCATGATGCGAATGTGGATATATGGAGCCTCGGTATTCTGTGCTACGAGTTTCTCTATGGATTGCCCCCATTTGAAGCAAAAGAACATGCAGACACGTACAGAAGGTAAAAGCCACGATCTTAGCAAACTTCATTTGTATATATACACACAACTTTCATGTGTCTCACAGAGTATATATTTCACATATTAATCTGCAATCTGCTTGTGTTTTTTCTATGTGCAGGATTATCCAAGTAGATTTGAAATTCCCTCCAAAGCCGATAGTTTCTTCAGCTGCTAAAGATCTAATAAGTCAGGTAATTTAGACCGCACATGCCTATATCAAGTTTAGAGGCTGTGACCTGAGTTCATAGAATTCATATCTATTGGTCTTTTTTAAAACTGCAGATGCTCGTCAAGGATTCTTCGAAGCGTCTGCCTCTGCACAAACTGCTAGAGCATCCGTGGATCGTGCAAAATGCCGATCCCTCTGGTGTTTACAGGGGTTGATTGATGCTGCTGTAACATTGTATTTCTGGCCAACCACCGTTATGCCTTCATTAGATCATTTCTCATCGTAGATTATATCGATCTCTGTCTGTTGTGTTATATGTAGATGAGAGCGATTCTTTACATGTCGGGGCAGCAATCATCATTAGCTGCCAAACAAATTATCTGATTGAATGTAATGCTTCTTATTATGACAACAATTTGCAATTTTTTGACTTACTTCCTCAATTTACAATAATTATACACATCTCAAATGAACGTTAGTTGTCATATTTTCTGTTATGTGTCATTGTCTATGTTGTCTACTTGTAACAGACAATTTCCAAAATAATTTTATCAGCGGCAAACGAAATGTTGAATAGGTCACTTAAAGAGCTAGCTAGCTTATGACAATAATGTTTGAGGGCTTAGTTTTGGGAATCTAATGCAATTTTTAAAGCAGAGAGATTATGATGCAGACTATGAACCGTTGTTAGACTACCCAAAATCACATTTATATTTACAATTGCATGTTTATTGGTTAGAATCAACAATCGATACAACCCTTCGTCAATTTATCCACGATATTTAACTGCACGACAGCATTATTATCTACTTTTGATGTTCTTTGTTGAAATAAAATATGTTGTATGTAGTATGTAGATACTTAAATGTATTTTTGAATATCTTGTGAATTTTGTAAGGTTGCATTTTTTTCTTTTATTATTGCACATTATGATAAATTGATTTGATACATTACATCTGATAAGAAGTACATCTGCAGACCAAATGATAAGATGAAAAAACATATGTAAACTGTGTATTAGCAGAAACAGAGAGAGATTTTAGCTGCTAAATTAACAAATATACACCATCATTAGCTGCTAATTCCACAATTATACACCATCATCATCGTCTTCTGGAATCAACTATTGTTCGAATGCAAATGCTAATTCAGCATACAACTAGATAATGAACATATAGCTTCAAGGACCTGATCTTACACAGTAATAATTGTACAAAGTACTTTTAAGTCCTTATAGATAAATAAATAACTTCAACAGACAATTCACGGCTTCGGGCTGAGGCATACTTATAGACCGGTGACCTTGTCATCTGTTGTTCCTAGTTGTCCTGATAAATCCGATATTATTGTACATAACTCAAATGTCGGAATGTGGAACAAGAGATCATTTTTTTGCTGCCAACGTATGCAAACAGAAGTAATCAAGAATCAAGTGTTTTTTGTTTCGTTTATACCAGTGTGTGTATTACATGCATTCCCTGCATTCAAAACACTGGCACATGTCGGTCCCAGGAAGCTTGGTTGGTTGGTAGAAGATAGAAGCCTTGCCCACATCCTGTCTGTTATGACAACCTTGTTTTGCTTTTCAATAATACGCTGCAGAAAGAAAGAAGAAAACTCATAAAGTTTGTATAGAAACCCTGTGGAGAATTTCTCATTCTTCATGTCTTTGTATGAATACTGAAGTAGAGGTGAAGCAATATATTTTTGTTTTCTCATTAATCTAGGTCTATTTCTAAATGTTGAAAAACTAGAGATTCTTCTGCTTTAGACACGGCACCTCTATATGAAGTTTAATAGTATATTTAAGAATATATCAGGAGTAATAAGTTTAAGTCTTAGTAGGATTAGCTTATTTAAATCTAGGTTTATTTAAAAGCAAGGGAGTAAGAGAGAGAGCATAAGAACTTAAGTATTGGGAGCCTCATTTAGAGATCATGATGGATCGAAAGCACTCAAAGCTGCAAAGGCAAGATCCATAGAATTCCAATCAAGCAATGAGCAATAGTAAACAAAAGGTTGACTACTCGTGCGTGCATCAAGAACCTAAATTATGTCATAAAAGAACATAAAAACCTGAAAATCTAAAAACTGTTTTGAAATTATTTCACTTATATTGATTTTTTTTTTAAACTAACATTCACTTACATTGAAGGGAATGTATGTATGGCGGCCATTAACAAGCCCACTTGTGAAGCCTGTGTACCCTGCCATCGCCCCATGAACCGCGCTTTGAGCAAGGAGTGTGCAGTAAACATTGTCGGATGCGTTGCTAGGAATGGCACGGATCATGTAAGTCGGATCTGCACACAATCAAGTTTAGTTGCCACTAATTATTTAAAGGATAATATGAATTTAATGCAAGTATCTATTTTAGAACCTATATATTTTAGAGTGATTGGCATCTTAGTTTGCTTCGCAAAATGTTCCTGTCAAAAGAGAAAAGTAACTTGATAAAATTTCAGCGGAAATAATGTTGGTTTAGATAAAGAAAACTTAATCTTATACTGTTCCTGTCAAATGAAAAAGATGTACACAAAAATAAGTGAGGTTTATTGCCTCCTACCAATAATAGAATTGTCTCCATGCAGGTTTTTGAGTACGTCCCTCAAATTTGTTCCCTTTCTATTTATGAAACTACTCCACAAAATACTTCGTACTTATCAGTTCGATAATCTGAAATTGACCTCCAGCCTTAGTGTTCTCATCTCGAATTTACTTTATTCAGGCCTCCATTAAAGTATAACTACTAAGGAGTCATTTGCTTTAGTTACTCAATTTGTTTAAGTCTGGGTCACCCTTTTCTTGGAAGTAGACTCTTAGAGAAACCAGCTTGTTAATCACATCATGGAATATGGACCAACTATCTCAATAAGATCTCCCAGATTTCATGAGGCGGTGCTGCATTCTGCTTATGCTTATTTTCATATGTTCTAAGACAAAAGGCGAAGAAAGATTCCTACTTATGTTCATTTCGTATTCCATGTCCTACCAAGTTTTTTGTAGATTCAACATCCCAATTTTTCAGTATACCATAACAGTGTTCAGAGAATCAATAAGAAAAAGGAACGAGATCAAACAAAATTCTTGGTGTTTACAGAAAAGAAGAAGTGTGTTATCCCTTCTTTCTCTCTAATTAATAAAGGTACAGGAATGGAAAATATAAAGGAACATGTATGGTTACCAGTTGAAGGGCAATTAAGAAGACTTCCTGAAGAACTAAGCAACTCGGGTGTTATAGTTCAACGGATACTGTTTCTAGGCTTCCTGAATGTGTTCAACAGTGATTCTACGGCTGATATTTAGTCAAAACATTAAGCATGGGATTACACGTTGTATCCCTACGCACAACCACAGTGAGCATGCTGACTAATAAATTCTGTGTGATGGCAACATTTAGATTACAAGTTCAGCGATAACCTTCTTTTTCTGTGTTCTCGAGACAATGCAAAAGACTTATTGCATTAGTCTTCAGCTCTGGATATGTTTTCCCCTTCTTTATTGAGTGGAATGAGTTGGTAATAAAAATCATACATGAAAAAAAAAATGCCACAGCATCTACATAACCTGTACCTTTATTCTTTGAGCAATCCACAACCCGACATCTTGAAGTAGCTTGTTTCCTGAAGCATCTTCTTCACTTTTGACTGTAAGAAGCTCCTGTCCTGCTCCTTCAGCAACAACAATGACCATGTGCCCATTTTCTTTGAGCTTTTTCTCCATATATTCAAAAAGGCCCCCTTTTCCTTCGAGATAGAAAGGTGATTCTGGAATCAAACAACAGTCCACATCTCGGCTCGCCAGAGTAGCATGCATTGCAATAAAACCTGCACAATGAATCCGACAAGTTTGGAAGGAAGTATAAATTGCGCAACCATAAAAGAAACTGCTGGGAAACAGATTGCAAAATATCACGGAATAGTATCTTATGCTAGGTACTCATTATTTTGTTTCTACATGGACCTTATCTATTGTATGCCTCATTATTTTGTTTCTACATGGACCTTATCTATTGTATGCTTAGTACATGGCATCTGAAATTATTGCAGAAAGACCTTTGCTAGACTACAATAAAGTTAGAAAGTGCAAATAACGGTTTGGATTTTTTAGTAGTATAGACTCATCTTACCGCTGTAGCGACCCATTAGTTTCACCATACCAATTCCATTCTCTGCACTCTGTGCTTCAACATGTGCCGCATTTATGGCACGCTGAGCTTCTTCTACAGCAGTATCAAAACCAAATGACCTGTCAATAACCTGATAATAGAAGTCAAAGGGATCTCATTAGAAATGAAAAAGAATAATGATTGTTTGCATATAAAAGAAAGAAAATGCAAATAAAACTTTATAAAACTAAAGAGAGAATGCTTCAATGTAGATGCCGCGTGCCTATGATATAATGTGAGGGGTGATCTATTCAACACAAAAGGGTTCTCTCTCTTTGCTAGTGAGCTTTTCTAGTTGGTTGAAACACATTTTGAACATGAAAGACAACAGATCATCCATGCAGAACCGAAGGCTAAGCGGTTATATGGAGGTGCATGTGAAATACTATCAAGCTTCATTCCTCACAGTTAACTACGTAATTTGACACTAAAAAAAGGAGTCCATCTAATAGGGTATGATAACTGATACCGGAACGTCATTGTCAATTGTCTTGGGGATACCAGCAACAGCAACTTTCAGGCCACGTTTTCTGATTTCCTGCAGAACAAATCAGAGATGTGCTAATTTTAAGAACAATGATATCTCTTCAAAAATTCAGAAGCTCTGCATAAATCAGAAAATCAAAAAAATCTCTGAGCAAGTTCATGCTATTTTAACCATTCAACAATAGCAGAAAACACCCTCTAGTAAGTTAGTAACCAATGCTATACTGATAAATTCAAAATGATAGGTAGGAGTTAAATCAAGAAAATTAGAACTTTTTTGAAGGATATGTAAAATTAAACACCAACAGCATAATGCACTCTACAAAAGATGGAGACTTGTTAGCACCACATGCAAGACCTGTTCCAGAAAGTAACATTACAAAATGAAAGAAACATCTTAGTCGAATATTTAGTAGACTTTTTCTCAAACATGAATGTTATTAGAATTGGACCCGTATTCCCCTTAAAAGGCTTCACAAGGGGAGAGGGTATTCCAAGTTTATATTTAAAGTTTGAGTCGATGTGGGATAAAAGGGTGGCATAAACCACAAACATAGCCAGATAGCATGAAGTTCTCATTGTATTTTTTTCTCATCAGAAGAGGTTTCAGAAGTGTGGTAATATTGTTGGATCTGGGAGATTACATATGGTATATCTCTGTGAACACAAATGAAGTAACCAGTGATATTATGTTTTTTTCAATATCTACTATTCCAAGGATTCAAGTCAGCTACAAAAAAACATCATACCTCCAAATGTTTGATTTTATTGTCCCAAAATGTTTGTACTTTTTATACAATTTACAATTTTGTTGCTTATTTTTAAGATATCATAACTTTATATCCGTTTATTATTTAATCTGAACTCAGATAATATATATTCTAGAGAGACATATCTCATGATAACATATTCTGAAGGATGTGAAAATATAGGTATTTGAAACTAATACAATTGATTTGTAGAATTATTAACTTAAATTAAGCAAACAAATATATTTTCTTTATACTAAAAATTACAGATACCTTTGAGAAAACATAATTAATTTGCGCACAAAATACAATATACTATACTCTTATATTCATTAGTAGTATGCTAAAATCATGCAGAATAACAAATTGCAAAATTTATGCGCATAAACAACTAATACTAACACATTGCATCATAAAATGTTACTTATATAAAAATTTGTTCTTATTTTACTATTAATTTTTAAAGACAAAATAAGCACTAAAAATTAGATCTTAGTGTGAAAGTGAAGGTCCCACCACACTTTCATAAATTTTCTCAGCCTCTGTTGTTAAGCTATTAAAAAGCCCATAATTTTCAGTTGGTTTCCATAAAACTACATAGTTGACCAACCCAACTTGGAGAATGGAAACATGGCTAAAACAATTAAGCCTATTCCCTAAGTAACAATACCTCATAGATTACATTTGCTCCTCTTAGAGTGCCATCTCCTCCAATAATATAAACCTGAGCCAGTTATACTGTTCATCAGAGCAAAAAATGCAGTTTATTAAAAGCCAAGCATCAGCGGTAAATGATATGAAGGATGTAACTTCCAGAAAGAGAGATCTGTAGATTTTCGATGTGCCAAGTAGAAGCTGACGCATGCCTGATTAATTCCACGGTCCTGAATGCTGTCAACAATCTTCATGGTATCATGGCCACCTCGAGAAGATCCAATGATTGTTCCACCACGCTTATGTATGTCATTACAAAGCTTTGGCGTCAAATTAATTGTATTCTTTGAATAGAAACCCTTGTAGCCTCCCTAAGAAAAGAGATGCCACCATTGTCAGATGACCCAGATTACAGATATGTAAAAGCAATTAATTAACCTCAACAAAGAAACTGCACTGAAGAAAATATGAGACTTTAGCACTTTCTCAAATCAGCATGCCTGATGAAGAAAACAGAATTCTTGCATTGCATAAATTGGGAGATTAAAGATCCATCACGAAGATTAAAATGTAGGTCTGACAGGTTAAAGGTACAAGGATCTCAAAACAGAAAAAAGACATAAGGATATATATTAGGCATTTTAAAAGAAACTCTCCTGGGATACAAAGAAACTCTCCTGATAGGTCGTGACCAGGTTTCATGATTTAACATGTAAGTGGCAGAATCTAAAAGATAAACTGTAAAGATGCAATTAAATTCATGAACAGCCAACTTACTTCTATTCCGAGGACTTTGGGGACCCCATACATATAATCAAGGCTGTGTACAATTTCTCTAATGACCGTGTTTAGACCAGGACATAAACCACCACATGTCACAATACAAGCAAGCACATCATCTGATGCAAAATAGACCTGCGGACATCAGTGAAATATAACCATACTTAGCTTTAAACATCCTAAAGGGAGAAAAGTTATAAACTTATAACAAAAGAAAAAGAAAAAAAGAGAAAATGTTTTATATACCTGCTGACGAGGTCCAGCACGCCGAAAATGTACCCCTCTTGGAGTGTCCTTGTGAACAACAATCTGTAAAAATACAACAAGAATAAATGCTCTAAGAATGAATTACTCTGAGTTGTCATGGAAGGTTAATGTATATTACGTCACATGAAATTAAATGATAAGCAGCCCAGGGAAGCAGAATTACAAATCTTACATTGTTAGAGAAAACTAAATTTTAACTTGTGATGCCTTTCACAAGACTTTTATACTCCAGCCTTGGAGAACATATAACAAATCAACTTCAGTTCCAAATCTTAGGACAGTTTTCTATGACATTGCTATCTATGGAAGCCATACCATTTCAGAAGCCCCATTCCAGCTTTAAAGCAGCTAGTGTGTGCATGCTTATATTCATTAGCCAGAACCAGAGTCAAAGCTAAAATGAGAACCGAAAAGAAATGCAACTCTCTGGTTCATGAGCCATACAGCCACACTGCATAAAACAAGCTGCAAAGTAGAGCATACCTTTTCGGGGACACTATCATCCATGTCAACAAAGTATTGCCTGGAATCAGCAGTAACAGTGCAAATTATTAACAACTGCCAACAGATAATATAATGCTGCAAGAAAGTAACAAGATCCACATAAGAAAATTCAACTCACTTAACCACTGAGTATGCCGGATTGGAGCGTAGAGGATTTGGGTAAGTCTGAGAAAAAATTTAAGCACCAAAATAAATAATTAAAAGAACAAAGGACTAACACTAATTTAAAGCAAAAGGTAGGAAGAAGTAATCAACTTGGGGCACACACAGGACCAGACTTCTACATATCCTAAAAGATAAATTATCACTTTTAAACATATCCATGGCAGTTACAAAATTATGTTTCAGTTTTTCTCTTTTTATTCCCAACTATGTGAGACTTCTCACCTTAAGTTGTGCTATGTTGTATGAGAATTATTTAACTCGGCACACACAAAATATTCAAAATAAAGCCTTAGCTGTGGAATTAAATACTAACCAACTTTGAGGAGCCAATTTCTAAAAAGTTAAGGTAAAAAAACTAGTGGAAAAACCACTGCATCCATCAAGAATGTTTACCATAACAATTATTTCATATTTACTGATAAATTTTTCATACCAGGGAAAAGAATCAATTAGGATCTGTTTTTCTTCATTATTTCAACAATCAGTATCTGACATCCTCAAACTGAAGCTAAACCATAGAATTCTAGGTTTGTTAGTCTTAGATGCACAGATTTGAAAAGGTTATACTTGTGCATCTAAAATTCACCTGCAGCGCATGCGTACAACTCTTTACATACACAAGATTTATCCACAAAAGTGGTGGATGCAGTAAGAGTGGGGATCACTCCCACCAATCAATTTTATTTTTCTTTGTTTATTTTTTATTATAGGATACACAAAATGCCTGAATCTTGTGCAAAAGTCCCAATCGCCACCGAAAGACGGCCTTGAGGTGCAAAATCCCCCATGGCAATGAGTCGTCCAAAAATTGCCTTCTCGAAGTCTCAAACTCAAAGTGATGAAGAACAGAAAAAGACGTCGGGGCTGAAGACTGACAAGAAGGCCGCGGTGGGTTCATTTGGCTGAAGCAAACTTCTAGAAGTCTCAAAATGCCCCATGAAATTTTCGAAGTCCGCACTGTCCCACATCACCTTAAGAATTTTTGCCTAAAACTCCAAGAGTAACCAAAAAATGATCTTGCATGCAAAACCACCAAACTGAAATCCAGGACATAATCCTACTGTCCTACAATCGATTGGACAACACACTAGACTACTCCGAAAACGAAATTATGGAACTGAAATTCTATAAACACTATTGCAAAGCAGTAAATGTAGAGCCATTTAAGAGAAAGGAATAAGTTGGAGCATCTTGGGCCTATAACAATAAACCCTAACACTCCCCCTCAAGCTGGAGCATATATATCAATCATGTCCAGCTTGGTCAAAAGTTATGAGAATCGTTTCCGCCCAATGGTTCTATACTCTAACTAGCCCTAGTTACACTCTGCCACGATCCCTAAACCCTAAACCCTAACAACTATCACAAAACAAACACACTCAGTCAAGTGACATTGAATAATCGAACAAGTACTCCAGCACATTAGAGTTTGATTCCAAAACCTAGGACCAAATCGCAGCTCAAACTAATGAAATCATGGATTATAAAATAGTGAATAGCAATATTAACAGATGCAAAAGACAACATTTAAGCAAAATACCTCATGCATCTAGATTCATACAAGCTCCCTCAACATTACAATTCATCAAACAAATCACGATCACACACACAAAAAAAAAGCATGTCACGAATTAACACGGTGATGCATACACAGTACAACATTCAATCATAAAAGTGAAACAACAAATAAATTACCTGGAGATCGGAAATGTAATCGGAAAGATGAGGCACATCTTGGAGAACGTACCCGAACTCTCCTGGAACCTCCTTCATCTGAAAATTACTCTGCGAAACCATAATCTAGCGAGAATTCACCTGGTCAAGAAAAACGATTCCACAAGAAAAACGATTTATAAATAAACAAGCTGTAACACAGTATATCTGGATTTTCACAGCGGACTTCTTCGATTAATGGTGGTCGAAAGCCGAATGCAAAAAATGGAAATTATTCCCTTGAATTTAGGAGTTCAATTGTCAAGTTCTTCTAGACAGCTTATTGAAAAACAGGTGGCGCCACTTCGCACGCTGATTTCGAGCTGCGCTTTCCGCACAGTTGATGGTTTGAGCACGTGTACGATGACTGAAGCGTGAGGTACAACTTCTTGTATGCTTGTTGAATTGTGTGGTATGGAACATTGACGATTCTGGTCAACTCGGAATCTGTTTAAATTTGATAAACTATAATCATTTTATTAAAAATATCCTGAATTTTAAAAAATATTATTTTAAATCTCAAACTATTAACATTTTATCAAAAAAAATACTAAATTTTGAGAAGTATCACTTTAAACCTCAAACTATTAATTTTTTTTATCAAAAATATCTTACATCAATTTTTAAGCTCCTGAAATTGGACGAGAAATATCTTCTTCTAGTTCGATGAGCCACATCAAAATTTCAAAGGCAAGAAATAAAAGTTGGATATATCCGATGAGCCAATCAGAAGATATTTCTCATCCAATTTCGGGAGCTGAAAAATTGATGTCGGGTATTTTTGATAAAAAATTAACTGTTTGAGGTTTAAAGTGATAATTCTCAAAGTTTATGATTTTTTAATAAAATATTATAGTTTGGGGTTTTAAATGATATTTTTTAAAGTTCATGATATTTTTGATAAAATGGGTATAGTTTGAGGTTTAAAGTGATATTTGCCCTAAAAAATGGATAACTTTTTCTGTTTTTCATCACTTTATAATAAAGGTCACATATTAATTTATGGATATTGATAAATTTACATTGTAAGTATGTACATAATAAAAGTTTTTTGGTAATTTTTTATTAATTAAAAAATTACAGTAATTAAATTTGTATTTTACATAAACAACCTTTGCATTAATTCATGAATAAATATGATCAAATCCCTGTATTTTCGGTGATCTCATATAACACGGTCCTTTTCTCTGTTAATTTAGGAAAATTCTTCTTCTATCTGAACGAACATGTTTAAATATATACACAGATTTTAAAAAATATATACACGTTAATTTAGACATAATTATATACGCAATGTTTTCAATTAATTTATGAGAAACAACTATGGTTCAATACCCATTGCGAGTATTGGTAGATTCTTCATTGCCATATATACGTACACACGCACGATATGATTGCGAATTTTTTTCTAAAATATTAAATGTTAAATATAAAAACATAGTAATTCTATTCGAGATAAACAAAATAGAAGCATAAGACATTACTAATTGGATAATTGACTGTAAAACAACGTTGATAGTTTTGAATGAATTGATATAATGAAATTAAGAACAAAATTTATACGAGTTAATTTTTGTTAGTTAAAAAAAATACTTAAATTCCAGAAAAAAAATAAAAAGAAAAAATATATCAAGAAACACTTAAAATAGTAGCAAAAAAAGGAAAAATAAAAATAAGAAAACACACAGTAATGACCATCAATTAATCGAATAATGTCACACATTACCACATTGATGGAATAATAACTTTGTGATATAAATATTTTATTATATTATTTTATTCAAATAATAGAACAACATAATCAAATAATGTATACATTAGTTACATTCTTTGATTATTTCATATAACTATCGTTCTTACAAATAAATAGAAGATATCAGTGAGTTTGAAATGATAATAAAATTATCAAATATAAAGGAATAATTTTAATTGTGATGATAATGTCATGAGTGGACCACATCAATAAATTATTTCACAAAATTTAGTTTCAATTTCACTAATATCTTGTATTTTTTATATTATAGTATATTTTTATTAAAAAAAAATTCGAACAATAAGGTCAACGTGTGACTCTATTTTCACAATTATAGTTACTCATTTCAATTTCAATTTCACTAATACCTTATCATTTTTATATTATAATATACCTTTATCAAAAAAATCGAATAATGAAGTCAACATGTGACTCTATTCTCACAATTTTCTAAATTTTAATTTCAATTTTCTAAATTTTAATTTCAATTTCACTAATATCTTATAATCTTTATATTATAGTATACTTTTATCAAAAAATAAAACAATATGGTCAACATGGGACTTTATTTTCACAATTATAATTATTTCTATCAATATTTAAAATAAATAGTCACAAATTATAGCGATTTCAAAATTTCAGTTAGTAAAATCATTGATGTTGACCGACGACCTTTATCACAAAGTACAAATTAAGAAGTGTTTCAAATTTTTGAATAAAATATGTATTCCATATGTTAGTGATATATCGACTATAATTAAGTAATAATTATTAAATTGTGAAAATTTTATATATATATATATATATAGATATAGATATTGTAATTTTATTGCTTTACATAATTTTTAATATTTTAGAATTAAAGTCCACTTCAGCATCGGCCGAGCCAAATAATTTTACTGAAATTGAATTGAAACAGCATGATTTGATAAAAAAATAAATTAATTAAAGAAAATAATTTTAAATCACCAATTTTGGAAAATTCGAACACTATAATTTATTCCAACCTATATTGAAGGGTTATTAGTCGTCTTTAAAAAAAAAGTTTCAGATGATGAAATGTAGGCAAATAATGTTTTTTCAACTGTGAGCATAATTTTCCAACGAAAATTTGATCCATATTTGTTGATGATAGTGCCTAAATTTAGGGCTATTTTTAAGGAATGAAATCCATGATTTATTTTCTAAACTAATATATAGGAAGGGTAAATTAGTCAAGTTATTCAAATATTAATGACCGAATCGGTTCAAAATAAATAATCTGATAAGATTAAAATTTGAAGGGTATTATGTAAGTACATAATATGTAAAAAAAATCATTATCCTTAATTTATATTAGGCCGAAAAAAGGAAATAAATATTTGGGTAGGTTTTCTAGCGGTTTTTGGTTTTTCCTTTTTTGTATGGAAGTAGTTATGTTTCGTCGGTTCATATGATTTGAACTCGTGCAAATGAATTGAATTCCATCCGTTCCATTAAAAGTGACTCGTATTTCTTTTAGAATCGTTCCATTAAAAGCGGTTCATTTAAATAAAGAAATCATTTTTATAAACAAAAGTATCTCGAATTCCGTAAGACACTACTTTTTACACACAAAACACAACTTTCCTTAATCTACATGTCCAAAAGTAACGTGTCACTTTTACCGGAACATGGCGAGTATTTTACAAAAGAGATTTCGCCGATCAATATGAATTAATTATTATTATTATTATAATCAAGGTTTGTTAAAATCGAAGAGTTGGATTTGGCTTTTATATAATTACTTTTTATGCAAATTTATTAAACTGGGTTCGTGATTAAATTTTATTCGACAATTAAAACATTCAATCTAGTTATAATATCTTGATCCAAATGGAGAATCTTTCTCTTGAAAGATGGTTTCATGATAATATAATAGGATAAATCATAGTAATTCAACGGTTAAATAGTTAGGAGGACTTAGTGTCGATAAAGTGTCACGACCGGACTTTGCTAAGGATAGCTAAGCCGGGAAATCGTGACCAGAGATGTGAAATCAGGAGAGGGGATAGAAATGGATTGAACATGTTTAATTAAAAGTTGAATTGATAATTATAATTAAAATATAATCAAGTATTTTACAGTGGAAAAACATAACTGAGATACACATATGAAGACATGTATCTCAGGATATTCTTTAACTAAACTCGACAACAGCTCGGATCTGCACTTCGCCATTCACATTACAGCTCAACCTGCACATTTAGAAATATATGTAGGGCTGAATACAAAAGCACTCAGTGGTTATATGCCGAAAGATACTTACATACTTGTATAAACTATAAATTGTCATGACATCTCAACAGTAACGCAATGAGTTTTATCTTAAAAGGTCCAAGCTTACTAAAAGTCTTTTTATTTCACTAATTACTACTATTCCAGATACGGCTTTATATGAGATCAGCTGGACTACAAAATCAAATAAGATTTTAGAGCAAGATTTGATAAGTAATAGCCAACAAATTGGAATTCATTTAGCTACAGATTTTTTTCTTCCATTTGAACTCATTTCAATAATCATTTTAGTCGCTTTAATAGGTGTTATTTCTATAGCTCGTCAATAAGAAATTTTTAAAACAAGTAATTCAAATAGAATTAACTAACATAAAAGCTATAATTCGTTAATTTGAATTTTTTTAATCGAATAGAAAGGCTTTAGTTTTATATCGATCTATTATCAATCTATTTCCCTGTTTCATATTTGTTAGAATCAAATCTATTCAACTATTATTCAGATTAAAACATATCAAAATTGATAAGGAGTTGATTATGATGATCGAACATATACTTGTTTTGAGTGCCTATTTATTTTCTGTTGGTCATTTCGGGGCAAGCGGATCATTTATGATGAAGAGGGTGAGTGATCGCTAATATTCCTACCAAATAAATGATAGTAAAACAACAAGTATATATATCGTATCCACAGAGACTGCGAGGCGAAAACACAGCAAATAATCAACACATAATCTTGATTATTATTCAGGCCACAAAATATCAAGAGAGAGATAATAATAAAACTAGACTCAAAATAAAATAGGAATAAAACCAGATATAAAAGATTGGCCATAGGGATGTACTTAACCTAACCAAATTCACACAATTAATCTATTAATCTATTTACCAATTTAATCCACATTCATATGAAGGATCACTAATGTAACTATAGTTTACGCCAGGACAGCCTATAGTAGTGGGTTTGCCTAAACTCTATCTCCGTCGGGTCTCAAGAGAAGTAAGCTAATTACCAAAAGCACACAAAGATTTAATCTCCTACAGTTCACCTATCTCCACCAGGTCTCAAGGCGAAAACTGTATTATGAATTCAAGATATCGATTATGCAATTAATTTCGTCAGGACATCAATCACATAACTAGCATGCATTAATATTGACCAAATACCAGCACATGAGAATTAAAATCAAGAATCATAAATCATGAATGGGACGGCAAAACAGTATCGACAGATAAATTATACGATTTTAGTCAGACATACAAACCCTAGGATCAATACGAAATTTAGTTACGCATAATTAAATTATCAAAGCAATAAATAATTAAAAATAACATAAACTGAAATAGATAGATAAAACCGTAAGATTCCACGATGAACAATGTAGCACTTCGATCCGTGAAGTAAATCTAAACTCGAATAACAACTGAACTGATAACTAATGAAACTGGAATGAAAAATTAAATACTGAACTAAACTAATCTAACCAAAAGTAATACGTGCAAAGGTAAAGAGAAAGCTAAACTAATTAATTGTGTTCTGTAAAGAAAAAGCTAGAAGTCTAATGCGTACGCCGCTCGTCTAATCTCCCGATCCTCTTTCTGACTGCGTATTAAAATAACAAAACCTAGGATGTGATGGCTCGTGAGCAAATCTCGCGAAGGAAAGTCGTGATCCTTCAAATTTGCTGCAATTCCACTCTTCCTCGCGAGTTTGTCTCGCGACCTTCGGTCGCGAGCAAAACTCGCAAGGTGTGTTTTCTCGCGGCTGCGCATTGCGCGACTTCGCTATTTCGCTCCGTTCTCTCTCGTCCGGACTCTGAATTGCCATCCGCTTGCTCCTATGGACTCCTATCGAGATGCTCTTTAACATAGTAAACTTTTCACATCCATTATTATCATATCCATTTCATCATATTCAACGTCAGTTTTAAACAGATATTTTTCGCGTGAACTCGCGATCGGGTTAGCTAATTCCTCTTTATCGTGATCCACCTTTTTGATATCAAAACCTGTGCTAAAATGACACGAAATACACACGGCATAATATCTTCCAAGGTAAACATAAATATATCAAAAAAAGCTTCAAAAGATCACTTATCAATTATAAACGAAACAAATATAGCCTTATAAATCAGGTAAAAATGAGACTTATCAGTGAGCTTCAAGAGAATGGTTCGAGTTCTTGCAGAGTGGAACCATGTAGTACCGGACACAAGATTTTTCGGATGGTAACTCAGAACATAGAGTGTGAATCAAACCCATGTTTGAATTGAGCTACTATGCAAGTTCTTCCCATCTGATCTTAGAAACCAATTGTGATCCAGAAAAAAAATCTTAATATCGTATTCGCGTAGAAGAAAAACAAAAATTGTGTTTTCATTATGGTTTTACAGAACGACAATTACTTAAATACGTTCATATCGTCGGAAAAGCCAATAGGTCAACAGGTCAAGTTTTACTACAATTACTTGAAATGCGTTTGGATAACATCCTTTTTCGATTGGGTATGGCTTCGATTCGTGACATAGAATGGGAAGAGTACGAGACGACAGTGATATGAAGAGAAAGCCCATGGCCACACAAATAAGAGTAGACTATCCTTGGTGTTCCCGACACATAGTGTATGAGATAAATTTATGCATTTCGATTTAGGTCGTATTCTATGGTTACGATTCTACCATATATGTTTTTTTCATTCCGTTGAAAATCGATTTTACGGTTCTCCTCGGCCCACAGAAACAAAATGTACCGTATCGAAAATTTCGGTACGCCAACGATATTGTTTTTACGGATACCGCAATATATCGATATATACTGTACCGCGGTATATATTGATAAACCATACCGAATATATTATCTATTTTATTATATATAATTATCTATATTTAACAATAATCATAATTATAAAATAAATTACATCTATATTATATAATTAATTAACTATAAGATAAAAAGTTGTAACTTATAAATGGACTTTGAGGAGTAAATCTCAAATAAATGGAGTAAATATAAATTATAGAGTCAAATATTTAAAAAAAACAATTTATAATATAACAACTATGGTCTATATAACTAATGTACATGATGAAAAACTTATATTTGACATACATTTTAAACTTCTAGTAACTATATATATATTTTATTTTCATTAAATCTTAATATATGTTTTTATGTATATGACAATGAAAGTCATAAAAATAAACAATTAATACAATGAGATATTGATTTGTTAAACTCAAAATATAATGACATGATCTATTAGTTATATCTCAAAGTAGAGTATCGATACAGTTAATTATAATATAGGAATATAAATATATGAGTTACATAGTTATATTATACATAACTATGATAACAATTGGAAAATAAGTTACATCTAACTCAAATAAATAATTCACAACGAGATAAAATAATTATGTTTGACATATACTTAAACTATAGTCATATAACTAATTAACTATAGGAAAAAATATGAGTTACATGGTCATATTTATATATCTATAATCATAATTCTAAAATAAGTTACATCTATAATATATAAGTAATTAACTATGATATAAAGATAATTATAATTCATGAGTAGATTTTGAAAAGTAAATTAATATGATAAATATAATTGAAAGAAATTAAATATAATATTATATATTATATATTACTAGTACTACATAATTACTTATCTTGATACACTTTAAACTTTCAATAACTATATATGTATTTTTATTTTTATTAAAATTTAATATATATCTTCACGTATATTATAATATTAAAGCTATAGAAATGAACAATTTATGGAATGAAATATTAAGTTGGAAAATATAATCGAATATGAGATAAAAGTAATTATAATACATCACTATACTTTGAAATAAATATTGGTAAAAACTTGATTTGAGTGGTTCTTATTACATACAATAGTAATTGTTTAACATAATTATATTATGCATGCTCGTATAATTTGTAAAATAATGTATAGATTTTGGGCTTAAGTACCATGAAATATGAAAATAGGTTTGATACCTTAGGCTCATTCCTAAGCAACGCCTTATGTTTGTATTTTGAATTGAAGCAACGCCTTGTATTGCTTTTTTGCGCACCATTGCGCGGCGCTAGCCCGCCAAGATTATGCAGCCATGGTTCTCAAGTAATTCGCTATCTTTTGCATATCAACTTTTATTTATATATTCTGAGCATTATTGAACTTGATGTTTGTTTTGGTTGGATTTTCTTTGTTTGTGGTATTTTAGTCATCATTTGTGATGTAGCTTTTATTGATTTAGGATCAGTGCAGCTGTACATTTTTACTTTTATATCTACTAGTTTTGTACATTTGCAATACACGGTGTGAAAATGTGTAAAAATTTTCATGTACATATATAATCAACACATCAACACAATCAAAGTAATAAAAAAATGAATGTGAGAAGAAAAATACAATATAATATATCATAATTAATTACATTCTTTGTACCCAACATTATCAGTAGAGAGATAATCTTCGTCGCAGACCTCATAAATCAGAATTTTCAAAACCTCAACAAATAGAGACCCTTGTTACAACAACATAGAGTTAGCTACAATGAAAGCATGTTTTTTTAAGTAAAACAAACATGTGCAAGAGATTGATCTTGACTTTTATTAGTAGTCATCGCATATGACAATACCAACGGAAATTGTTGATGTTGAAACTTAAATGATAATCTTGAATTCGATGGTGTCAATGACAAATCGAGGCATTAGAATGTTATGTTCGACATTATGTGCAATAAATAACATTCTTTTCAAAACACGTAGTCCAAGCCTTGTAGTAACCAATATGGTTATTGGAGAAGTATATATAGTAGATGAGGTGCAAAAAATAGGAGATTTTGGAGGATTATATATAGGCAACACAAACCATAAAATTGTTAATTTTGACTCCAACACTTGGAGCCGAAGCCTCACAATAAGTAGATAACCTATCTAACTCTGAAGTAAAAAATAATAATTTGCATTACACAAAAAAATTACATGGGCTAAAATGAAATATAATTTGGCTTTAACGATGAATATATATGAAGCAGACTTGAACTCACATCAGCTATCCATTAGCCTAAAAACTTATGTAGTAGATAACATATTTGATTCTAAAGTAAAAAAATAAAATGCATTACACCAAAAAAAATTGCATGGGTTAATGAGGTATAATTTGGCTTTAACGATGAATATCCAATATGAAGCAAACTTGAACTCACATCAACTATCCATTAACCTAAAAACTTATGTAGTAATGAATAATGATGCATTCTCTTTGATGGAAAAGGTGGAAAATAAATAATTTCACCATCTTTCCACAATATTCACATGTTCTATAGGGTGGATAATTTTCTCTAACGTAATAGAAATTTTTTGAAGCAACCCTTTTTTTCATTTTTTCACCCCAATTCATGATAATATTATCATGGAATTTGATGCAATTCATGATAAAAAAGTTGAAGACCCTAAAATTTGATAAAATTTTCTCACTTTTTTTTGTCCCTCATTTTCTTATGATAAATTGGCAACCAAAGAGAGCGCAACATAAGACTAAAACATACAAAAATCACTGGAAAAATAAGTTTAATTATCTTCAAAGAATATTCAAAGGACAATTCTGTGTAGCTTTTTGGATGGAATTCTTGTGTAGGCTAACTCTTAGCTTTTATATACGTATATAGATATAAATCGTAGTATTCTTGCGATGCACAATATGGAAATATGGAAATATTTATATGCACATAGATTTAATTCAAAACATAATTACTCGAAGAGTTATATCAAGAGACAAATTGCATAAAAAAAATTACTCCATCTGTCCCATTTAAAATATTTCACTTTCCTTTTTCGGTTATCCATTATAAATGTCTTATCCCATTTTAAGAAATAATTGACACTTCAAAAGTGTGGGGCACACCCACTTTTTTCCTCTTTAATTACTTTATATCATTTTTCTAAATATTCGTACTAAAAAAACATAAGACACTTTAAATGATACGGATGAAATATATTAAAAAACATTACATCATAAAATTTAAAAACTTCCCTATACACAACATTTTGAGCAGATGTGATTTACAGTATTACACCATAAATATTTTTTTTTCAAAAAATACAATAAAAAATAAACACGTAGGCCAACCCTCATAGTAATCAATTGGATGTTGAGAAGTATAGTAGATGAGGTGCAAACAATGAGAACTGTTGGAGAAACCATAAATAACTAGGAAAATCTATAGTTTGAATCATAATTTTGACTCCAAAACTTGAAGCCAAAGCCTCACTACAATAAATAGATAACCTATGTGATTCTAAAGTAAAAAAAATTGCATTATACAAAAAAAATCCCTAGATTAAACGAATGTAATTTGACTATAAAAATGAGTATTCAATATCAAAGCTGACAATTATCCATTTATCTAAAAACTTATTTAATATTAATGGTGTGTTTTCTTTGATGGAAAATAGTGGAAAACATATATTTTCACCATTTTCCACTATTCACATGTTTTATAGGACGAATAATTTTTTTCCTAATGCGATGGAAAAAATTTCAGGCAACCATTTTCTCCTCTTTTTCACTCCAATTCATAATAATATTATCATGGATATTAATGTGATATTATTTTTCCATATTTTCCACCTTAGAGAACATGTGATAAAAAAGTTGGGGATCACTAAAATGTGATAAATTTTCCTATATTTTCGTATCCCTCATTTGTTATGATAAATTTGTAATCAAGGAGAACACATCGATGTAGCTTTTGGCAGGAATTTTCATACAGACTAACTCTTAGTTTTTATAGACAACTTCCTTATACACAATATTATGAGTAGAGGTACAATATACATCATCACACCACAAATTTTTTTTATTCAAATCACAATAATTACTAACCCTTAGTACAACGACATTGAGTTAGCCCTGACTTAATACATATTTTTCAAAGTAAGAAACTATATGTCAATTATTTATCTTAAGTAAATTAAGCAGATTAAAAAAATCTCTTATATAAATAGAAAACACACGTAACAATTCAAAATAACAATTAAATAACTCAAATAGCAAATTCTATATCTACACTTAAAAATTCTATTACATTATAAAAATCCATACAAGATTGCTTAATAGTGGAATTAGTCCTTGTAAATATTTAAAAGTGGCATCATATAATTTCATGGCTTCTTATTTTAAATATACATATATATAAGCCTTGTATTATCAAAAATATTATCCTTCATCCAATTCCAGGCGTAGATTAATCGAATCATATCGTGCTACAAATATTGACTTATAAACCCAATTATAAAAAAAATCACCACATTTCCTTTAATACATTATCTTGAAACTCTGTAATAATCTATATTTAAACTAACTCATATAAAAATTATCACACGAAAAAATGTTGGTCATAAAATTTTATCTAGATAATACAACTGAACAATATTTAGATTTTCCAACAAATCCGTCCAAATTGAAGCTACAACTTTTTTCAATCCTAAAAAAAGTTCCAATTTTTCTTTATTACTCCCTCTATCCCATCCAAAACGGTCCATTTCTTTTCGGCACGGACATTTAGAATAAAAATATAAAGTGATTAAATTGATAAAAAATAGATAGGTCCTACAACTTTTAAAGAGATAATTATTTTCTAAAGAAGAAACATGTCATTTTGGATGAGATGACTCAAAAATAAAAACATGTCATCTTGGGTAGGACGGAGTGAGTATTATAGTTGTCTACTACACAATATAGAAGCACAAAGAAAGTGTTCGAATATACATTGAAATAAAAAATCATTAAAATTTACATGGGATATATATATAGCAGATTATTTTATTTACAATACAAAACTTCAAAATAATCAAAATCATCTATTGTTAAACATACATGAATAAAAAAGATAGAAATTTTCATTGTCCAACAAATAAGACACACCCAAACCCGAGCCAACATGTTGTAGTCCCTCCCAAAAAGAAGAAAACATATAATTTAATCCCATCTACAATATAAATTAGCATTTTCTCTAGTTCTCTCAATTCTAAGCGGCGCTATTCCAGAATAGTTCATAGTTCATTTCTACTCCAACCCATTGAATCTTTGCAGCACCTGCTCAATTTCTATCCGGTTCTTCTAACCCTGCAACACACTGCGACGACAGCTCTTAATCTCTCGCCATCCCTTCTTCTCCAACACGTCTCAAAATATTCAACAAACCACAATATACATTTTCGGGCATTCATTTTCGCCCAACACACATATATTACAGAAAGATTGAGGTTAACCAACACGATTCTACCAAAAGCTAACCATACGTCATTCTAGTTGCAACCGGTTTCGGAAGTTGAAGAAATTAAAGGTAAGAAGTGCAATAATTTAAATCTATGAATAGAAGAGATGAGTAGAAATGAATCTGAAAACAATGCCAGAAGAGATGAGTAGAAACAAATCTGAAAACAATGCCAAGTATGCCTGTATTTATAAGCTCAATTTAGGGGTAAAATGTCTCCAACATCAACAGAAATTCAAATTCAAACTTGGTTTGGAGCCCAAATCTCAGATTTCAATGCAACCCAATTGATAACCCCGTATATATTTTCAGATTCCGAAGTGATATTTGCAAGAAAATTGGATGGAGCCTTTAACAGCTACTTTGATGACCGAGATTTTGGTAGTACCAATTCAAAAACCGATTAAAGTTATAAATATAAATTAAAAATGGTTTATCTTTTTGAGGTCATTGGCTCACTCTTTGACTTTTAAAGTAGTATAGATTAATTTTCCTACTGCTCTTTAATTAACCTCTTGTTTTGAAGAATTTTTGAGCAAAATGCCTTTTCTCACAGCCAATTTGTCTGTGCTAGCCATGTGTTTGTTATTTGGATTGATTATAACTTTGAATACTCTTGGAAACTGATTGTTGGGTTGGATTTTTTTTTTACCTCTCGTTTTCAGATACAATTCAAGAATTTTACTGATTTGAGGAAAAAGCCCTTTTCTCCCGGCCAATTTATTTGTTGTAACCATGGATATGTCATTTTAGATTATAACTTTGAATACACTTGGCTTGTGTTTGTTCTCCAATTTCATTTTGTTGTTAGAGTTGTTATTGCATTGCAAATATTGGATTTGGCACTTGCGCATATGTGGTATTTGGTGTATATGTGTATCATTCATTTTGGGGTATTGATTTAGTTAATTTTGGTCAGGACATAGCTTTGCTATATTAGTGGCGCCAAGATCTATCCCAGAAGGGGCATCAGGTTTATCCGATCAGATTATTAGGTGGGTTATTGACGTTGCCAGCAGTTGCATTTTCATTCTCTGCTCGTCGTTTGTGAAATGAGTTTGTTGGTGTTGTAGGTTTCCTGTTTGTTAACTCGAAATGCAAGAGGTACTTCCACAACAGCCTCAGGCCCGTTAAGTTTACTTGGACTGCTATGTACCGTAAAGGCGTAAACAACACAAGAAGGTGAATCAATTACTTGATCATTGCATTGTTTTGCTATCTATTGATCTGCATCCAATATTTTTTATTTTACTAGATTTCAAAATGGTTTCTTGATTGGCATGGATAGAGTGTGCTTGCTGAAGCAGTGAAGAAGAGGCATCGGACCAACAAGAAACCTGTGTTACTCGGACACTTCATTTTTGCTGAAGGATCCGTGTCGACACGACACGACACGGATACCGACACGAAATATGTGTCGGATCCTCCAAATTCACCTCGGACACTCCATGGAGAGAGAGAGACAGTTAGCATTCCAGATTTAAATCCTATTTAATGTATTCTGAACTTAAATTGAAACAACTGTCACACAATTGAAACAACTGTCACACACTTTAACTTTTAATTAATGCATTGCATTAACTCCAAGACCTTTCATATTTCCTTTTACAATCTAAACGAAAAACAGTATGTTATTCTAAATTTCTAATTAATGATGATTCTAACGTCAGAAATTTATGATCTCCCTAACATATCCAGATTTCCTTCCGCATTCTTCTTACACTTTCCAAACTCCCTTACAGTCTACAACCTACTGCTCCTGCTTCCACGGCTACATGTCCAACTAAGAACAAAGGATTTGATGGTACACCATTGGAATCATGTTTAACTTATTTTGATGTATTTTGAAATTTAATTCGAACTTATTTTGAAGTTATTTTGACAAGAATAGTTTTTTATTAATTTTATAATCGACGTATTCCCGTACCAGTGTCCAAAGTTAGGACGGTGTCCCGTATCGATAATCTTCTTAAAAATTGTATCTGACACTCGGATCCACACCCGTGTCCGATATCCATATCCGTGTCCATGTAACATAGCAAGAAACCCTACTCCAGGTCAATCGTCAGAGCCACCTTAGAAGTTATTCAAAAGAAACGGTTTGAGAAGCCAGAGGCTGCTCTACGAATGACTTTAAGTCCAATTGATAAAATCTCAAATAGGTTTGCCACTAGAATAGTTATAGGTTTTGTCCTAATCTTAGTCATTATTCATATACCGGTATGAATTGATAAAATGGAATAATTTATGGTATACCAAACTGTAATGACTGATTACAACGAGAACACATTGACTATCTAAGTCTAGGAAGCATGGGGACGGGGACGAAATACGGGGACGATACGATACGGGGACGAAAATACGTCAATTTTCTAAAAATGAAGATACGATACGTCAAAAATATGTTTTGTATTTTATATTTAATATATATTCTATATATAATAAATATCAATAATTTATCAAAAAATATGCAAATACCACATAATCCATAACAAATACGTCATAATTTTCTATAATAAATAATCCATAACAAATAAGTCATAAGCAAGTTGAACATGATGATGGAATGGGGGCATTATTTTCTATTCTTCGTTCAAAATTTATTTATTTGCTACAGTGCATCTTGG
Source organism: Salvia rosmarinus (assembly GCA_036937905.1). NCBI lineage: Eukaryota > Viridiplantae > Streptophyta > Magnoliopsida > Lamiales > Lamiaceae > Salvia > Salvia rosmarinus. The sequence goes on from CM072814.1 coordinate 64,010,313, forward strand.
CCATGAATAAAGGTGTGCATTTATTACAAACAAAGACCAAAATAAAAATAGTAAAGGATGTAGTTACTTAGTTGTGAATTATTCATAGTTGTCGGATCGGACGGCGACGAGAAGCGACGGCGAGTAGAGGTGATGGCGACGCTAGCTGAGGCGCGAGCAGAGGCGGTCACGGTGATCAGAGCTGCGACGCCCTCGAACACGAGCCCAGGCAACGGCGACGGCGACGAACCCAACGGCGACGAACCCAAGCGGCGGTGAGCAGCGACGACGCGAGCCCAAGCTTTCTGCCTATTTTCCTTCGAACACGTGAGGCGAACCAGGAGGTGAGGGTGAGGCTGCGTTTTTTTCTTTTTTTCAAAACTAGGGTTTACGTATTTTGGCTAACCCAACGTATTTTGATCGTATTTTTTTCCAAAAAAAGTCAACGATACGTATTTTCTTGGTCTTACGTCCCCGGGAACGTATTTCCGACGTATTTCGCCGTCCCCGTCCTCGGGATGAGTACGCCCACTGCCCAGGCGTCCCCATGCTTTAGAGATCTAAGTAGTACATAAGAACTATGAAACTCTCAATTGTTGTATAAAAATTTATCCGGATTTGTGAAAAAACGTTAATCACACCACTAGCCAAAGATAATTTCAAAACCCCAATATTGCTTTATGAAATCTCAACCTCATCCTTGTAGTCAGTGCTCACCGGCTAGAATGCACACAAATACATAAACTAAAATAATTAATAACTTGACTAAAGCAAGTGCGGGAAAAAAGAAAAAAACTCGGTAAATCACTATCCCACGAAAGAAAAGCGTCGGAAGATTTATAAAAGTGACCACAATCACATGCATTGAGTAAATACGAAACTATCATTTAGAGAGAAACAATTACCTGAGATTCGAAGCTCGCGGAGTCTCAGATGACCGTCACTTCAATCATCTCAACGCGGAATTATCCGGTTCGTGGTGAAATTGGTCCAAGCTCGAGATGGAGACCAGGGTAAGAGAATGAAGAATCACGGCGGCGCTGCAGTGGTGACGGTGGAGATTGCAATTGACGTGGAAATTGGGAAATGGAGAAAGTGAGAAATGAGCTCTAGGGCTAAATTGTAGTATTAGCTATTATTTTTGTTTTAAGTAAATTATAGTAGTAGTTATTTATGATAAATTATGCAACTAAAAAGGTAAATAAATCTCTAAAAGTGGTGTAATTGGCAACGATCGATTTCAGATTTGAATGCAATTATTTTATTCATGTGAATCTAATTGGTTTCATAAATAAAAGATTATGAAATTTTAATACGTCGTAATTATTTTTTAACTAAAATGTTGTGCATGCATGATTCTTCTATTAGATTAGTTAAAAAATAGTTACGACAGTATTAAAATTTCATAAACTTTTATTTATGAAAACAAATAGATTCACATGAACAAAATAATTGCATCCATAGCATTCAAATTTGAAATCGGTCGATACCAATTAGACCACTTTTATGGATTTATGTACCTTTTTAGCTGCATAATGTATCCTAAATAACTACTGCTACAATTTACTTAAAACAAAAATAGTAGCTAATACTACTACAATTTAGCCATAAGTCTCATTTCTCACTTTCCCTCCCAATTTCCACGGCAATCTCCACCATCGCCGTTGGTGTACCGTTGCAGCGTCACCATGATTTTATATTCTCTTACTCTGGTCTCCATCTCCAGCTTGATGCAATTTCACCACGAACCGGATAATTCCGCGACTGAAATGGCTGTCATCTGAGACTCTGCGAGCTTGGTGGAATCTCATGTACTGAGCTTGGTGGAATCTCATGTACTGTTTCTCTCTAAATGCTACCGAGTATTTCTTTTTTCCCACGCTTGCTTTAGTCAGGTTATTAATTACTTTAGTTCATGTATTTATGTGCATTCTAGCTGGTGAGCACCGACTATAAGGATGAGGTTGAGATTGTTAGTATTCGTTCTTGACAACATCTAATGCGCAGCGGAATAAAACATCAAGAACAGATCTAGATCTATAATTAAACATGCGATGAGCCCTATGAACACGAAGATCGAAGACTTACGTGTTTGTAACGCTTCCAATGTAGTAGTAAAGCTTCCAAGCTTCCAATGTATCCTTCGAGAGCGTTTCCACATTATGGTATCCACGTGTCTTTAATCAGCCGGATGAACAATTCCTCGATATCAATATTCAACGAGAGAAGCCAAGAATCTCCTATTGAATATTGCAGTATATTTTTGTAGTGTGTTCTCTGTATAATGTTCTTACGTTAATCCCATGATTAACTCCCATTATTTAAGATAACCACCCACTACTTAATTGAATGGGCTATGGGCTTGATTAATTAATGTCCAACATTCAACTTAATTAGGCCCAATCTAATATCTAGTCCATTAAGCTTTCAATCTCCCACTTGGACTAGAATTAGACAACATACCGTGCACTATGCATATACCCTTGAACTGATTAACAATACACTTGATAGTGTGACCCAATAGGCCCCCATTACCGACGATGATCTAATCAAAGTCTGCACAAAACTCTTGGACTGCGTTGTGCAGCGAACTCGATATATGACGGACGTTTACGTGAAAAACAGTAAAATAACCTTTACATGAAGTTTATGTAACATCCTTTCATTCATGACACACTCGATTGAGCCTAGGATTTTGCTACGTGTCTATCCCAATAGCTCAATCATTTTTCTCATCTTTATTATAAGACCCATATGATCATATTCAATTACTTTAATTGAATATATCTCTTGCATTGGCCAATGACTTTATGGTCGAATAATATAGAGAAAATAAGTGCTCACTCGAAAATCTAATCGAGGAATGAATCTCATTCTTGGCTCAACTATCATTTTCATTTGTCTCATGATGCACCCAATCCAAGCCGTGTCTTGCCACTCGCAAGCGTTGCCTTGGTCAAAGTATAACACTCAACAAACAAAATGTATAATGACCTCAGGTCTAAGGACTATTACATACTCCACACACTAAGAAATCGTAAACATCAAACAAACGATTTAATAGTTGGGTATACCAATACTCTCCAAAGTATTCATGTGTCCATCACGGATATCAAATATCTCGTAGTTGTGAGAACCACTACATTCTCTAAGAATGTGATGCAGACCACATGCTAACCTATAACATATCATCAATATCTCATTCTTGATGATCATTGGTTAAGGCTATTTTAGAATTATACTATATCATTGATGTCTCACAGCAAAAATGACAGTGATAATTCAAGGGAACAAATAAGAGAATAACGACAAACATCAAAATGATTATTCCATTAAATGCACGAAACCCATAGATAAAACGTTATCTTCGATTGTGATCAAAAGAAAGTATGTCTCAACAAAGGAGTTTCTAAAATATACAAACTTTAAACTCCCACTGAATCAAAGTCAAGATTCCACATGTCTAACACACAAGCTCTCACAACAGCTTGGTAAAAGGGTCAGCTAAGATATCGTTAGTGGGTACTCTTTCTAATTTTACATTGCTCATTTCTATTAATTCTCTAATCAGATGATATCGACTTGAAAATGCTTGTTCTTGTTTGGAAGCTAGTATCAGTGTACCTAGTCACGGATAGCTCTGGCTGTCCACCATAGCCCCAACAATCTATTAGGTCCATCCCAATAGATTTTGATCCCAAGGATGTGGGAGGCCTCACCGAGATCCTTCACCATAAAGGATTTAGACAGCCAATCTTTCATGGATTGCATCATGGATCGGTCGCTCCCATAATCATAATGTCATCGACATTATGACTAGGTAGACAATATTTCCATTCTCGCGCTTACTATAAACGCATGGGTCCCAATTGCTTCTGACAAAGTCAAACAATTTGATAGCTCTGTCAAAACAAATATTCCAACTCCTCGATGCTTGCTTAAGTCCATAAATGAACTTCTTTAGCCTACATACTGCATTCGGCCTCTCTTTGGACACAAAAACCTTCAGGCTGTGTCATATAGACATCACCTTCTAGTCTCCATTGAGAAACACAGATTAAAATTATAGTACGCAGCTATCGCAAGTAATATCCTAATGGACTTGATTTTTGCAACTGGTGAAAAGGTCTCGTCATAGTCAGTGCCTTCACGTTGACTATAACCCTTTCCCACCAACCTATCCTTGTAGGTTCGTATCTTACCATCTGCATGGGTAAGCCCCATCTGGTAAGTCATCAACTAGTTCCCATACTAGATTGAAATACATCGAGTCCATTTCAGATATTAAAGCTTCGAGCCACATCTTTGAATCGGTGTCAAACACCGCTTCAGTATAGGTCTTAGGTTCATCATCATCCGACTCGAATTCATCATCTTGGTTCTAAACCATTAGATTCAGTCTTTGGGATGCACGACGAGTCCTCTGTGGCCTATTGAGTCGGGTTGTTTGTGCAGGTTCATGCTGTTCATTTTGAACGTGAGTAGGCTCCTCCATGTTGACTTCCTCAACATTTTGGAGATTCTCAAGAATTTTCTCATGAATATCTTGAGGTAGAGATGGCACAACTATTGTGTCATTGACGAGCCCAAGTTTTGTGCTCTTTTTCTGTGTCTTGTCTAGGTCTAGATCGAGTCTTTTGTGTCTTTCTTGTTGTGTTTTGTGTCTGGGAGGACACATTGGTCTGCAGGGAGTAAGGCAGGGCAGAAATGGGCAAGAAGGAGTGGAACTTGCATGGCGGATGAATAGAGATACGATGCACCTCGAGGGCACAAGGAGCTTAGCTCACACTGAGCTTCAAACTCCGATGGTTGTTCCGTTTCACGGCGTGACCTCCCTGCTGCACCGCAAGTTCAATCTCCGGAAGGGTAGTCTAATGGGCAAGCGGAAGTGAAGAAGGCGAGCAGAGCCCAAGAAGAAGAAGGAGGGCAAGAGAAGGCAGAGGGAGAGCTAATGGGCAAGATACGCGAGATCTGGGCGAATCTCGCTAAATCCGGAAAGGATGCGCGCTGACACCGAATCTCATGAAATCCGGAGGAGATCACCTCGGATCCGTCTGGGCAAGGAAAGAGCGCCGATCAACAAGGAAAACCTACCAGATTGTCCAGCCCATGGGCCATAAACCATCGCCGATCTCTCTAGGCCTATATATATGGATGAAGGCGCGACTTGTGCGTCTCTTCCGCGTTCCAACTCTCACTCTCATTATCAAATTCATCCAGCAGCACCACATACATTAAGTCCCTTCGGGGCAAACACTTTTATTTGCTATTCGTATGTTTTGTGGTGCACTTTGGGCTCGCCGTTTCTATTTCGTTCAATTAATAGTAAGTTGGTTCCGTTTAATTATGGTTTCAATTAACTGTTGCATGTTTATTTATTTTATGTCTAGCTAAGTCTTTATTCTGGTTTGGGCGTGACTAAGTGGAGCATGATTAATATAACTCGAGAGGTCTAAGTAGGGCATTACGATCTGCATGCGTGTGTTCCCAAGCACTAGGTCCCGGCATTATATAACTTAACCAAACTTTGTGTGTTAGTTGCAAATAACATAGTGGGTAAGGAAGGTTGCAAGTAATAATTGGATTAAGGTTTGGTGTATTGAGGTGTCCTCATGCGTGGGCATTACGGGTTAGATAGTTTGCATAGGGTGTCCCTTGCCTTCTTTACATAGAAAGGATAGATTTGGAGGGGTGCGTCGTGGGCGTGACGCGTGACAACGGGGCCTCGACGTATGTCTCTTATAACCGGTTGATGCATGTCATGTAGAGAAAACCTTTGCACCTAGGACCGAGTGTTAATCGTCTTCACGAAGTTGTTGCCCAAGCCAGACTCGTCTTATTATTTGATATTCCCTTTGAGTTCATTTCAGATTACTTTAGTCATACCTATAGTGATCAAGATAATTACACCACTCTCATCCCTTTTAAGTGACATCGTGACATCAGAGATTGCTACACCAACTCGTGGGATCGACCCTATACTTATCGCTGGCTACGCCTGTGATGGGCAATAGGTTATAAATTTATTTTGAACGCTAAACGACAACGTGTCAGAATTGGCGTTGTCGGGAGTTGCATTCCAATAGTATCTCTATTTCTTGAATTTATATTGCTTTCTTTATTGTATGCTACGACCTAACCTTGCAGGAGAGAACGGAGGACTTTTGTACGATCCTGAGATCGAAAAGCACGCAAGGCGGAGAGAGAAAGAGACGGAGGGCACGACAAGCTGCGAGGGCAGCTAATCCAGAAGAGAACCCAGAGGGCAATATGATGGGTGAACAACCACAAGTAGAGCGGACATTAAGGGAAATGGTGTTCCCTAACAACCAGAACCTGAGGCCAACGGGCATCACTTTGCCCGCCATCAATGGCAACTGGGAGATGAAGCATTCCTTCATCCAAATCCTCCCCCGATTCAGTGACATGCCCGGGGAGGATCCACAAAGGCATTTACAAGATTTCGAGATGGCGTGTGGGACTATCCGCGCCAATGAAAACCTTGGAGAATATGTGAGATTAGTATCATTCCCCTTCTCTCTGCATGATGGGGCAAGAGAATGGCTCTACACCTCGCCGTTGGAAGTGTGACCACGTGGGCACAACTTCACCGAAGTTCTCGAGAAGTACTTTCGCCGCCCGTATTCGAACATGAGGAAAAGGATAAGCGGCATCAAAATGGGCACGGAGAGACCTTTATGATTCTTGGGAAGGTTTAAACAATTGAAAGCGAAATGCCCTCAACATCAAATTCCGGATCATGATCGATCCAATATTTCATGGCGGGTTGAGGCAACAGAGAAAATTTGGGTGAATGCGACTTGTGGAGGATCAATATGAATAAAGTTCCCAGTGAGGCCTTTAGATCGCTGGGCGAGATGGTCAAGAAAGCGAGACGAAGGAGGAGAAGTTCCGAGGCAAGCTGCCGCTACTTCTTCAACCGTGGAGACCAAGCTGGATAAACTCTGTAACCTGTTCGACAAGTTCATAACCAACACAGGACCAGGGCAAGGGCAAAAGAAAGCTAAAGTTTGCCAAATATGCGCTGCCGTGACACATCACACGGATCAATGCCCCACACTGTTTGAAGAAGAAGAAGTCAATGCAGTGGGTCAGAATGGTAATGGGCAATACGAGCAGAGGAGATATGATCCAAACTCTCAGACCTACAACCCAGGATGGAGGAACCACGAAAACTTTAGGTGGTCTAACAACCAAGCGAGGCGGTGACAACAACAAGCAGCAGATGCGGAGGCGGGGACAACAACGACCATACGAAATAATCGGTGACTAAAGCGGTGGGCCATCGTTGGCCGAACTTGTGCACACTATGGCACGAGAAAATGTGAAGGCTCAACAAGAGAACGAGAAATTCAAGGTCGAGACAAGAGGAGCCCTCCAGAGCCTTGGGAACCAAGTTTCCCAATTGACGGCCGTCGTAACGCGTCTTGAGAAGAAGCAAGGAAATTTACCTCCTCAAGTAGAGGTAAACGAGTTAGCCCAACTGAATGCTGTAGCCCTGAAGAAGTGGGAAGAAGCTGCCAGAGAAAGTTTTCATGCCTAGGACGACGCAGACATGCACAAGTGGAAGATCTCACGAACACAATGGTCGAGATGACAATGATCAAGAGGCGCGAGGAAAAGGCGAGGAAAAAGAAGAGGCAATCATTGAGCCAACCTATGTCAAACCTAATCCTAGGTTTTACCTCCCTTCCGAGCAGATTGGCAAGAAGAGAGAGAGAAAGAAATGAGCGAGATGTATCGCGTGTTTGAAGGTGGAAATTAATATACCACTCATCATCGCTCTGGGCACGATGCCAAATGGGCAAAGTTCATGAAAGAATTGTGCGAGAAAGGTGAAATACAAAGATGATGCAAAATTCAAGTGGGAGAAAATGTATCCATGATCTTGCGTGAAATTGCCGAAGTGTGGAGATCCAGGGATGTTTTTCATTCCCTGCGTAATAGGCAATACGAGGATCGAAAGGGCCATGCTGGATTTGGGGGCATCTATAAACGTCATGCCCTTGTCAATGTTCAATGAATTAAAGGTGGGAACCCTGAAGCCAACACGAGTGGTTATCCAATTAGCAGACAGGTCCAACGTCTATCCGGAAGGAATCATCGAAGACGTATTGGTCAAAGTGGAGGAACTCATATTTCCAGCGGACTTCTACGTTCTGGATATGGGCACGATGGGTAACAAATCCTCAGTTATGCTCTTGGGTCGACCATTCATGAAGACGGCCAGGACCAGGATCGATTGCGACACGACAAGTTATCTTGTGAATTCGACGGCGAGACGGTGACCTTCAACATCTTCAAGGCCATGGAGCATCCGATTGATATTGAGGTCGTGGAATTCATTGATCACATTGAACCCATGGTGGGAGACATCCTGCACGAGATAGGTTTACAAGATCCGCTGGATGCAGCAATTCAAAGTGGTCTTAAGGAAAGAGACACTCAAGGAGAAGCAGCTTACGGACAATGTCGGGAGGCCCTGCTTTATTTGCGAAGCGAACCCGAGGGACTCAAGTGGTCAATATACCAGAACATGCCCAAGCTGAGGGAAGAAGAAAAGCTCGTTCCATCCCTTATGAGAGCACCGAAACTCGAGCTAAAGACTCTTCCTCACCACCTGAAGTACATCTTTCTAGGGAAGGACGACACCTTGCCCGTGATCATCAATGCTAAACTCAGTCCGAGTCAGGAGGAAGCTGTGAGAAGTGTTATCGGGCAATACAAGGAAGCTATTGGATGGACATTGGCCGACATCAAGGGCATCAGCCCTTCCATATGCGTTCACAATATTCTGATGGAAGAAGAAGCCAAACCAGTACGCGATCAACAAAGGAAGTTGAACCCAGCTATGAAGGAGGTAGTCATGAAGGAGATCTTGAAGCTTCTCGACTTGGGCATCATATATCCCGTATCAGACAGTAAATGGGTCAGCCCAGTACACGTCGTGCCCAAGAAGTCAGGCATTCAGGTAGTGAAAAACGAGAAAGGAGAGTTGATCCCAACAAGGCTCCAAACAGGTTGGAGGATGTGTATTGACTATCGAAAGCTCAACACGGTGACCCGAAAAGATCACTTCCCATTACCTTTCGGTGACGAGATCTTTGGAAAGGTTAGCCGAAACAAATTCTTTTATTTTTAGAGCGGATACTCGGGCTACATGCGAGATATGGTTTGCCCAGGTGATCGAGGATAAAACTACTTTCACATGCCCATTCGGGACATTTGCCTACGAAGAATGCCTTTTCTTGTGTAATGCCCTGTGGACATTTCAATGATGCATGATGAGCATCTTCTCGGACCTATTAGAGAAATGCATCGAGGTCTTTATGGACGACTTTACCGTCTATGGGAATCATTCGATGAGTGCTTGACAAATTTGGAGGTAGTCCTACAGAGATGTGTCGAAAAGAATTTGATCCTAAATTATGAGAAATGTCATTTCATGGTACAAGAAGGGATTGTTCTTGGGCACGTGGTGTCTGAAAGAGGGATAGAAGTAGATAGAGCTAAAGTAGAGATCATCGCCAAATTGCTTTATCCGACTTGATAAAGCAAGTCGAGGTTTCCTTGGGCACTGGTTCTCTGAGAAGATTTGTGAAGGACTTCGCAAAGATCGCTGACCCATGACACGACTACTCCAGAATGATGTACCATGAGAATTCGATGAAGAGTGTAAGATAGCTTTTGATACTCTGAAGAATAACTTAATTTCAGCACCGATCATTCAACCCCCTGATTGGGGCATGCCGTTTGAAGTTATGTGCGATGCAAGCGGATATGCCGTGGGAGCCGTCTTGGGACAACGAAGAGGAAAGGAAAGTCATGCTATATACTATGCCTCAAGAACTCTCAATGCAGCCCAATGCAACTACAGCACGACCGAGAAAGAGCTCTTGGCGGTCGTCTTTGCTGAAAATTTCGATCATATCTCATCGGGGCCAAGACAATCGTCTACACCGATCATACTGCCCTGAGATACCTGATGGCCAAGAAGGAGTCAAAGCCACGACTAATCAGATGGATCTTGCTTCTCCAAGAGTTCGATGTAGAAATCAAAGACAAGAGTGGAGCACAAAACCTTGTGGCCGACCACTTGAGTAGGATATTGAAGGGAGAAGACCCGGTGCCCATTGCAGAGACCTTCCCTGAAGAACATTTGTACTTCATTCAGGGCACGACGGAGTTCGAGCCATGGTATGCAGATTTGGTGAATTACAAAACCACTGGAGAACTCCCTGTTGGGCTCACTACGTATCAAAGAAACAAAATCAAAGCAGATTGCCGTGCCTACATATGGGATGATCCCTACTTATGGAGAAAGTGCGCTGATCAAGTTTTGCGACGATGTGTGCCCGGCGAGATCAAAGACATTCGAATCACCGCCACTACAAAGAATGTGGAGGTCACTTTGGGCACAAGAGGACGGCGAGAAAGGTTTTAGGCAGTGGATTCTTACGGCCCACGATATTCAAAGATGCCTATGAATTTGTGTAAGCAATGCAAAAGTGTCAACAAGAAGGAAATATCACAAAGAGGAATGAGATGCCCATGATACATATCCTTCCCGTGAAATCTTTGATGTATGGGGATGGACTTTATGGGACCATTACCGAGCTCGAGGGCAATCGTACATCTTGCTTGCGATGGATTATGTCTCGAAATGGCTTGAGGCAAGGCAAGTGCCACTAATGACTCAAAGGTAGTTTCAGCTTTTCTTAAAGCTAATATCTTCAACAGGTTCGGCGTGCCCAAGGCAATTATCAGCGATCAAGGAACCCATTTCTGCAACACTACTATCACCAAATTGTTCGAGAAATACGGTGTAACCCATCGTGTGACTACAACCTACCATCCGCAGGCTAATAGGCAAGCGGAGTTGTCCAACAGAATAATCAAGACTATATTGAGGAAGGTAGTGGGACCTACAGGTAAGGACTGGAGCACTCGTCTTGATGACGCGCTATGGGCATACAGAACTGCATACAAGACCCCCTTGGGCATGTCACCATACCGAATTGTGTTTGGTAAGATGTGTCATTTACCAGTGGAACTAGAGCACAAGGCATTTTGGGCAGTGAACAAGCTCAACTTTGATTGGGACCGTGATGGCCAAGCTAGAAAGCTTCAGCTTCAAGAACTGGAAGAGATAAGGCTAGAGGCGTATGACAATGCCGTTCTATATAAAGAAAGATTAAAAAAGGCACATGACCGTCTTATCAAGGCCAAGTCATTCGAGCAAGGGCAATTGGTGCTTTTATACCAGTCTCGATTCAAGTTGATGTCGGGCAAGCTAACAAGCAAGTGGTGCGGACCATATGAAGTAAAAACTTAATTTCGAATGGGTGTCGAGGTCGCAGACCTGAAGACGAAGAAGATCTTCAAGGTCAATGGACAACGTCTGAAGGCTTACTATGGGCATCACGAGATAGATCCAGGGGAATTGCATCAGGTGCAAGCCCTCGACGGGAAAGATTAAAAAGAGAAATCTAGTCGAGCCACGACAATAACCAAGGCGCTGGCCAGGAGGCAACCTGGTATTTTATTTGCTTTCGTTGTTGTTGTTTTTTTTTTTTCCCGTTTTGCGCGTGGTGTTGTGTTGGTCATTCTACAGGAACAGTTGTGATCGTGATCGAAGAGGGCAAGATGAGACGCTAGACATTCACCGTGGGCAAGAGGGTGAGTTCTGGAACAAGTGGCAGGCGGTTGTCAGGAGAAAGGACGTAACGTCCCTTATAACTGGCCACTCCATAATTACCTCACCCACGTCGCCTCAACCTCTCGCAAATTCCCCTCTCTCACCGAGCCTTAAAGAAGAAACCTCCCATTTTCAAAAATGACCGCCAGTAAAACCGAGCCAAACCACCAAAAGCTCCCGATTCCTCCGAACCAAAGAAAACCACGAGCTAAAATCAGCAATGGCGACCCCCTCTGAGACTCCTACTACCCCCGAAATGCCTAAAAGCCCGTCTCCAGTTAACTCCGAGGACCTGGAGAAAATAATAGAGGAGCAAGCGCCCTCTCCCGTAAAGGCGACGCCGGAGGAACCACCGAGAGGGCGGCGACGAAACCCAAGAAGAAGAAAGCGAGGCCAACAAGGAGAAGGCGTCCCGAACGGAGAATGAAGATACCCCTGCGGAGACGGAGGAGTCCACCTCGGACGAAGCTGACGAACTGGAGCCCTCCGGCGAGAAGGAGAAAAGCGAAGAAAGAGAAGAAACCCCAGCCGAGAAAGACTCCGAGGGCACCACCACCACCGAGAAAGAAGCCTCGTCGGAGCTACCTCCACCTTCAAGGAAGAGAACCCGGGGGTACCTTACGAAGATGGCATCACCCTCCTCTGGAAAAGGGAAAGCCGTCCTGACCACGGAGAGGCCACCCCGAGGTTCAACACCACCTCGATGAGGGCATTGTAAAGCCAAGACGCTAGACATGGAGGTCTTTGGAGAGTCAGGGGTTAAGGATGAGGTGAAAAAGTTTTTCGCAAGGATTGGATGGGGAGCGTTTTTGGAATGGCCAGGACGGCTGTACATCACACTGGCGAGGGAGTTTATTCAAACTCTCGAAATAAAGAACCCAGGCAAAGTGAAGGCGACCACGATCGCATCAAATTTAGGCGATGGGCATGACTTCTCGTTCTCTGTGAACGACTTCAACTGCACCCTGGGCATGACAGAAGTTTTTGAGACGAAGACCACAGAGTACAAGGAGGCTTTCACCTACGTCCCCGAGCACACAGGGGAGGAGTGGAATGAAAAATGGTCATCGATTGGTCTGGGCACAACGTTCAAGTCAGGATACACTAAGGGCAATGAGCTGAGGAGCAACGCGCTAAGGATGTGCCATCGCCACCGTCCTACGATTTCTTGGGAAGGTGGACGTGACAACTCCATCTCCCAGCAGGAGTTGTTCATCTTGTGGTGCATGTGGCATGGCCACAAGGTGAACTTTGCCGCGTTTGCAGCTGCCCATTTCAAGGACATCCTGACTCATCCTAAGCAGAGGATCTCTCTTGCCCATTTGGTGACCGTGTTGTTACCACGGTGAAGGTCTTTGGACGAAGCGAATACCGACACGGAAGTGGAGCCGAGCGTATATTGACACAAGCTATGTTGGAGCGGATGAAGGACATATACTACGACCGGGGCGGAAAACCGGTCTTCACGAGGCCGGCCTTGACGACCAAACAGCCCTCGCGATCGCCCGATCGGCGGAAGAGGATTCAAAGATAGCTAAGAGGAGGATGATGACATCAAAGCCCACTTGACCAGGATAGAGGAACAACAGAAAGCGACCCATGATGCCCTGCTAGCCTACCTTGCCCACGCTGGATTCAGGTATCCAGCTTCCCCTTGACCTTTTGTCCTCCCTTTTTTTTTTGTTTTCTGTTTTGTTGTGTTTTTTTGTTTTTGTTTTGTTGTTTGTTTTTGTTTTGTTTTGTTGTTGTTGGTGGTCAACCCCTTTCCCTCACCCACTTTGCCCTAGGCAAAGTGTGTGAGTGAAGGGGGTTGCGTCTGTTTTTGTTTGTTTGAGTTAAGAGAGTCGGTCCCCACTCTGACCCACTTTGCCCAAGGCAAAGTGTGTGAGTAGGGACCGCCTACCTTGCTCAGTTTGTTTCGTTGTTTGTTGTTTGTGTTCCTCAGTTCACCCACTTTGCTCAACGCAAAGTGTGTGAGTGGGAGGGGGTTTTCGTTTTTGTGTGTCGGTTGGCATGTTTAAATTGGTGGGATTGATTGGCTATATTTTGCTTTGTTGTGAATAATGCTAGTAGTTTTAGGAATTCTGTTTGAGCATGACCGTATGTAAATAAGGATGACGAATTGAATTTGAGCACACATGGTGAGATTTGAGCTTAAACTGTTGTATCTTGATCAACACAGTTTCCTTTCTTGTGTGATTATTGACATCTTCATTAGGCTTTTGCTAGAACTTGCGTGCACTCTTATGTCGAGGCCTTATTGACTTAGTTAAAACATTTAGATGACTTAGGCATATTTTCTTTCAAATAGCCCATCGAGCAAAAAATGTCCTACCTAATGTTAATCCTCGTTCATTTATGAGCTTAATAATTTCTTTCATTCACTTAAATTAGCCTGGAAAAAGAAGCCTACCCGGTCAATTAGACTCAGGAGCTAATAGAAGAGAAGGGCAAAGGGAAGAACAGTAGCCTCGTAATGGGCAAGAAAAAAAGGGGGTTACCAGAATTTCAAAGAAATGGGCAAAATGCCCAATATAAAGAAGGTACCCAGAATCGAAAGAAAAACGAAGGACTTGAAATAAAAGAATATATATTGATGAAGTCCTAAGATGGTTGTGCTGAGGCCCGTAAGAAAAAGGCGAAAGGAAATCCATGGAGGACAAAATAAATTCCTCGAACCTGAGTCCATAATGACCTTAGCCTCGTCCAAAAAATTTCCCACCTATGTCTTAAGCCCATTACAACCAAATAAAGACCTAAGGATGAATGTTTAAAACTTTGTCTAAACGGTGGAGATGGTAGAGGGCACGCAAGCCTATGGCATAGTCGAAATGAAAGATGTCCTGAGCGTATACACTAGCCTATACACAAGAGTACAGAGTGTTGGTAAGGAAAATGCCCAATATGCTCAAATTCGTATTTTGACTTGTTTGATGGTCGTTGCTTGAATGAAGTCTACTTGAATTGCTAGTTTGTTCTGATGAAGCTTATATTGACCGAGATATCCTGCTGGTGGAAATGTGCTAACCTTTTCTGTTTTGAGTCTTTTCTTTCTTTCTTTTGTCTTGGGCAAATTACGCGTGCATGCTTGAGGACAAGCATGTTTAAAGTGTGTGCGTGTGACGAGCCCAAGTTTTGTGCTCTTTTTCTGTGTCTTGTCTAGGTCTAGATCGAGTCTTTTGTGTCTTTCTTGTTGTGTTTTGTGTCCGGGAGGACACATTGGTCTGCGAGGGAGTAAGGCGGGCGAAATGGGCAGAAGAGTGGAACTTGCATGGCGGATGAATAGAGATACGATGCACCTCGAGGGCACAAGGAGCTTAGCTCACACACGGGCTTCAAACTCAAGATGGCTGTTGGTTTCACGGCGTGACCTCCTTACTGCACCGCATGTTCAATCTCCGGAAGGGTAGTCTAATGGGCAAGCGGAGTGAAGAAGGCGGCGAGCCCAAGAAGAAGAAGGAGGGCAAGAGAAGACAGAGGGAGAGATAATGGGCAAGATACGCGAGATCGGGCGAATCTCGCTAATCCGGAAAGGATGCTTGACGACACCGAATCTTATGAAATCCGGAGGAGATCACCTCGGATCCGTCTGGGCAAGGAAAGAGCGCCGATCAACAAGGAAAACCTACCAGATTGTCCAGCCCATGGGCCATAAACCATCGTCGATCTCTCTAAGCCTATATATATGGATGAAGGCGCGACTTGTGCGTCTCTTCCGCGTTCCAAATCTCACTCTCATTATCAAATTCATCCAAGAAGACCACATACATTAAGTCCCTTGGCAAACACTTTTATTTGCTATTCGTATGTTTTGCCGGCGGCACTTTGGGCTCGCCGTTTCTATTTCGTTCAATTAATAGTAAGTTGGTTCCGTTTAATTATGGTTTCAATTAACTGTTGCATGTTTATTTATTTTATGTCTAGCTAAGTCTTTATTCTGGTTTGGGCGTGACTAAGTGGAGCATGATTAATATAACTCGAGAGGTCTAAGTAGGGCATTACGATCTGCATGCGTGTGTTCCCGAAGCACTAGGTCCTGGGCATTATATAACTTAACCAAACTCGGTGTGTTAGTTGCAAATAACATAGTGGGTAAGGGAAGGTTGCAAGTAATAATTGGATTAAGGTGTCGGGTGTCCGCGTCCCAAATAGTCTGTTGGTGTGGGCGAGTTGGAGTAGTCATAGCATTGCCTTTGCCAATACCGGGTCCATCTAGATCATACTTATTGCTGTAGGCTTGCATGTCTTGAGGTGTCCTCGTGCGTGGGCATTCTGAGGTTAGATAGTTTGCATAGGGTGTCCCTTACCTTCTTTACATAGAAAGGATAGATTTGGAGGGGTGCGTCGTGGGCGTGACGCGTGACAACGGGGTCACGACGTATGTCTCTTATAACCGGTTGATGCATGTCATGTAGAGAAAACCTTTGCACCTAGGACCGAGTGTTAATCGTCTTCACGAAGTTGTTGCCCAAGCCAGACTCGTCTTATTATTTGATATTCCCTTTGAGTTCGTTTCAGATTACTTTAGTCATACCTATAGTGATCAAGATAATTACACCACTCTCATCCCTTTTAAGTGACATCGTGACATCAGAGATTGCTACACCAACTCCTCGTGGGATCGACCCTATACTTATCGCTGGCTACGCCTGTGATGGGCAATAGGTTATAAATTTATTTTGAACGCTAAACGACAGCGTGTCAGTCATCTTGTATTTGATGAGTCTCATTGTCTTGAGGTGGCCCTCTAAGAGTCATTTCCATTCCCAATAGATCGTCAAATACTCCCACTGAATTCTTGTTCACACCATTGAACAATCTTTCGTCCTCTTTGTTGTTTTGTGGTTATTGAATTTCTTCAAGATCTACATCATTGTGACCTTGTTCCTTGGAAACATAGGAGTCTTCAAGAAACGTCATATTCCTAGAGATGATCACCATATGATCTCTAGGTGAGTAGAATTCATATCCTCTAGTTTCCTTAGGATATCCCACAAGACAACATTTCTCACTTTTCGATTCCAACTTATCAGTCAACATTTTTTTAACAAAAGCAGGATAACCCCAGGTCCGCAAATAGTTAAGATTTGCTCTTTTCCCATACCATATCTCATATGGTGTTTTCTCGACTGATTTGGAAGGAACCCTATTCAAAATATGAGCAGCGGTAATTAAGGCATGACCCCAAAGGAATAAAGGGAGACTAGCGAAACTCATCATGGATCGAACCAAGTCTAATAAGGTTTGACTTCTTCTCTCGGATACACCATTCAGTTATGGTGTTCCCGGAGGAGTCCAGTCTGACCGGATTCCATGTGATTTCAAGTAATCAAGAAATTCTCGGTTTAAGTATTCCCCTCCTCGATCTGATCGAAGATTCTTGATACTTTTACCAAATTGTTTCTCAACTTCTAACTTAAACTCTTTGAACTTATCAAGAGCTTCAGATTTGTGTTTCATCAGATACACATATCTAAACCTTGAATAATCATCAGTAAAAGTTTTGAAATTCGAATATCCACCTTTTGCTTGAGTTAGAAACGGTCCACACACATCTGAGTGGATCAACTCTAGCAATTCTTTGGCACGTAACCCTTTCCCAGAAAATTGTTTCTTAATCATTCTCTCTTTGAGACATGATTCACAAGCACCATATGATTCAAAATCAAAAGGTGTGAGATAATCTAATTTTCTCAATCTTAATTGCTATCATTTTCTCATTGATATGACTAAGTCTACAATGCCAAAGATAAGTAGCATTATTCGTATTACTTAGCTTAGGTCGTTTGTTTTGCACATTGAGAATATTTCGTTCACATTCAAGCATATATAAACCATTCGAAAGAAAAACATTTCCATAAAACATTCCATTAAGGAAAACGTGCAACAACTGTTTCCAAAATGGAAGGGAAAAACCCTTCAATGTCTAACATAGGAATGGAAATAATATTCTTTGAAATAGTAGGAACGAAATAACAATCATGTAAATCTAGTCTATAACCCGAAGGAAGATCCAATCTATAAGTCCCCACGCGTTCAGCAGCAACTCTTGCTCCATTTCCCACGCAGTAGGTCGACCTCCCCAGATTCACTTTCTGCATCACTAAGCCCTTCACATTATTACAAATGTGAGCCACACGGTATCTAATACCCGTGAATGTGAATTATTTATGACATATTCATCTCAAAGACAAACATACCTGAGCTACCACCCATTGCACCTTGTGCCTTAAAATTTGGGCAGTCTCTCTTCCAGTGCCCCTTCTCATGACAGAATAGGCACTTATCCTTTGCCAATGTCGGCTTCTTCTGAGCCCCTCCACTCTTCTTAGGCTTCAAGACATCTAATGTCTTCTTCTTGTTTTCTTTTGCTTTTTCTTCCCTTTGGAAGATTGAGCAGAAGAGCTCACCATGAGCACAGATTTGCCATCAGAAGTAGAGGACTCGTAAGTCTTCAACATGTTGTGAAGATCAGTCAATCCCACCTTTGTGTTGTTCATATTGAAATTTACTATGAAATTCGCAAATGAATCAGGTAGCGATTGCAAAACCAGGTTTGTTGAGACATTGGTTGGCAGAGTCGTTCCAATCGACGCCAGCCTCTCAATTAACCCAATCATCTTCAAAACATGTTCAGAGACCTTGCTCCTATCATGAAGTGTACACTTGAATAGATCTCGGAGTATCTCATACTCCAAAGTTTGTGCATCTAAGGCAAACAAACTCTTCAAGTGCTGAATCATTTCATAGGGTAGCAAGCATTCATGTTGCATTTGGAGTTCCAAACTCATAGAAGTCAACATAATGCCCTGAGCCGATATAGCATCCTCAACGTGCTTCTCATGAGCAACCCTGTCAAACGAGGCATACTCAGGAGAACGCTCATAGGGGATGATACTGATTGGTTTATCCAAGACATACTCAATCTTATCCGTCCTTAATACCAATCGCAAGCAACGTAGCCAATCCGTATAGTTTGACCCAGCCAACAATTTTTTTTTCATCAAACACTTATACAACATAGTCGACATCGTAACTGAACGAAAAATTTACAGAAATTAGAACAAAATTAGAACAAAGTAAACACAGATCACAATCGTATCACTAATCAAACAATGGTTTATTGTATTGATTAGCTCCCACTAATTTTAACATATATTGCACCCCCAAATGTAAAATACGGATTTATAACAAATATAAATCTTAGTAGTCCAAGATCCAAGTCAATATTATTACAGCCTCTGCTTTGGCTGATGACTGTAAATAATATCACTCGGTGGGCCTCCAAGCCGATTGCAACATTGATTTGTAGCGATTCAAGTCTTATATTATTATAGCCTCTGCTTTGGCTAATGACTATAATAATAATACTTGGTCAGTTTCCAAAACCGATCACAACAAATAAATTTACAATTCTTGGTTTATTAATCCAATTAATATGCATCCACTAATTATTTTGATCGCTTTGACTGTTTCAAAATAATTAAGCAAGTCAACCCCATCACACGATGCCAACCATGCATCTATGAATGAGCCTTTGCCTTGTCGATTTCGGAGTAAACACTTTGGTGTAAAACTCTTGGACGAAAGAGGCTAGGATTCTCATACAATTATGATTGATGATGCGTTTTGTTTCAAAAACTAGACTTGTATTTAAGTGGGGATAAAACATGTGATACTAATTGTCTATTTAATATCCAATATTAAATTCAAAACAATTACTGGGTGCCGCCTACCCAGGCATGAAATGCGGACCACACATATTGGGCGCCGCCTACCCAAACATAGTAACACGGACTATAATTATTGGGCGCCGCCTACCCAAACAATAAAAGCGGTCTCTAACTACTATAGTTAAAAAGAAGCATAGAATCAAATAGCATGCTTATCTATCACAGAACAACAGCAAATAGGGCTCAACGAATAAATTCATTAATCTAATTAATAATTTAATTCTCTAATTAAAAGTGGATATACTCATTCATATTAATTCCAAATTAATATAAAATTCATTTTCGTTATTATTTCTAAAATAATAATCAAATAAGATTTATTAATCTAATTAATAAATCAATTCCTTATTATGAACATTAGAAATTATATTAATTCTAAATTAATACAAAATCAAACCTTCTACTATTATTTCAAAATAATAATAAAGTTTAAATTTATTAATCTAATTAATAAATTAATGTTCAAAATAGTGATTAGTTTTATTAATTCTAAATTAATAAAATTAATCCATGTAAATTAGTAAATTATATTCATTCCAATTAATATAAAATCAAAACTTATATTATTATTTAAAAATAATAATAAAGTTTTAATTTATTAATCTAATTAATAAATTAATTTCAAAATTATGACTAAATTTATTAATTCTAAATTAATAAATTAAATCCATGTACATAATTAGATTGTATTAATTCTAAATTAATACAAAATCGAAATTAATGTTATTATTTGAAAATAATAATATTAAACAAAACTTATTAATCCAATTAATAAATTAATTTGTGTAATTGGAAATTGAATTTTATTAATTCTAAATTAACAAAATTGGTTTTTTTTTTTTTAATTAACTTTTTGCCCAATTTGCTATATTAAAATTAAAGCCCAAAAGGCGTCCGAATTTAAAAAACCCAGCGATTCTGCTGGCCCAAAGCCCGCGATTCGCGGCCCACATGCAGAAGCATGAGTTCAGCCCAAATGTCGACCCGAATCCAAGATCCGACCCGATCGACCCGACCTACGTCGCGCAGCAACCCAATTCCATTAGGGTTTGCTGCGCGTGAATCGCGCGCCTCGCCATTGTTCCTCCGCCCGCCCGGTACGACGTCGACGCCAGCGCCTCCGTGACTTCGCCGACGTCGTTCCATGGCCGCTGCATCATCTCCATGCCGTCGCACGAGACGCCGGAGTGAAGAACAACAACCATGGTTGCGGTTTGAGAGACAACGCCGAGGGCATTTCTACTCCGTGAACACACGGCCGCGCCGCCGCGTCGCTCCGCCACCCACGCAACAAGTGTTCGCCGTGGCGGCGAGCACGGCGCTAGCGCCGCGCCGCCAACAAGCGACGTTCCATATTCTAACGCACGTCCATCGTGCGCGCAAACCAGCGTGCATTCACCTTCCTGCGCTCTTCTCCTTCACCCAACTCCGCCGTGCACGACTTTCAACAATGATATCGCGGCGGCGACGAGCGCGAGCGCCTCGCGCCGCGTCGTCGACCGCCGTGATATCACCGACGTGCACAAACGACTGTTCGGTGGCCCTCCGTTCGAGACGAGTGGCCGCGAAGAAGGATTCCCGGCGGTGGATCTCCGGCGAGTCAATTTCCAAACAAATCCCAGATTTTCAGTTTTTCAATTTCGTTTTTCCAAAACCAATTTCTGATTTCCAAATCCGATTTTTCAAAATTCTAAATTCCGAATATCCACAATTAAATTAGAACACGAATTAATTATAAATCGAGAACCTGGCTCTGATACCACTGTTAGTATTCGTTCTTGACAACATCTAATGCGCAGCGGAATAAAACATCAAGAACAGATCTAGATCTATAATTAAACATGCGATGAGCCCTATGAACACGAAGATCGAAGACTTACGTGTTTGTAACGCTTCCAATGTAGTAGTAAAGCTTCCAAGCTTCCAATGTATCATTCGAGAGCATTTCCACAACTATGGTATCCACGTGTCTTTAATCAGCCGCATGAACAATTCCTCGATATCAATATTCAACGAGAGAAGCCAAGAATCTTCTATTGAATATTGCAGTATGTTTTTGTAGTGTGTTCTCTGTATAATGTTCTTACGTTAATCCCATGATTAACTCCCATTATTTAAGATAACCACCCACTACTTAATTGAATGGGCTATGGGCTTGATTAATTAATGTCCAACATGCAACTTAATTAGGCCCAATCTAATATCTAGTCCATTAAGCTTTCAGAGATTTCATGAAGCAATGCTTGGGTTTTGAAATTATCTTTGGCTAGTGGTCTGGTTAACCTTTTTTCACAAATCTGGGTAAATTCTGATTTGATAGTTTCGTAGTTCTTATGTACTACTTAGATAGTCAATGTGTTCTCGTTGTTATTTATAGGAAAGTTTAGCAAAATATGTCCAAAAGTTTATTATGGCGCCATTGATGAGGGGATCGAAGGCAGTTCTCCGTGCACCGGACTCGTAGCTTACCGAATCAGTTGCGACACGGATGGGAATGCATGCTACGAAAGATAGGGTCGAGTCTGATACATCAACCGTCTACTCAATATCCTTGTACGAGTCCACAATCAGTACCAGGCTTCTTGGCGAGTCCAACCACTAGGGATAGGTCTAACCCTTGCTATCTACGAGCTTTCTGAGTCCATTCCCGAAAGAAGAGTCCTGTTCTTCCTTTCTTTCGGGACTTCTTACTTTACTTTCAGCGGGTTCGGGTTTGGAAGACGGACTACTATATAGTCGGGGATGAAGATGAGAGCAAGGAAGGTTAGTTAACGACCGGCTCCCAACTATAGACTATAGAAAGGGCTATAATAGTAGAAGCAAGGGATTCAGAACTCCGTATCGGCGGAGAAGGGTTTCGCCTCGAATCCAAAAGATTTCTTGTCTTCTCTTAAGATATTTCCTATCGAACGGGAATTAGTAGTAGTGCTAGTGAGGGTATGGAAATTGAATTCATCGATTCTTTCAGAAGTTATATAAATTGGACCCTAGACCGGGTGACTTTTCGTGCTTGTCCTTGGAAATAAGAGAAAATGTTTAGCCCTTTTCTAAAGAAGAGATTGAAGAAGCGGTGTTCAATCTAGGGGAGATCTTACTAATTTATAATAAATAAATACGATGGTTAACTGGGAGTTTGCGCCTACACAACGGATTGCTTGCTTACCAAGCCATTCTGGCAAGCTCCTCCTGTTCGATTATTATTCTTGACTTGACTTATTATTATAAAAACGACTCACTATCCAAATGAAATACGATCGATTATCTACCCAAGAAGATAGAGAGTCCCACATACGAGAAAAGGTCACAAATAGAGTTGAACCAAGTAACATTGCAAAGGCATAATGATAGTAGGGTCGGGATATCCCCGCCCTCCGAACCGGACGTGAAGTACAGACAATGTTTAGTGATGCTTCTTTCTGGTTCTATTAGATAACCGGATTTATGATATAGTGATGTTATTCTAGGTCTGTTCATTTTTCTTACCTTATTATTTTAGTGAAAAGTCAGAATTGGTTTTCCTCTTTGGTATACATATTTGTTGCAGGTGTGCTTGAACTCTGAGACCTGAATGTAGACGTTTCTTTGTTTTTCTAATTATTAATGAAGGAAATGAAATGTAGTGGAGTGTAATGTTATATCTCCCATGTTTTCAGTTTATAATAGGCTGTTCTGTTGGGAAGCTTCTTTTATGTTGATTTTATAGCTTGCTAATTTGTTTTCAATCAACATGATAATTCCAGAATGTGAACTCTTTTAGTTTGTGTTTTATGGTTAAAGGTCCAACTACTTGCAGTTTGTGTTTCTATGATGGTTGCTTAAAGAAATGGGATTTCTTGGATTTAAACAAGGATTGAGTTGATGATGCCTTTAATTTGGAAGAAGAGTCAGAATAGGGATGCTGGAAGCCTGGAATAGTTCTTGACATGAACTGTAAAAAATGAAAGTTGCCTTGTTTCGCATAAACTGCATTAATGATGAAAGTATACTCTTACTTTTTTTTTTCTTTTATATTATTGCCAATTTTTCTTTTATTTTCTGTGACGATGACTTTTAATACCTGATGCATGTTTATGCTTCAATAGCAGGCTCCCATGAAAGTGTTAGTCCTACCTTAATCTATTTGAAGGCCTGGGAAGTTATTGTTGGCTTCTGTGCCAATTGACTACTCTTTCTCTGGCTACTATAATCTGATTCAATTCTTCTAGGAATTTTCCCTGGAAATCTAAACAAGAAAAATGGATGGAGATCTTGAAATTTCACTAGACAAGCTTCCAATCATACGGCTTGATGCCATCCTGGAAAATGGCTTTGAACGCTTCCCCACGTCAGTTCACTTCCTTTTCACAATATGCATTAAATGTAAAAATTTGGATATAGATGGATTGATGTGATATTGGTGCATATATGTGTGGCAGAGATGTGGGTTACGATGAAAAGAGAGTGAGCTTGGTAAGGAGAATAGACTTTGCATGGGCAGTGGAGAGAGAGGATCCCAGTAAGAAGCGGAAGAGTGAAGGTGCGTATGCCAAGGAGGGTGCAACATCCAGTCAGCAACAGAGCTTAGTGGAGAATCTCCAGTTGGCTCACCAAGAGCTCTCCGTCATAATTGATCTTATTAACACGGTAAAGAGTTGAGTTCTTTGTTTTCTTGCTTGTTCCTATATATGAGATTATATTTCTTGTTAACTTTGATGTGCATGGGTAAGTGTAATAATATGTATTTAACAAGCTGATATGTAATTTAAGTGGAGTCATGCTTTAAGTCCTTGCTAATAAAGACAATGGGTTGTACAAATGCTCAATTGAAGTTGCTCGATAGGTGTTCAAAGGGGTTAATAGCAGTATTTTATATGACCATCTCTGCATCTATGCATCACTCATCTTAAATTTTACTGTGAGTACATAGGTCAAGACTTATGTCTTGCCACTATGATGCTGTCTAGACTTCTGGTGATATGGCGGTGATTGTTTATCTTCATTTTAGCCTGTTTCTGCTTACCTATTAGTTTGGATTTTGGTCAGCAGCTTGAGCATTTCATGGTTTCTGAAATGGTTTGTGTTAGGCTTAGAATTGGTGTATGCTTGGTCAACTAGTTATCGATTATTAAAACCAATAGATAGGCTGTGTCAAGCTAGATGCACCTGAAGTTATAAGTTTCTAACCTGTTGTTTTCACTCTGCATAATTTCCTAATGCTGCCTTGGTCCTCACAAACTTCTTTCTTTTCTTGTATTTAAAACAACACCATTCAGACAGGGTGTTGTCCTGCCCAAAGGGATTAGATCATGTATAGATTGTAATATATTTTTCTCTACTCTAATGTGACTTACACAGGTAGAGGCCAATGATGCTGTGACAGTTGCAGGAATGACACGGCCAAAGCAGTGCCAAATGAACATCTCTCTGACCTCGCTGTGTCTATAGCAACTAAACTACAGTGTTTCCGGGTACTTATGTCTTCCTATGTTGTTGTCTGTCATGATTCATGAATGAATTACTTTGCAGGACTGTTACTAGTGACCTCTAACTTTTGTACTTCATTTATCTTTCTTGTAAGCTATAAGTGTAGTTGTGCTTTTATGCCGACTTTTTTTGCACTTCAATGCTATGGTGCGGTGCGGTTAAGGTCTTATGTTACACTGCAGAGTCTTGGAAAATATTTAAAGCAATCTGCCAAAGCATTGGAAGAACAAATAGCAAGAGAGGCTAGATTTTATGGTGCCCTCATTAGGTAAGTACTGAATGCTTGAAGAAGCCTTATGTTTCACATAAAGCTAGTGGAAGTCTCTTTTCTCCGACCATGTTAACAAAATTGCATTATTTAATGGATGACAGATTACAGCAAAATTGGAAAATTAAGCGACATCGACTGGTTGCGGCTGCCTCTGGCAATGAGGGTTTCTATATTGATTTATTTGACAGTGCATTATATGATTTGGCTTCTGTATTTCATCCATCTTCCATGTGTACAATTCCTGTTGAGCACGATTCAGCTGGTATGCTCATAGTTAATTTACCCCGTAAATCATGCCACTCTCTTCAGTTTGAGTTTCTTGGACTCAATCCTGCTTATAAGTTGAGAAAATCTGGTGAGACAAAGACACAAGCAGCATCGAGCGATTCTCCCCGAATGCCTGCGAAGGAACATGTGACGGATGAAGAACGTGTGAGGGAAATGCATTTAACCTTACGTGAAGCTTGTCGAGCAATACATGATGAGCAAGTATATTTTCATTTATGTATATCTCATTATATCTGATTCTAAAAGAAAATTATTTACGCCTAAGCATTGGTGAGGAGCATCTGTCTCCCTTACACTCGTGTCGTCTGGTCAAGATGATCAAACAAGCGGTGCATCAGAAACAAACACTGTAGAAACTTCAAATGTAGCTGTGGGGTCATTTGAGGAAGCAAATTTTGGAAAAGAAATTAATAAAGCAGAGAAACCAGGGCTCCCAAGACAACTTGGATTTGAGATTTATTTGCGACAATTGTTTCATGAGTATGTGTTTGTCAGAGCAAAATCCAAAGCCATGCCTTCACGGAGGAATCAAATTCCTGGCCAGCCAGCTAAGGACAATTCTAACATTCTAGGCCATTTCTGCATGTCTCTCGCTCACAGAATATTCTCAAATAAGGTTCTGTCTATGCTGGAAAATCTGGTATGTACTGCATCTCTTTCTTGACAACTTGACATTATAAATATTAAATATGACATAAATACTGTTCTTAAAATTTACTTAAAATGACCATCCATCAAGAATTTTAAGAACTTTGTAACCATAATCTGGATTAAGTTTTTATACACTGATGGACTAGATGTAAGACTACTTATGAACTTGCAGGTTCACAGGACACCATATGTCCAATTTTATTTTCTCATCCAACCTGGCACTCTCGGACATCTTCATGGACGCTTTCAATCCCGAATCCATCATTAATGCTGCTAGCCAAATTCAGACACCTGGTGTTGGCGATGCGAAGGTTATAAGATATCAGTTCTGGACTGAGGTTGTGGTGATTGATGATTCCATTAGCGTACAGGGTGAAGGTGCTCCTAATGTTCTTGGTCTTTTCAAAGGAGAATCTGAGGCTGTCAGTTCTATTAATGGATACGATTGTGACTTGGCAGATCTTCCTATAATACTCCTTCAGCAGGTATTTGAGTGATATAGTAAATGTGCTGTGTGCTATCTTAGGAAGTCATTAGAGATAAAAACATATTTAGTCCCTTGTATATTTACCTTTTGTTATCTAATATTTTCTTGCAGTAAACATCTTGGGGCGGGGGGTTAGCTTTAGCAATGTGGCTCTCACAAAGCTAAGGGGATCTCGTCACATACTAGTTGAAATGTAGAAAGATTTTCAACTTGTTTTTTCCTGCACATTGTACATCTGCTCTCTAGTATAGACCTAAATTTTGAAAGTAGTTTTCCTCGAAAACAATGAGTTGCAGATGGTGTTTGTGCAAATTGATAATACAGAACTTTCTTCATATGTCGACACTGTTATAGGAGTTATGGCACGACCCATTTGTTCTTCACAGTTAGCCTGTATTAATACTGTTATATGGCTGTGTTTCATGTTGACAAATCCTTTTTCCTAGGTTGCTAGCCAAATCATTCAGTAGCTGCACGAGGAAGCTCTAGCTGTTGGTATCAAAGCAAACAGAGATTTCTTATTGCTGGCGTTCGAGCTGGAGCAGGGCGAAATAGCTCGACTGGTGGCACATGTAGACCCTGAAGATACTCAAGGCTGCATCTCTTGGTGGCTCACGATGGACGACGGGCTCACTGAGGAACACAAACTTCGTTCGGACATGTCCTATTTCGAGTCACAAAGCAGGAAGTTCTTAGGTTACCTGCCTATTGATCTCTTGCATTCGACATTGCTGGACTTTCTCAACTTGTGCAGCTATTGAGAATTGGTCGTCATATAATTTTGTGATGAAAATTTGATCTATGAATACGTAAGAGTAACCTAACGTGACAATATGAGTACTTTTTCACATAGTTAGTTAACTTTAGAGACGTATCTTCACATGAGGGCATATGTTTATAGCTAAACAAAATTGTATAATTTGCTCGAATTCATTTTTTTTTCTATATTACTCCAGCCTCGTAGTTTAGTGATATATTTTTTAGTTAATTAAATACATAAATTTAAAGGTCCAAAATAAATTGTATAATATACTCGAATTCAACTTTTTTCTTTCTATATTACTCGAGCCTCGTAGTTTAGTGATATTTTATAGTTAATTAAATACACAAATTTAAAAGTCGTGTCATAAGTAAACTCAAATCGAGATCTTTGACGATTATTAATCACTCTATTATTAGGTCAACATATATATATATATATATATATAATATTTTATATATTCATATAACAACTTACGTATACAATATTTTCATATATTCATATAGTTTGTTACCATCTCGATTCTCGCCACCGAATGAAAAGTTTCTTCATTTTCATATTCACGAGTCTTCGCCTTTTGGTTTTATTTGAAATTGCTTTCTAGATAGAAAATGCTCGTTTACTACGTATTTTATAATTTATATTTATAGGATTGGAGCATGAGAATGGATAAAAAGAACATTTCTAAAAATGTGTCTTTGTCTTATGTAAAATATGCTGTACTATTATTAATTTAATTATAACACTAGATATTTAAAAGCATACTTTAAATTGCCGGTAGAAAAACTGTACTATAAATAGCATAGCCATAAATAATTTAGTTTAAAGGAGTAGTTAAGATTCGTACGTGGCTTTGCAAAGCTTTATTACTTTATTTAGTTCTTTACTTGATTACTTGGTATTAGTGGATGAGTGGTTTAGCACATTTTCATAGTTTATTGTTTTTTCTGTTATACTCGTAACAGCCGTTATATATGAGTGTAACAGCGTTATATACGTGGACGCATAATTTATGAAATATTATGAAGATTCGAAATATCAAATTTCACATTAATTCCACAACTTTTAAATTATATTATAAAATCGATAGTCAACAACTAGACCACTTTTAAGAATATATTTACTATTTTTAGCTGCATAATTTTACTCGATCAAAGCTGCGTAATTTTACTTAAAAAAGTAGTAGCAAAAACTGCATGACAATTATAACAATATATTTAGAAAAGCCCTATGTCCCATTCTCACCTTCTCTCACTTTCCCCATTTCCCGTCAATTGCTCTCTCCACCGTCGCCGTTAGCACACCACTGTCGTGCCGCCGTGATTCTACCTTCTCCTACTTCGGTCTCCGTCTCCAGCTTGGTGTCAATTTCACCATGAATCGGATAATTCCGCAATTGAGCTGATTTAAATGGCAGTCGTCTGAGACTCTTTGCGAGCTTGGTGGAATCTCAGGTACTTTCTCTTTCTAACTGCTATAGTTCGTATTTTCTTAATGCGTGCGATTGTGGTTGTATTTTGTGAATTTTACGACAATTTTCTTCTATGGGATAGTGATAGTGATTTTCCGAGTATTTTCTTTTCGCTCGCTTGCATAGTTGGGGTTGTGGATGGCTTTAATTCATGTATCTCTGTGCACACTAGTTGGTGGAGCACCGGATAGAAGGATGAAGTTGAGATTATATGAAGCAATGGTGGGTTTTAGAATTATATGTCTGGTTAATCCGTTTTCATAAATCTGGACATATTTTGATACCATAGTTGACAGTTTCATAGTTGACAATTTTTATTTCTCAGTTAGAAACTCCTATTTCCTCTATGTTTTAAGATCGATTTCAGCTCTTCTAATTACTTATTAGTCATTACCTAAGAGAAAGCAACCGAAATCTTTTTAAACTCTGTTACTCTATTTTTGCTAGGTTTAAACATCTTTAAGTACCCCAATTTTCCCTTAAACACACTTTTCATTTGATTAAGTGAGGTATTATTCTCTCAGCAACGCTGCAACAATTTGATTTGTTATTTTCTCGGCCTGGGGGTTGAATTGCACATCAATTTTCAAGTTCTGTGGTTTCTGCGAAAGACGCCACAGTATGTTTGTTAAACCTAATTATGAGGTATACATTTTTTTCAAAAAGATGCTTTTTTGTACGGATATACGTGAATTAAATTTCTCAGAAATATTTATGCTAATTTGTTGAGAAATTTGCTTCTTTAATTTTATTTGTTGATAATTTGCTTGTTTGAATTTTTCTTTCAGGCTTTTTTTTCAATCCTTCCTCAATCCGCATTTGCAGAGTGAAGTATCCAGCCAAAGTAGTGTTGTGTTAGCGCGGTAAATTTTAATCTTTGAAAGGAACAAAATATTGGATGAGGTATGCAAAATTGTTGGGGATGATTTCTTGTTGAATGTGGTCAGTTATAATTCATTATGGCATTCATGATGCGATCATTGATAAGAGAGAACCAAAGAGGTTTAGGTTTGTTGAAATCAAGTTTTGTTGGAAAATTTGCCTTAGTTCACAATGTGAGTTTTCATGTAGTGAATGGATATGATAGGAAATTTGGTAATCATTCTTCGGAAGGAACTTCAACCGTCGGTGCTACGTTAGAAAATTTGTGCTCGGAAGGGCCCTCTCGGTGGAGCTTGTTAGGAAAGCTAGAGAGAGAGTTGAAACAACGTAAAGTGGATGAGGCTTGGGAAACTTATAACAACTTTGTGCGGGTTTATGGTTTTGTCGACCACTCTCTTATGGCTAATCTGATTACTGAGTCTTCGTATTCGTCAGACTCCAAATGTCTTCGTATGGCTTGTCATTTCGTTGTTAAGCTTTCAAAGGAGAGACCGGTTTTACTTAGGTCTGAGCTGATGACAAAACTAGTCCTTTCTTTGGCTCGGGCTCAGATTCTTGTTCCAGCGGCAAGAGTTCTTAGAGTGATGTTGGAGAAGAAGATCTTGCCGTCTTTGGATATGTTGCGGATGGTCTTTCTACATTTGGTGAAGAAGGAAACTGGAACATGTCTAGCATCAAATATTTTGGAAGAAATTTGTTTTAGTTTAAAGGAGTTAAACGCAAACAGATCAATGACAAGGCCTGATGTTATGATTTTTAATCTTGTTCTCGCTGCCTGTGTGAGGTATGGAGCTTCTTTAAAGGGCCAACAGATTATGGAGCTGATGCCAGTAGTAGGAGTCGCGGCAGACGCCCATACTGCTGTGATTATTGCTCGCATACATGAAATGAATATCGCGAGAGATGAGTTGAAGAAGTTTAAATATTGTGTGGATATGGTTCCTGTCAATTTGGTTCGTTACTACCTGCCTTTTTATGACTCTCTGCTGAGCTTGCATTTTAAGTTCGATGATATTGATGATGCATCCGCACTCTTATTAGATCTGTCTCGATATAGTGAATCGTATCCTTTGCAAAGAGGTTGGAATGACCAACAGAGATCCTGCACTGTCTCAATTGGATCGGACAATATAAAGACGGGGTTGAAGCTGCAGTTTCTACCTCAGCAGTTGCAGAAGGATTTTGTGTATAAAGTTGACTACAAGCAGGAGCTTCTCCTGCATAAGAGTGGAAATTTTGTGCTAAGCAACAAAGGGTTGGCCAAGCTCATCACAGGATACAAGAAATCAGGGAGAATTAACGAGCTCTCGAGACTTCTAATTAGCATTCAAGATATGCTAAAATCACCAGATAAAAGCAGTCCTTGTTCTCAGGTAATCGATGCTTGTGTTCATTTGGGCTGGCTCGAAACAGCTCATGACATTTTAGAGGACTTGGTAGCAGAAAATTACTGTGTCCCAATAGGTTCATATACATTGCTTTTGACTGCTTATTACAATAGAAATATGCTTAGGGAAGCAGAAGGACTAGTGAGACAGATCCGAAAACTTGGCCTTGCTATAAATACTTCCAATGAGTGTTTGTCCTCAAATATTTCTGATTCTGAGGATAAACATAAATCAAATTTGGCGAATTCAATTAGTCAGGCAATGCGAGAAGATGGAGATCCACTTATGGCCCATCAGTTTAATTCCTCGATCTTCTTCTTCACAAAGGCCAAAATGATTGAAGACGCAAGAGAGACATACCGGAAAATGCAAAAGTCGAAGATCCAGCCTAATGCATCCACATTTTTCTATCTTATATGCGGATATAGTTCTGTGCGAATGTATCGTGAAATCACAATCTTGTGGGGCGACATCAAGAGGAGCATGGCGAATCAGAACACAGTTTACAAGAGAGAAGTGTATGAGTTGCTGCTGCTAAATTTTATTCGGGGAGGCTATTTTGAGAGGGTAATGGAGGTCGTTCATCTTATGATGCAGAATGGTATGTTCTTGGATAAGTGGTGCTATAAAATCGAGTTCTTGAAGTTTCACAGGAATCTTTACCGGACCTTAACTTTAGCCGATGCTAAGGATGAGGCTCAGAGCAGGAGGCTCGAGCATGTAAAGGCGTTCAGGAAATGGGCTGGCATAAGTTAAACACACAGGAAAGTTGTAAGTTGATATCTGCAAAAGCTTCTTGCTATCTACTGTGCACTGTCAGTTGTATGTATCCGACTTGTATGCAGCACTAGGAGAAACAGCAGGAAAGCATCGACTTACCTATCCTGCTACCTTTGTTCACCACCGCTGTAAGTAATGTTTCTCTATACATTTTATCGATTTCTGCTCACCTTTTGTTTTTTCATCATGCTTGAGTCCATGATTTCTTTCTGTGGATGTTCTTCACATTGCATGATAGTCTATTATAGATAAAAAATAATGTATAGGTTAATTGACTACATACTTTTGATGGATTGGACAATCTTGAGCTTGTACGATCATGTTATCCTTGAAATGCTAAATTATATATACTGTCAATCTAATCTACTAAAAATAAACGTCCCTAATTGAACTGTGGTGGAATTGATATTCCATTCATTCTGTTCTCTATGCAGGCCTATTAAGACATAAGAACCTGAAATCTGAACCGAGAATTTGTGAGGGGAAGTTGGACCGACTTCTCAGCGACCTCCAAGCGATGTATATTGCTGTGTACCACACTCGTGTCACCATTAGTGATGTGCATCATGATCGAAGATATGCTCCCGTTGTTCTGCCACCAGTGAGCTCGTGTAAGTGCCCTCATCTATAGGCAGGCTGTTTCACCCGAAGGCAGTTCAAGTCCAACTCCTCGAAGAGAGCTGCCTCGAGATCTCTCTTTTGGGAGTTTGAGGCCTGACGAGGAACTGATAGCGCATCTTTGCAAATCCTGGGCCACTTGAGAGATGAGCTCGTTCAGATTGATCATAGTTTCTATCTCTCAAGCTTAGGAGGATCGTGGAGTTGAATGAAGGTTTGTGGTTCTTGAACTCGAAAGATGATAAATTTTGTTGCTTTCAGTGAGGGAAATTTGTAATACCACCAAATTGTGTTTTAGATTGCCAATCATACATTCAGCTCCCAACATTTGGTTCATTTATTGGCAACCAAAACTTTTATTATGTAATCGGCAAATTGCTCTGTTTTTCCAATTGTTTTGAACAGAAAGATATATTCACACTATATCCAATTATTTAATATGACATACTTCAATTGAAAAAAGCAGGAAAAAAATGGTTTAAGAAATCATAGATTGTATACAGAAGCTACTTGAACCTGAAATGTAATAAATTTTTGATAAGTATAGAACTATAAGAACCTTGCTGAATGCTGATATTACATATTCCCCATATTTTACAATCTTATGCATCTCATACTCCATACTCCATAGTCCATAGTTACGGCAAATTATACAGATCTGAGATTTCAGATTTGCAATGTATATATTGAATAAAGATAAATAGAAGACCTTAAAACTTTTACCCAAAAGAAGCAAATAGCTGTTATGGTACAGTGCATACGGATAAAGGAAATAGCGGATTGCCGAACTGAAGCTCAACGGCCGAAGCTGAAGCTCAAGCGCGAACTGAAGCTTAATTGCCGAACTGAAGCTTAACCAACTCCGAGCGGAAACTTAAACAACTTTAACAACTTAGCGTTGGTCAACCAATAAGCTAGAGAGAGTGACATGTGGACAAGACGGTTAGAGACGGTTGGAGAAGTTACAACAAATAAAGCGAGAAGAGAAGAATCATCACATGCATGCAGACGCGCCTATAAAAGGAAGAAGGATCAGTTGTGAAAGTTTTATCGAAAATACTATTTTTGTATCAGTTTTGTCATCAACATCTTAATAAAATCATTCCTTTCTATTGTCTCAACCTTTTTACGTATATTCACTTCAATTAAGTAACGAAGGACGATCGATATAGTTTGGAATTGTCCATTAGCGTTACATTTGGTATCAGAGCTTCTGCACGCCTCGCCGTATGCCACGAAAAACGAAGATGGAGAGCCGAGTTTCGAACGTGGAAGCACAGTTGACACAGCTACAACAGCAACAAATACAATTGCAGCAACAACAAGTGGAGCTCAACCAATCGATGATAGCAGCAATGCAAATGCAGTTTGAAGAACTGAGGAAGGAAATGAAAGAAGACAGGAGTAAATCACAGTGAGAAGGAGACAACTATGAGAAATCCAGCGCGTCCAATGATAAAGGTAAGTCGCATAACTCTAGTACCTTGAGTTCGAGAATGCCTAGGATTGAATTTCCAAAATTTTCGGGGGACAATCCAATGCAATGGATTAGAAAGTGTGGAAAATTCTTCGCCGTAAACCCCATGGAAGATCAGGAAAAAATCTTTACTGCTGCAATGCATATGGAGGGAAGGGCTGACTTATGGTATTTAGAGTATGTTGAGGAGTTAGGAGACATTTCATGGCAGGAGTTTGGGAAGCTCGTAGTGGATCGGTTTGTGAACGAAGAAGGCAGGAGCATAGTGGCACAATTCAATCAACTTCGACAGACTAGTGATGTACCCTCGTACACTAGTAAGTTCGAAGAACTCAAAGCTTACATGGCTGTAGAGAATAGGAGCTTGAAGGAAAATTACTTCGTGCAATGCTACATTGGTGGACTCAAAGAGGAAATAGCAAGTGCAGTGGAAATGTTCAATCCACAAACCATGAGTCAAGTCATTAAATTGGCTAAGAAACAGGAGATTTAGATAATGGCATTGGGAAGGGGCCCAAGACAATTCAGCAGATCCTTTGAAGGAACGAACAAAAAAGTTGGGTATGAGCAACGAAGCACGACCATAACCAACATAGCACCGAAGCCGATGGGGTTTAAGAAACTAACGCCTGCAGAAATCGAAGAAAGGAGGAAAAAGAAATTATGTTTCAATTGTGACGAGCCGTATCAACTGGGCCATAGATGCAAGAAGCTATTTACCATCATATGCGAGGAAGGGGAGGAAGAGACTGAATTAGTATTGCATGAGATCGAAAGTGAAGGGGAAGAATTTCAAATATCACTAAGTGCTTTGGCAGGGCAAATGGTTTCAGACACCATTAGAATCGAAGGAAAAGTGAATAAAAACATGATTATTGTGTTACTGGATACAAGAAGCACGCATAGCTTCTTAGACGAGGGAACGGCTAGACGGCTCGGATGCGAAGTCGAATGCACGAACCCGCTGCTAGTAACGGTGGCAGACGGAGGGAAGTTGGAATGTAACACCAAGTGCCCAAAGATGGAATGGGAGATGGGGAGCTGTAAATTTAGCACTTCCATGAGGTTGTTACAATTGGGAGGCTGCGACATGGTAGTAGGGGTCGACCTACTCAAGCAATTAGGGCCAGTTACATTTGACTTCAACCAGCAGTGCATATGCTTCAACAAGAACGGGAAAACAGTGGTGCTATAAGGGATCAAACCGGAGGTTACGTTGAAGATGATGACATGAAAGAAGTTCAAACGAGCTATAAGAAAGGGCAAGGGTACACTCTTTGGCTGTTTGTGCATGGTGGCAGCTGAAAAAGTCATGCAAGATTGTGAACCAAATCCTCAAATTAAGCCACTACTCCTCAAATATTTGCAGTGCTTTGATACTCCTCGCCAACTACCACCACAAAGAACCCACAACCACCAGATACCCCTTAAAACAGACACCACACCCTTTAAACAAAACCTTTATCGATATCCCTATATACAAAGACGTGAGATTGAAAAACTGGTGCAGGAAATGCTAGACACGGGTGTTATACGACCGAGTACCAGTCCTTTTTCATCTCCGGTACTCTTGGTGAAGAAGAAAGATGGGAGTTGGAGGTTTTGTATAGACTATAGAAAGCTAAATTCGATTACGGTGAATGATAGCTTTCCTATACCACTAATTGATGACTTGCTGGATGAATTGGGGGAGGCTAGAATATTTTAAAAGATTGACCTACGGGCAGGTTACCATCAAATACGAATGGCGGAAAGGGATATTCACAAGACAGCTTTTGCGACTTCCAGTGGTCTATACGAATTTAAGGTAATGCCATTTGGACTTACCAATGCACCAGCCACCTTTCAAGCCTTGATGAACTCAATTTTCAGGCCTTACCTTAGTCAATTCGTATTGGTTTTATTTGATGATATATTGGTGTACAGTGTCAATCTTGAGGATCACCTGGTACATTTGGAAACGGTGCTTCAAGTCCTACAGTCACAGCAGTTATATGCTAAAGCGTCGAAATGTGTATTTGGACAATCCCAAGTTGAATACTTGGGTCATGTTATTAGTAATGGAGGAGTAGCGGCAGATGCAAGCAAGATACAAGCCATGGTGGAATGGGTTCAACCACGAACTCTTAAAAGTCTGAGAGGGTTCTTGGGTTTAACCGGCTATTACAGAAAGTTCATTAGAAACTATGGGACAATTGCACGGCCACTCAATGATCTCACGAAGAAATGTAACTTTAAATGGAATGAGGCAGCAACTTCG
Source organism: Salvia rosmarinus (assembly GCA_036937905.1). NCBI lineage: Eukaryota > Viridiplantae > Streptophyta > Magnoliopsida > Lamiales > Lamiaceae > Salvia > Salvia rosmarinus. The sequence goes on from CM072814.1 coordinate 64,046,540, forward strand.
GCATTCGAAACACTTAAGCAGACGATGGTATTGGCTCCAGTCCTCAAATTACCTAACTTCAAGCTCCCTTTCATATTGGAAACTGACGCTAGTTATGGAGGTGTTGGGGCCGTGTTAATGCAAGAAGATCACCCCATCGCCTTTCTCAGCAAAGCATTAGCCCCCAAGCACAAAGGGCTGTCGACGTACGAAAAGGAATTCCTTGCCATTATTATGGCTACCAAGAAATGGCGATCCTATCTACTTCACAATTAGTTTGTCATTAAAACCGACCATCGAGTCTCAAATATTTCTTTGAGCGAAAGTTTCGGCGCCTACACAACACAAGTACCTCACGAAATTATTAGGGTTCGACTACGATTGAGTATAAAAGGGAAGGAGAATCGTGTTGCGGATCTGTTGTCGAGAAAAGAGCATAGCGACGAGAAAGGTAGGTATTGGCACTGTCGGTTTGTGTTCGGAATGGATGATGAATTGATGAAGAGTTATGTTGTGATGAAGTAGCGGAATCAAGAATGGCGAGTGCAGCACCATTCCGCATAATCATCCTTCTTTTCATATAATGCGGGATTCTTTGCGTTAAAGGAAGCTATTTGTTGGCGGTAGTGGAGAGCTACGGGCAAAATTTTGGAGTACATGCATAGTTTCTAGCTATGGTGGTCACTCGGTATCAATGCCACATATCAACGTATCAAATCAACATTCTTATGGCTAACCTAAGACATGACGTGCGGCTAATTACCCAATGTCATCAATGCCAAACTTGTAAGCATGAGAACATAAGGCCGCGGGTTTCCTCTGACCCTACCAATTCCGGCGAATGCATGGCAGATATTACTAAGGATTTTATTGAGGGCCTTCCTTCATCAAACAACAAAATGTAATATGGGTCATAGTGGATCGCTTTACTAAGTCGCCCATTTTCAATCTATGAAGCACCCTTCACGGCCGGTTAGCAAGGATCTTTTTGGATATGGTTTATAAACTACACGGACTTCCTCTCAGCATAGTAAGTGATCATGACAAGATCTTCACGAGTCACTTTTGGAGAGAATTATTTCAGATACTCGGCGTCGCACAACACCTAAGTTCGGCGTATCATCTGTAGGGAAATCTGATTTTAACCCTCTCCCGAGGATCTATCTTGGATGTTTAATTCACTATACATTGATTATATGCCTAGCATGCACCTATATAATTAATTGCAACACGTAGGGGTTTTCTCGTGTTTACCTGCGAATCTGTCGGGGATGAACGGATCAAGACTCGTGCTTTGATCTTCTAGACTGTATCCCGGTTGCCTAATCTCCAATGTCGAGTGAGGACAATCTATGGAGAAAGCTATAGAAAATCACCCTCTTTATTCTCACAAGATTTTCGAAAATCTCACTATTTTGGCAATAGAATTCTCGAAAATATGGATTAGGATTAGCCTTGTTTTTCTCTCTCACCTTATATTTATAATGCACTCCCAAATCCTATCATGATAAGATTTATGCATATCTAATAAATATAATAATATCTTTTAGGATAGAGAGGATCAAGATGAGTCCCAGTAGGACTAGGAGAGAGAGTGGGCGATTTTCACCTTAGCCACAGGCCTGGATGGGCCAGCCCAGGGATCAAATGCAAGGAATAAAGATGGGCCTCAAAAATTAATTATCTTATGTTCACCTGAATATAAATTAATTCATAAACATTTATTCATGCCACTAGAGAATAAATCTTGACTTACCCTTTATTTCGAAGTTGAGTCGGGCTTGCACTAGACTTTACGAATCCCGTACTTAAGATATCGTCGTCCATTAATTATTCTGACTGCTCGCCTTCTTAAAATAATTAATATCTTTAATTCCTTAAGTAGTACCACTCAACCTTATTTTTGTACTTGAAATAACTCAACCGTAGGGTTTAGTACAATAAACCTTTGAGCTCCTTAAGGGACGTCATCATCCTAGCGGATACGGTGATTCGACACACGTAACTAGCATGACATACAAGATCGCCACCACCCAAGATGCGAGAGAATCTTGGGTTAAATCATGTAACCTCACCCATAACAAGTCAAAGTGATGGTCGAACTCATACTCACCTAATACCTTATCGAGATTTAGATCATCGTAAGTCACCAAGATCTAGGTTCTTCACGACGGTCGATAGAAGAACTCATCTCACCGTGATCCATCAATACGTCGAGACGTGCCGGTATAGACAAGCAACCAAGTCAAGTCACTTATCTATACCACGGCTATACTGACAACTCGTCCTCAAGTTGTCTCGGTGTGATACTTTTATATCTCATTAAGCTTGACCAATCATACGGACTTACGTGATCTTCTACACACTCGTATGATCTAACTTATATATGAGATAAGGGACTTAGATATATGCAATCAAGTAAACAATTCGGATAGGAGATTGTAATAGTGGTAACAGAAACATTGTATACAAGCTCAACCAAGCGCTTTCAAGATACAAATCAACATCATCCACAATCCGATGGCCAAAGTGAGCGTGTCAATCAATGCCTTGAGATGTATCTACGATGCATGTGTAGTCACAGCCCGAAGAAGTGGGAGCAATGGTTGCCATTAGCAGAATTCTGGTACAACACATCATATCATACATCTATCAATATATCGCCTTTCGAAGCTTTGTATGGGTACAAGCCGACTCCTTTGGCCCTTGATTCATATGTTCAACCCAAGGTGATAGGAGTCGAAACAACCACGAATGAAAGAAGGAGATTCGGTATATGTGAAGAAGGCTGCTGCGGGCACATGGCGGATGAAACTCACGGTTGACCGAAAACGATGTCACCGAGAGTTCCAAGTGCATGATTGGGTTTTTCTTAAACTCAAACCATATAAATTACACTCTCTTCGATTACACAAGGTGTGGAAACTGAGTCCGAGATACGCTGGACCCTTTCAAGTCATTCGTCGTATTGGTCCCGTAGCGTATGAGCTGCAACTCCCAGCTACCTCCAAAATTCATCCAGTGTTTCATGTCAGCGTGCTTAAACGCAGCGTGAAGGAGGCCCATTCGGTGTCTCCAACTCTACCAGATTTCGATGATAATGGTCGAATATTGCTACAGCCAGTGCGGATTTTGGCACGACGGCTTATTAAGAAAAACAATTCGCCACGAACGGAAGTTTTGGTACAGTGGGCGCATTTACCTGAGGCTGAGGCAACATGGTAGGATTATTCGACTATGGAAGAGAAATATCCATCACTATTCGACTTGGGGACAAGTCAAATGCAAGGAGGGGGTAATGTTATGGTACAGTGCATACGGATAAAGGAAATAGCGGATTGCCGAATGAAGCTCAACGGCGAAGCGAAGCTCAATTGCCGAGGCGAAGCTTAACCAACTCCGAACTAAAGCAACCAACTCGAACGGAAACTTAAACAACTTTAATAACTTAAGCTGCTGGTCAACCAAGAAGCTAAGAGAGTGACACGTGGACAAGACGGTTAGAGACGGTTGGAGAAGTTACAACAAATAAAGCGAGAAGAAGAATCATCACATGCATGCAGACGCGCCTATAAAAGGAAGAAGGATCAGTTGTGAAGTTTTATCGAAAATACTATTCTTGTATCAGTTTTCTCATCAACATCTTAATAAAAGCATTCCTTTCTATTGTCTCAACCTTTTTACGTATATTCACTTCAATTACGTAACGAAGGACGATCGATATAGTTTGGAATTGTCCATTAGCGTTACAATAGCATTTCCAAGTTCAATTTGTCTACAAAATACATTTAAACAACCACACTCAAAATCGTGATACTCAGGGTTGAACCCTAACATTTATGAACATATCACTCTCCCTTCCACATATGCACAAGGAAGAAAAAAGGGAGGCAAACAAGAAAATGCAAACGAATGTTTTCAAAATTGAGAGCTTCAAATTGGATAAGTGAAAAGAGGAAACAGGAAGCCACATTCAGAATGCACAGGGAAAGCTAAATTCACCTACAAAATATTTGGAAGTTGCAAATCCAATCTGTGCTGCAACTCCTTGATCTTGATCGAAAGCTCCGACTTCTGCTCCTTGTAGCTTTGCAGCAAGTGGTCTTTTCCTTCATTCAATTCTTTCAACTCACTCACTTCCTTCCTCAATATTTCAATCTTTTCCTCATCTCTGCCTTTTTCTGAAGATTCCATATTGTTTTCGACTTCTGGGTATCCATTTACATGGCCATTTCTCACCTCAGCAGGCCAAGCAGGAACCGTAGGGAGTTTATCACCTGAGTTAACATGTCCGACACAGTGATCTGCTATTGCCTTCCGTAGTCTCTGTACTTCCCGTTCTGAATCAAACAGATCCCTGTTTGCCGTATCAAGAAGAGATTGCAGATGGGACGAATGTGAAACCTGTGCGGCAAGAGAGGTTGGCACTTCTGCAATTTGATCTTGCATTTCTAGTATCATATCATCTCTTCTCTTCAACTGCTGTCTCAGCTTTTGTATGACCTCCCGTTTGCTGAAAATGTCGGAACCAGTTTCTGAGACGCAGGGGGAATCAGAGCTGTTCGATTGGTGGAAAGGTTTTTGGGGCAGCTCCAGGCAGTCAGGAGAAGATGACCACATCACGCTGTTTTCTTTGTTGAACTCCGAAGCGGGAACAGTCACAAGTGGAAGAGCCATTTCAGGTTCTGACATTATTTTTAAAATTATAAAAATAAGCCCTGTTAATCCATATAACCGAAAAAAACATGCACCTGATGAATCAAGAGGCCTAGCCGAATAAAATATACTTCAATATACATACATATATATAAACTACACTTAAATATATAATTTATTCACGGTATAACACTCGTGTGAATTGAATCATGTGTTTGACATATAATCAATGACAACAAATACATACAACGCACATAGCCTAATATGTAAAAGGCGGTGTAATCATTTAATGAGTCTTGTGGCTTTTAACATCCGAACGTGATATAATATCTAAATTTACCAAAAGGATATATGGACATTTACTGGACATAGAGGAGTGGACGTGTCCTAAAGTAAAACACACAAAATTATTTGAATCGTTTTTATTTTGCTATATATTTGAAGCGAATTTAATTTGATTTTGGAGTATTTTTAACCAGATATTCAGTTCAATTGTATATAAAATAAAACTCGATATTCTTTATAACTAACGAATCCAATCGGATCAAATTTTATTTTCACATTTGATCAAACTAAAGTCGTGTAACTCGTTTATCACTACTACAAGAGTGTTTTGAAACAGCCATAATCACACCTATTTTGCAATTTGGTTCCAATTCACAATTATAATTAGTTCGGTTCAATTTTTTAATGCCAAATTGAATATACACAGAAAGAGAACGCGGTTATAAATTTTTTGTACATAATCGACAAAATTTTTGGGGCTAGGCCTTGCCGCTGTGACAATGTCAATCTCAATATAAAAAACAATAAAATCGAATCTCATCAATATTATTTTTCTGCATTCGACATTCGTTGAAGCCTGAAAGGCTGAAACCAAAGCATTTAGAAAGACAAAAAATCACATTACATATATAAGTCAAAGAAGCATCATAATTAGATAAAAGGTGGGTGGTTAATAAAATAACAAATCTACATTGTTAGGTGAGGACTTCGTTGTCTTGTAAGTTACCAATCCACCTTGATTCGCCTTTTTTTCTAGAAGCCAGCAACATTATTTGGATCGAATAATTATATAAAATAGGTCTACTTTTTATATTTTTTTTTTCTCAACTAGTAACATAGCATCCTCGATTTACTAAATGGCCAACAATTGTACGAAATTGTCTTGTTATAAAGGATTTACTTGTTCCTTGAAATTCTATTCCACGAGCTCACACACCACAATCCCATAAAAATATGAGATGATAAATTACGGTAATTTAATGATTCAGAAGTTAGGAGGACTTTATCATTGTTAATGATTATGATTTATAAAGAAACTCTATATACTAAACAAAATTATGAAATATATGGTTAATGCAAAAAACGATGCCTCACATTGACTATAACACCTTCAAAGACTAGTACAAAGTTATATTGTTGATAAACTTGGACCAATTATGTGGAATTTTTAGTTTTTATGATAGATGGAATAATTGAAAGAACTAGGGATGTCAGTGAGTGGATTTTCTCCGAATCGATCAGAAACCGCTCATAGTCATTTAAATTTTAAAACAACGGTTCCAGATCTGGTTTCAGTTCAAGACTCGCTTTAGACTCGGACCGTTTAGAGCCATAGTTTGATGGTCTGGTCCGGTCCGATTTCGAGTGTGGTTCTTATTGATTTTAGTCCAAGTAAAACTCGTCTATTGACAAACCTAAACTTAAGTAGGTTTGTTAATGAGTCGGTTTTACTCATATCGGTCCGAAATCATTCATAGCCCATTAAATTCTAAAGCAACGATTTCTGTTCCAGTTTTGGTTCTAGTCCGAAGCTGGTTCCAGACCGTTTCAGACCCATAGTTGATGGTCTGTGTCCAGTATCTAATGGGTCGGTTCCATAATCATAACCAATACTTATTTATTGGTTTTTGTTCGGATAAAACTCATCATTTGACATCTCTAGAAAAAACATGATTGCCAAGTTTGGACTGAATATAAATGAAATTCACATATGTTGGACTGTTATAGGAGTTATGGCACGACCCATATGTTCTTCACAGTTAGCCTGTATTAATACTGTTATATGGCTGTGTTTCATGTTGACAAATCCTTTTTCCTAGGTTGCTAGCCAAATCATTCAGTGGCTGCACGAGGAAGCTCTAGCTGTTGGTATCAAAGCAAACAGAGATTTCTTATTGCTGGCGTTCGAGCTGGAGCAGGGCGAAATAGCTCGACTGGTGGCACATGTAGACCCTGAAGATACTCAAGGCTGCATCTCTTGGTGGCTCACGATGGACGACGGGCTCACTGAGGAACACAAACTTCGTTCGGACATGTCCTATTTCGAGTCACAAAGCAGGAAGTTCTTAGGTTACCTGCCTATTGATCTCTTGCATTCGACATTGCTGGACTTTCTCAACTTGTGCAGCTATTGAGAATTGATCGTCATATAATTTTGTGATGAAAATTTGATCTATGAATACGTAAGAGTAACCTAACGTGACAATATGAGTACTTTTTCCACGTAGTTATTTAACTTTAGAGACGTATCTTTCACATGAGGACATATGGTTATAGCTAAACAAAATTGTATAATTTGCTCGAATTCATTTTTTTTTTCTATATTACTCCAGCCTCGTAGTTTAGTGATATATTTTTTTAGTTAATTAAATACATAAATTTAAAGGTCCAAAATAAATTGTATAATATACTCGAATTCAACTTTTTTTTCTTTCTATATTACTCGAGCCTCGTAGTTTAGTGATATTTTTATAGTTAATTAAATACACAAATTTAAAAGTCGTGTCACGGTAAACTCAAATCCGAGATCTTTGACTTCGATTATTAACCACTCTATTATTAGGTCAATATATATATATATATATATATATATATATATAAGATTTTTATATATTCATATAACAACATACGCATACAATATTTTCATAGATTCATATAGTTTGTTACCATCTCTCGATTCTCGCTACCGAATGAAAAGTTTCTTCATTTCCATATTCTCGAGTCTTCGCCTTTTGGTTTTTATTTTGAAATTGCTTTCTAGATAGAAAATGCTCGTTTTACTACGTGTTTTATATTTATAGGATTGGAGCATGCGAATGAGGAATAATAAAAAGAAAATTTCTAAAAATGTGTGCTTTGTCTTTTGTAAAATATGCTGTACTATTATTAATTTAATTATAACACTAGATATTTAAAAGCATACTTTAAATTGCCGGTAGAAAAACTGTACTATAAATAGCATAGCCATAAATAATTTAGTTTAAAGGAGTAGTTAAGATTCGTACGTGGCTTTGCAAAGCTTTATTACTTTATTTAGTTCTTTACTTGATTACTTGGTAGTAGGGATGTCAACGGACGGTCTTTATCCGGATCGATCCGAAACCGTTCAAAGTTCTATTAAATTTTAAAGCAGCGGTTCGGTTCAGAACCGTTTGGACCGGACCGATTGCACTGCCCATTTTATCTGTTCGGTCCAACCCGATCAGTTTTTTTTTTTTTATATAAATTTGAGCCCAGGCACTTAAGCTTGTTGCTCCACTATGTTGCTTGTTGCTCTTTAGTATAGATGCATTAAGCTTGTTGCTCTACTATGTTTATTTATTCTCAATTATATTGAAGACTATCTTAAATTGTTTATCTTGTTTAGTTCTCAGGAATTACTTGTCACTTGATGCAGTGGATGACGCTACTTTGATGCAATTATTATAATCAATTTATATAAGCGATTACGTTCTCTTACTTTCGAAATCCTTTATGCGATTTACATGCGGTGTGTGTGTATCGGGGTTTGTTGGGGTGGGGAATGAGGCACGAGATCCTCTGTTCCAAATTCTTATTCCATCTCCTATTCCAACTATGTGTATTAAAAAATCCTTATATTTTGCTAGTAATTTACGGAAGGCGACGGTTGGAATAGGAGATTGTATATTGTTTTGGAAGAAAGGATCTCGTCTGGGAATCCATGTAGGACGCGGATGGTGACGAAATACGATACGATCTGAGGACGAAAATCGTTAATTTTCAAAAATCAAAATACGACTATGTTCAAATACGTTTATATTTATTTATAATATATTTTATATTTTAGTCCAATAAAGATTTTTCCTTTGTTGAAATTTGAAATATGAAATTGAAAATTTTGGGGATTTGGGTGTAGCGGCTCAACGGATAACTAGTTAGTAATGGGTAATACCCGATCCGGAACCATAACTTGATGGTCCAGATCCGGTCCGGATCCGGTGTTCTTGGGCGATTCAGGCAACCGGATCAATCTTAATTTATTGATTACAGTCGGGTAAAAGCTCGTCGTTGACATCCCTACTTGGTATTAGTGGATGAGTGGTTTAGCACATTTTCATAGTTTATTGTTTTTTCAGTTATACTCGTAACTGCCGTTATATACGTGGACGCATAATTTATGAAATATTATGAAGATTCGAAATATCAAATTTCACATTGATGATTAATTCCACAACTTTTAAATTATATTATAAAATCGATAGTCAACAACTAGACCACTTTTAAGAATATATTTACTATTTTTAGCTGCATAATTTTACTCGATCAAAGCTGCGTAATTTTACTTAAAAAGTAGTAGCAAAACTGCATGACAATTATAACAATATATTTAGAAAAGCCCTATGTCCCATTCTCACCTTCTCTCACTTTCCCATTTCCGTCAATTGCTCTCTCCACCGTCGCCGTTGGCACACCACTGTCGTGCCGCCGTGATTCTACCTTCTCCTACTTCGGTCTCCTTCTCCAGCTTGGTGTCAATTTCACCATGAATCGGATAATTCCGCAATTGAGCTGATTTAAATGGCAGTCGTCTGAGACTCTTTGCGAGCTTGGTGGAATCTCAGGTACTTTCTCTTTCTAATTGCTATAGTTCGTATTTTCTTAATGCGTGCGATTGTGGTTGTATTTTGTGAATTTTACGACAATTTTCTTCTATGGGATAGTGATAGTGATTTTCCGAGTATTTTCTTTTTCGCTCGCTTGCATAGTTGGGGGTTGTGGATGGCTTTAATTCATGTATCTCTGTGCACACTAGTTGGTGGAGCACCGGATAGAAGGATGAAGTTGAGATTATATGAAGCAATGGTGGGTTTTTAGAATTATATGTCTGGTTAATCCGTTTTCATAAATCTGGACATATTTTGATACCATAGTTGACAGTTTCATAGTTCTTATGTACTACTCAGACAGTCAATGTGTTCTCGTTGTCAAGTCTAGGAAATTATAGCAAAATATGTCCAAACGTTTGTGGAGACGGCATTGCTGAATCACAAATTACAATGTTCAATGATGCTTCTTTCTGGGTCTATTACTTATAAGATAAACGATATTGTTCTTGTTTTGTTCATTTTTCTTACCTTACTACTACTTTAGTGAAAATTCAGTATTGGTTTTTCTCTTTTGATTTTACATATTTGTTGCATGACATGGAATAAGGAGGGGCATAAGTATACTTGAACTTGGAGACCTGAATTTAAGCATTTCTTTGTTTTTCTAATTATTAATAAAGAAAAAGAATTGTAGTGGAGTGCAATTATTTGGCTCCCATGTTTTCGCTGTTCTGTTGGGAAGCTTCTTTATGTTGATTTTAGAGATTTGCTAATCAGTTTTTGCAATTGACTTGATAATTCTAGAGCAGTAACACTTTTAGTTTGTGTTTGATGGCTAAAGGTCCAACTGCCCGCTGTTTGTGTTTCTATGATGGTAGCTTAAAGGAATTGTGATTAAGAGTTGAAGTTGGTGCTTTATGCCACTTCCTTGAGTCTAATCAGCATTGGTGGAGTAGTACTCTTTCCCTGGAGATATATTCAGGTGTATGGGTTATATATGTTAGCCTAAGACTTCAATTGCAACTTGGAAAATAATAGATAATCGTTGCAACTCTACAACATTCAATATTTGGTCATGGTCCCTAAGACTCCTTCAAATAACGATGAACCACTTGTACTTGGTTTCAGATAGCTGCAATAAGTTTTAATTTTGTATATATAATTGTGTATTGCTAAACAGTGCATGATTCTTGTTGAAGTAATTTATATTGTTGAAAAAAGTATACATTCATGTTCAAATAAAATAAAATTGGGCACGAAGCAGCCCCATCATCTTTGTCAGCTTTTACCTTGTTCCTTCAATTGTGGTTGCTGCCTCCAATAAGAAGCATAGCCTTCGACAGTAATCAGCATCACCTTCTTATTTTCTGGAAAATCAAGATACTAAAAATCCTCTATACTTTATTTAACCATTTAACACCTATTTTAGTTGGTCGTTCCTCTTAATTAAGCATGGGGAAATCTGCCTTGATGTGTGATTCTTTCTTGGTGACATGTACAGTTAAATCTGGTTTGGTGGAATGGTCACAACCCTTTTGTCTTCATCGGAAATTTCTTTGCATGTTGTTGAATTTGCTCATTGGGTATATGAATTCTCACATCCTGGTCGAGGATTGTGTACAGGCTCATCTCTTTGCCTTCATCAAGAGGACATTATTGGTTTATTTGTTGTTGGGATCCTCAACTTCTTCCCTAGTGACACCTTTGTTGCAGTGGTACTTTCGCTTCTTCATCATTATTGCACAAGACTTATTGGCTCGATACCACTTGATGCATACCGAGATTAAAAGGGATGAAAAAGATTGGGTAGTCTTATGATAGAATAGTTTAAGTAAATGTTTCTTGTGGAAATCAATGAAAACCAAAATGAACTTTGATTTAGAGCTTATGCTAATTCAATGTGCATCTATCGAGATGGCATAACATAAACTTCAAAACCTAAGCTTTGATTCGGGCTTGATTTCCAAAACCTAAGTTTTGATTTGTGGTTTGGTTTCCCGTCACGACCAGACTTTGCTAAGGATAGCTAACTCGAAAAATCGTAACTAGGGATGGGAAATTAGGAGAGGGGATAGAAAGGGGTTGAACTTGCTTAACTAACAGCTGAACTGATAACTGTAATTGAAATATAATCAAGTATTAAGCAGCGGAAAAGCGTAGCTGAGATACACGTATGGAGACATGTATCTCGAGGCATTCTTTAACTAAACTCGACGAACGCTCAGCTCGCACTTCACCATTCACATCACAGCTCAACCTGCATATTTAAAAATATATGCAGGTTAAGTACAAAAGCACTCAGTGGTTACATGCCGAAAGATACATACATACTTGTGTAAACTGTAAATTGTCATGTCATCTCAACAGTAATGCAAGAGGTTTTATCTTAAAAGGCCAAAGCGTACTAAATTCTTTTGTGAAGCTAAAATTCGTCTGCGCAGACTAAGTTCTCTTGTAATCACCATATCTGTAACTGTTGTTGTGTCCTGGGAAGGAGGCCTCCTTCCACGGTCACCGGACTGGTCAACCCTTTAGGATGACTTGCGGCCACTTGTGTACACAAATCCTTTCTAGCGGTCCCTAGCACAGGACTCGAATTCGATTCAGGATTTTTGGCATAGTCAAACACAGATAGGTATCATACACACATCTCAAAACATTTATGACAAGACAATACTTGAAAGATTTTCAGTTCAAAGATTTTGAAAAGAAAATAACCGCTTGAATGAATCATTTGATTTTGTTTATATATAAGAAAATCCACCTGATTGCAAAGCTTACTCATGATTCCATGGACTCCTCATCGTTATTCTATCATCACTTCCTTGCTTGACCTTTATCGTAGAAATAATAAATAAAACATCTAAAATGAAGGATAATTCTTCTTGAAAGGAGTTCGTGATTTCATTATGTTAAATATTTTATTAGGGATTTTGCATTTGTTGCTAAGGCGCATGTTTGTTGCATCAATTCTCATTGGAAGTTTCATCTATTTCTTGTAATGATTTTAGAAGACTTAAAACGATTCGAACTGATCATCGACTAAACTTAATTCAATCGTCTACTAACTTTAAACTTGAACTCAAATTTTAACTCTAGTACACTTCCAATTATATACTTTACATAAATTAATTAAATCTCTATATTTAATTAATTAAGTCCATAAATAAATAAATAGGTAAAACTTAATCAATAGATCAAGTTATGAATCCGATTTAATTCATCTAATCGGCTTCGTCTTTTTTTATTAGGAATTGAAGATCCAATCAAATTCAATTAAACTTCACAAAATAGGCTCAATTTATTCATCTAATTAAGGTGATTGTGACAAATTAGGAGTAATTTAGAAATCGGGTCGTTTTAATATATTATTATTATTATTAAATTAGATAATTTTAACATGATGTTACGAAAATTTGATAGTTTTGTTTTTCACTTCCAATTGTAGAAAGGTTTTCTTTTCTATTTTGCCCTCGTACAGAAAGCTTTCATATACCCGGACTGACAGCGATTTCCTCTCTGCACCGCCGCCGCCACCTCTCTCCGGCAACGCCTCACCACGTAAGCTCTCGCCGCTCTAATCTTCTTCTTCTTCTCTCTCTCTTTTTATTTTAAATAGTTGAGGTGAGCTTTGAACTGAATTTTGGGACTAAGAATTAAATGGAAACAATAAAAGTTTGGAGTTGGCTAGAGCTCAAGGAATGGATGTGTCATGCTGCCTATAAAATAATAGTCACCTCAAACATGTTTTATTCTGTTAACTGGAATCGTATCAGATCAGTATTAAAACGCCGGTTGATTATCTCAGAGCTCAATTTGACCTTGTTATTTTTTATTCTGCTTTGCTTTTTCAAACGATTACGCTTTTTTATTTTGTTATCATCTTACAATCAGTTAATTAAGCCCCTTATTTCACTTCATATTTGTAGCTTAAACTGATAGAAGCAGAAGACGAAGTTAGCAATGGCTGATGAGGTTGGGATAGAACAACATAAATCCCTACAGTCCATATGCTACAAACGGGGATGGCTCAAGTTGCTTGATCAGGTACCTTTTTTTAAATAAATAAATGATAAAAGCTTATTGCTTTTGTTCAAGGAAATAGTTTATATATACCATCTATTTTGGTGGTTGAAGAATTCTTGCTTGATTACTATTATCTTTAATTTTCTTGTTTTATTTTTATTTGTAGTAAGGTATTATTTTACTAACGCTTTTTCGCCCTTTCTGCAGAGAAAGCTTCCACTTGAGACCATATATCTGGATGTCAGAGATTCAAAAGATGGATGGTGATGAGTTCTTCCACATTAACTATTTACTTTCTTTGAGGCTCATGATCTTATATTTTGATGCTTATTGAGGGTGTGGATGAGTTATGGAGTAAGACTGGAGCAGCATATTATTGTTAGTTAGAAGCAGAGATTGATGCATTTGGCACCCTTCCTAATTGTCCGGTTATGGTCTGGTCATATAAATCTCTGTGCTTGAAATACATCTATATAGAATATGATTCTGTCCATAATATAGCAATTCTGAATTTTGTCCCACTCTCCATCTGCTCCTAGAAACTTGGAGAATATTATGTACATATGAGCATGATAGGAATGACTTTGCAATGCTTAAATCAGCTGGCAGTTTAAGAGGACAATTCAATTCTCCGGGACTGGATGCCTCTTCTGTCATTGCTAGTTTCAGATGTATCGACCATGACAATTAATAATTTTGATAATATGACAGAAGTGCATCACTCTGGTTGAAGGGCAGTCTTTAATTTCATCTTTCATTTTTCATCTACCTTGACGTAGAGTTACACAGTTAATTTTAAGCATCCTGTTTGTCTTTGATTCACATGATAATTAAAATCCTTACTCTCATCATCATCATCATCTCTTTCCCTGTTAAATTTGTGTTTGCAGGGTTGCCATAAAGGACATGGTTGTGCGTGGTGCACCAGCCATTGCCATAGCTGCTGCTCTCTCCTTGGCTGTAGAAGTTTCCAATTTAGGGGCATTTAGTGGGACTCCTAAAGATGCAGCATTGTTTCTCAGTAACAAATTAGACTTTCTTGTATCGAGGTGGTTTATTCTCCTAGAAATATATCTGTATATTATCTTGATCATGAATTTACTCCAGTTGGTTTTGGTTTGTAGCCGTCCCACAGCTGTCAATCTTTCAGATGCTGCAACAAAACTTAAGGAAGTTGTACACAAGTCTACAGTTACTGCTTCTGATGCACAGACAATCTATCAGGTGTGTACTGGTATACATGTACTGGGTACGGGTACAGGCAATTTCTCTATCCCAATGCGCCCTTGGCTTTGTGGGCTATATGAAAAACTAGCCAGTTTAAAGGGTAGTTAGACCATTCCAAACCTTATTTTGTGTGGCAAAGGAGAAAGTAATAGTTGATTTAATGTTATGCAGACTTACATTGAAGCTGCTGAAAATATGCTTGTTGATGATGTTGCGTCCAATAAGGCAATCGGACACCATGGAGCTAGTGTAATTCAAAAGCAACAGGCAGCTTCTAATACTCTTTCTGTGTTGACTCACTGCAACACAGGCAGGTACTACTGATTTGTACCCAATACTTTCTAACAAATGTCATCATTGTGAATTAAACAAACATAAAAGAATTCTTAATTGTTGATTCGTCAGCTTTTTCATGTTGTATAGAATGCAATTTGATCATGTGAAGTTGACCTGGCTAGAGTTTTATTATTAATTGAACAGTCTAGCAACAGCTGGATATGGAACTGCTCTAGGCGTGATCCGTGCACTTCATGAGAATGGAGTTTTAGGAAGGGCCTACTGCACAGAAACACGGCCTTTTAACCAAGTGAGCAAACTAAGTTTTATTCCTTCCTTGGACATGATCAAGACATATTATGGTTTATGAAGAAGATGGAACTAGTAGAATTCATAGAATTATGGTTTTGGGTAGTTATTTTTTCCGTTAATCACCTCAGGGGTCAAGACTGACAGCATTTGAGTTGGTACATGACAATATCCCCGCTACTCTAGTAGCTGATTCAGCAGCAGCAGCATTGATGAAAGCTGGGCAGGTGAATGCTGTGGTGGTCGGGGCTGATCGTGTAGCAGCTAATGGTATCTCAAAACTGCATTTATTATACTGATATAGAAGTGTTAAAGTAGATAAGTGTTAAAATGACTACTACTAGGTGATACTGCGAATAAGATTGGAACATATAGCCTTGCCCTGTCAGCAAAGCATCACGGTATTCCCTTTTATGTGGCTGCTCCTCTGACTTCCATGGATTTGTCCATTTCTTCTGGGGAAGAAATCGTTATAGAAGAAAGGTCAGCAAAGAACTACTTCATGCCCGTGGAGGACTGGGAGAGCAAGTGGCTGCTTCTGGAATTTCTGTGTGGAATCCTGCCTTTGATGTTACACCGGCTACTCTCATCACCGACATTATTACAGAGAAGGTGCTTAACTACGTAATATCTCCTGATATGTTTTGTTTAAGCTCTCGCTTTGTCTCTCTCTCACTGCTCATTGTTCCTTTCCTGCAGGGAGTGATCACAAAAGATGGGAGTGATTCTTTCGACATCAAAAGTTTCACAGAAGAATTGGGAAGCAAGCAATGTTGAATTAGATGAGGTATGAGTGATGCTCAAGGAGCCATGTCCTCCTTACTTGAAAACAATTGGGTTAGCATTTGATCATCTTTGTCCTAATTATAATAACTGTTCATCCTCCTAACTTGTGCTTTGGTTTTCTCAAATTATCAACTGCAGATGCTCAATCAAGAATTAACTACATATAGTCATAAATCATTTCTACACTGTTCATCACTCAAATTTATTTCTCAACCTATTGACTTAGAAAATAAATGCCCCCTCCATCATCAATATTTGTTCATATTTTTCTTTTTTGGTACGTCCCCAATATTTGTTCTTATGCCATTTATGAACATTCCCACAACTTATTATCTTCAACAACACCATTTATTTATACGTTTTATCACACATGATCCATCACTATCTACAACTAACTAATTTAATGCTACATTAATGTGAGACTCCTCATCTACTCACAATAAATTTAATTATTTTTATTAAAACTTGTGTCAAGATTCTCAGAAACATAAATAGGGGACAAAGGGAGTATAAATTATTTTGTGAATCTCTATATAATATATGAAAGCGAGGTTTATGGTATCAGCAACTCAAATAAGCATATGCAATCCAAGATATGTCCAAATTGAGTGAAGTAGTTTGGTCTATATGTCGGAGGAACTTGTACTATGTCTCTAAGTAAGGTTGGATGTTGTATTCTTCAAAATATCTATATATGAGAGCCACAGCTTTCACATTCTTTGCAAACCATGCATAATCTCATTTTGATACCTCAGTTCAATTTTATTTCTTGAAACTAAATTAATTTGTGCGTATTATTGTTATTTTAAAAAAAATCCTTATTTGACTCGGGAATGATATACATTGTGTAGGCTTTCGAATTCACATTTTTTAATTAGATTCTTGAATTTTCTTTTGGTTCTACTCAGTTTTTGAACATTGAGTTATGTTATAATTGGATCTCCATAATCTTATGAAAGTAGCACCATTGAATTTCAAATCTATTTTGTTGAAAAGTCCAAATCTCGTATGATTTTCTTAAGAAAAATAAAATAAAAGAATCCACGTCTTACGTAGCTTATGGCTAGAGCAATCACGATGCTATCAGTATTTTTTTTAGTTTGGATTTAGGTATCAGATTGAACCTTTTATAAAAAGGAAAGGTTTGATAGTGATGGAAATAGTAAGTTTTCTCACTAATAACCATCCATGTACTAAACCATCCATGTACTATATATCTAGTCTATATACTCTTGAGCCAACTAAATGTATTTTGGAGTAGTTTTATATGTATATATATATATATATATATATATATATATATATAACTAATGTTACTCTTGAGCCAACTAAATGTATTTTGGAGTAGTTTTATATGTATATATATATATATAACTAATGTGTAACCCGTCGAACTTCGACATAGAGTCAATATTTTGGAGTAGTGCAATTTATAAATATAATCTAAAAAGTTTAATTTTTATTTGAAAGTGATAATTTTGATAATTCAAAAGAAATATTAGAAAATTATTTAAATTATAATAGAAAAATATTAAGAGGGTGTATGTTTGACTTTCCTCCACCATTTTCTTTATCTTCAAGAAAACAAAAAAAAAGAAGAAGCTAAATGTATGTTTAAAAAGTTAATAATAAAATATTTAATTAAATATAGGAAATGGAGTGATTTAATTATAATACTTATCCAAAATATGAAAAATTAGCTTTGCAATTACCTCATAATAAGTCAAAATTTTCATCGTACACCACTTTGGTTGTTATATCATACGGATTATCCTTTTCATATATTAAATTGAGTCATGCTTTGCTATTAACTCATGAGATTGCAACGTACAATTGATCTATGATTGAACACAAATTTTAGTAGTTATAGTCTTACCTCCAAAAAGAGTCTAGCTATGTCTCTTATTATGGTAATAGAAAAGCCGATAATATTTTTGCGTATGGATTTGATATATAAGTTTTATTACCATATAACAGTACACACTAATTATCCAAGTTAAAGATGTCATTTACAATCATTTGGACCAATCTAAAATGTATATATATATATATATATAGAGTTTGGTTCAAATAAGAACCATTCTTATCCTAAAAACTAAGAACCAAATGAATTCGTTGAAAGTTGATGAATCCGTTGAGAAAATTAATGAATTCAAAAGTTCAGAATTTTTCACCCGGGTTCGAATCCCATGATGGGCGAAAATTCTATTTTTTTTGATTCAGTAATTTTCCCAGCGGATTCATGAACTTTCACTGTGAATTCATCAATTTTTGGTTCTCACGTTCTCACAATAAAAATGGTTCTCACGTTAACCCTTCCCTATATATATATATAGGGAGTGGTTATGGTGAGAATGGTACTATTTATAAGAAATAAGAATATATCCTAACCATCAATTAAGATATAATCTACGATTCAGATTTGATATTTAATTTATAATAGGATTGACCACATTAAATTATTTCCACCGATCAAGGGTAACAATGAGATATTCAAAAATTTTTATCTCTCCATGTATTTTAACTACCCGTAATTAATGGGCTATTAATTGTAATCCTTTTTCACCTTCATTTTTCTGGGGGATACGAATCATCTTTGAAGAAATCCACATAATTATAATTTGACTTCTTTTTTATGCTGTAAATATATATATCAACACACATCACATATTTTTAACTATTTAGTACATTTTATAAAAATATATTGCACCATTATTATGCAACGAACATCTGAAACTTTTGTGGATCTTTTATTATTTTTATGTTGCTTGTGTAGCACGTTGGTGAAATATCTTCTAGCATAAATTTGCATTTTATATAGCATATTTTTAAGAAATATCTGCACAAGTAGTAGATAAAAATTTACTTGAATAATATTTTTGTATTATATTGAGAAATATTGTAGCATACTATAATCGTTATGTAGCATATTCTTAACATTATCTTATTGTTGCACATATTCTTAAATATATAGCATATAATTATAAATATATAGCACTTATTTTATTTTATTTTTTACGGCTTGCATTGTCCAAGTATTGCATACATTGTTTTGTTATTTATACACTTATTATTGTTGCACTTCAAAAACAATATATAGCACATGTCAATAGGGAACATAGCACCTTGTTTATTCAATTAATATGTGAAGTTTGAATTGCGTCAAGTTAAGAATATATTAGAAAAATAAAACTGAGATAATAAAATATTGACATAAAAAAAATCCAAGATATATAGTTCTATAAATAACGATCTATACAAATCCCACAAAAAAAGGAAAATACATATACACCAAAATATAAGATTACTAGAATAACCTCTTAATTATTGATGTTATTTAAAGACGTAGCATATCCATTTATTCAAGATTGCACATGAAGAATAATCATATATATGTAGCACACAAAAATTATATATACAACCTAACAAATTTGTATATCATATCTTATTTTAGTTATAGCATATTATTTATATATGTAGCACACAATATATCTATATCATATCTTGATATAATTGTAGCATATGATCTATAAATATAGCACATGATATATCATTCTTAGCATATATGTTTTGTATGCATAACATATTTTCATATTATATGTTGCACACGTAATACAACTAATTTGTAAATTATTTGAAGCCGTAATATGTGCTGTGTGTATTTGTTGCACAATGTCGATTATTTGTAGCATACCGTTTATATAATATTGCACAAATGTAACAAGTTGAAATATATAGCTAAACGAGAAAAGGTATAAAGATACTAAACGAGAAATAAAAACTGACCATATCAAACCCATTAAATATCTAATCCCATATTTTTAGTAACTACCATTTTTATATCACCTAAAATTAAAAAACTATCCTCATTAAAATCGATTAAAGCTTAAATCATAGCACACGGAATGAAAAATTACAGCATTTACATGATCTAATCTAGACCATAGATCTAATTAATTAAAAGGCTGAAATTCATTCTTATTTCTCACACAAATAACTATTCTCATATGATCTCTCCCCTATATATATATATACATCTCTCCCAAACATTATTAAAAAGTGAATTTACTATCCATTTTCATACAAACTCGTATAGTGGTACTCATAATTAACCAAATTCGTTAAAGTTTATAAACATTAGTCATTACAATAACTGATAGTACTCGTTTTCGTGCCAATCTCATATAGCAGTATCCAACAATTACTCGAATTAAAGAGGTCATCTATTTAGATATAAAAATATTTCCAACTACCTGGACCTAGGGATGTCAACGGACGGGCTTTACCCGGACCAGAACCAATAAATTAGTATTGGTTACGGTTGCGAACCGCCCGTAAATATCGGATCCGAACCGGATCGGACCATCAGTTATGGTTAGGATCGGGTATTACCCATTCTTGGCAGTTCCGTTGGGCTACAAACTTTCCACAATCGAAGCAACCAATTATGAGGCGCAGATGTTGGTTGAATGTCACTGCCCTTCTACTAAGAAACACTAACTATTTCAGTAGTCTTCAAAATCTTCACATTCGGTGGAATACATTAATCTATCCAGAATTTGCATATGATATAGGTGGGATGTGTAAATCTACAAATAATTGTGCACCATTCAAATTTCTTTTGTACGAAAATAGTCTCTCCTTTTCAGAACCTCTATACCATCAGTGGATACTTTTATTAATAATAATTGTCAAATAGTTTAATTATTTGGTTGACAATATTAAAACAGATATTAGAGTAAAGGTTTATTTTAACTTTAAAAAGCTAATATTAGGAATTGTATTTTATTTTATTTTAGAATATTAAGTTTTGTATCTACCATTTCTATACCTCTGTAACTTTGAATCTCTCAGCTTTCATGGGAATTTGTACTATATATTTAAATTATTATTATGGTGTAAATTTTCTTTAATCAAAAGTAGTTATAGTTTATATGTTTTGTAAGTCTGTGGATATGTTTCATCTTTCACTAAAAGGAGTGGACGATTTTCACTGTATACATTTTTTGGTTTTAACTTCCAAAATGGGCATTCATCATTCTGCTCAAGGAAGAATCATATTAAAGAAGAAATAAAAGAAAAGAAAAAAATGAACAGTTCGATGAAAATTTGCAAAAACTCAAAATTTCGTAATTACACTCAAATGTAAAATGTTCTTACAAAAAGTGGATATGTAATGCTCAAATTTAAAAAATAAAAATAAAAAAATTGACCGGTCGGACGGAACCGGACAAAATGGGCTGGTCGAATGGTCGAGTCAAGCAGTTCTAGAACCGAACCGAATCGAACCGTTGCTTTAAAATTTAATGGGCTTTGAACGGTTCCGGATCGATCCGGGTAAAGACCGCCCGTTGACATCCCTACCTGGACCCGTCTATAATGTATATACATGTCCCGTTCAAAACTCGATTAAAAAGTTATTTACTTCTCGTTCTCGTCCAAAATAGTATATTGATACTTATAATTACCGGCGCTTATTGAAACTAACAAATATAAATCGAACTGTAATTGGTACTACTCGTTCTTGTACCAATCTCATATAATCTATTTAAATATAAAATTATTTTCAATCGTCTGGACCCGTCTAGAGTGTATATACGTGAACTTGACCCTAACTTGACCAATTAAAAAGTTGACTATAAAAAAATAAAAAATTATTGAAAGTATAAATTTTTAAATCATACATGTATAAAATCCGTTTTGAAGTTAAACAGCTCCGGGTCAAATAGGTTGGAGTGTGTTTTTTTAACACGATGTAAAGTGTAGCTTTTAGCTTATTTTTGTAAAACCAACCCCATGATTTAACTAGGCTATGACTAATCCTTGTTTTATTTTAAACCTACATGTTCAATAAAATTTTAATTTTTCAAATCAGGTTTTGGCATCATCAAAAAATGAGAAATTGTCTAGAATTTGGGATCCAAGTAAATTTTTAATTAGATCTCGATAACCAACCTAAAAGATATTCTAAATCTTATCCACCACTGATAATCACTGATGTTTTATCTGTAGTCAGCTTGGATATTAGAGAGCTGAACTTTTGCTTATAAAAGTCTAGTCTGATAAAGAACCAAAATTGAAGACTTTCGTGAAGGAACCAACTCGGATGAAACATATTTAACTCATCGGAGGACTCGCCTCAAACTATGAAGAAGTAAGATCGAGTCAACGAAATTAGAAGCAACAAACAACGAGCTTAACGAAAAATCTAGAGAACATCAGAAGATAAGTGAAAGATATCTTAGTCTGAATGAAGTTAGAAGAACTAAATATGGCGAATGGTTCAACAAGTCTGATAAGATCAGAGGATCTGATTATCTCTATAACTAAGTGAGTCTGAATAAAATGGGCAAAAGAGTCCATCGCATTCATATCTTAGGTCAAAATACTGAATATCGAAGTAAGAAGAAGTCAATAAGAGTCAGCATAAGATAAGTGTGAGTTCCGTTGAAGACCGAAGATGGACGCCAAGGAAAAAAAATCCAATATGTCGATAGTTGCTCTACGCATCTATCTGACTCACAAAAGCGACAAAGCATGATATGACAATTGATAAGCCCACCATTCGTATTTGTCAAATAGAGTTTGAATTTCAAACTACTATTTTCTAACAGCTAGTTTGGAATCCATACCTCTATAAATACGAGGGCATACCCAGTTGGAAAAAAAATGAAGAGAGACGCGCAAGCACCTCACGGATGTTCGGATGCTTCATGCTCCAAATCCAGAGAGACTTGGACATAACTCTATTTTTCTAAGTTAATGATTTCACCACTTCGTCTGCGGTGAAACTACTTAGGTACAGTCTCTCTTTCTATCTAAGTTGTTCTTATCTTATAAAACTGTAATAGAGATTAAAAGAATGTTGCATATTTTTACCTTTGTTCTTCAATGTAAAGACACACTCAACTTTAGTTGAAAAAATCATTCTAACCCAACCTCGTAGTGGTAAAGTTAGAACGAAAGTCTATTGGTAAGCAGCAATGTGTAGTTGACTAAAGGCGCGATAACCCATTGACGGGTGATCTCAAGTTCGTGGGATCTGAAGCCACATCCTTTGGAAGTATAAAACAAGGTATTCCTAAGGTTAATTGGAATTCACATGTTTATCAAGTTCGTGGATATAGGAGGGATTTCTCCAAACCACCTTAAATCCTTGTGTAATTTATTGTTCTATTGTGTATGTTTTGCTTGCAGTTTATGATCACAACGCTCAATTGAACTCATACTCAATATGATGCTTCACGCACATAATAACAACCATACTTATATTTGTTTTGTATTATCTAAGTTTCTCTCATAATCTGTCGAACAAGCTTGCCTTTATGTTCCACCACATTTTGCACATACGCTAAGTTTCAGCAACTGATCTTGTTGACTTATAGTCCTTATCTTCAGCAGAATCAGCTACCTAACTCAGTCACTCTTTTGTTAATATAACGAAGATTGAAAATTTTTCAGTCAGATGTATTCCCTCGTACACCTAACATCTCATTTATAAAACCTCACAATAAAAACACCTCATCTGCAAACGAGATCTATCATCTCAATGTTTGCAAATAAAGCACCTTGAATTTTTTTTAAAAAAAAAGAGTTATATATAGAATCATAACTTATATAAATGTGGCTATCACAACTTTTGTTACATGTGATCACTAATTATGAGTTTATCCTCATATACGATACAATAATAATTATTATTAAGAGCTGTTTATTATTAACAATTAATCTAAGTAGATTAAAAAGTAAATATCAATTAATAGCTTAAACTATATGTCTAGTCCGAAAATATCCGGATTATTGATAATATCAATTAAAGTATCGAACTATTGGGCATTACAAAATATCGTGAATAGTTGATAATATCAATCAAATACCAAACTATAAAGGTTGTAACAAAAGTATTATGGATAAAGATTTTGTTGACGAAATACTAATGTTGTATGTTAAACAAATGAAAGTTTAATGACACAATTCCAAAAAATAAGAAAAAGCTAATAAGTAACAGTTGTAATCTAGGAATTGGTGGAGAACCTTAATTAAGAACGAGCGAGTCTCAAATCAAATGCGACGTAATCCCTTAAAACTACAACAATTTTTAGTCGTTCACTATCCTACATGAATCAACAACTTCTTGAACGAAATCGGCAATTTTTTTGTAAAATTCTATAATTGCATCATTTCTTTGAAAAAAAAATTATAGTGCAAACCAAATGTCTTTTCGTCAATACATCATTTATTATAAAATACTGAAAATGCACATCAACAACCATCAATGAAAATTATTGCTCATGATATTTTTACGTTTTTGTTACAATGTCAATAGTTTGAGCATTTATTTGACATTATCAATAATTCAAGATATTTTTTAGACTAACATATAGATTGCACTTTTGATTGATATTTATCCTAAGATTAAAGTAATATATGTTAATCTATTATTTACACTACACTAATAAACAATGAAATTAATACAATGGTACAATGGATGGATAGTTAGTGGGATACATACATACTTAATTAGATGAGATGGTACAAACATGATATGTTTCATTATGATGTCTTTTGCTATATAAGATATCAAAATCATATTTAATAGAAAATATTAAAAGATCTAAAATATATAAGTCATTATTTGTAGGATATATTAAAATTATTTGTAAAATTATAATTCCTAAACTAAATACAATTGGATTTAGCCGGTAACAAAAACTTAGTACTATTCTATTCTATGCGATTTACATGTCATTATATAGAAATATGAATTTATCCGACCTACACATAAGATATATGTTATGGATTCCCATGTACTCAAAAAATATTCAATAATAAAGGGAAAAATACTTATTTCATTAATATATATCACTATATTATTATATTGTTTCAATTATCATTCAATACTTTATTCCCCCAAAATTAACATTTAATACATTATTATTTTGTCTATATTTTTATTTGTTAATGTTTTTTGTTTTTTTAACTGTAGCATCTTATCATAACGCCTCATTTAAATATCACAATACAACTTTTATTTACTTTGTACTATTATAGTTTACACATTATATTTTACAAACTTCACAGTTAAATTGCCATTTATGTTATCTTGAATTAAATACCAGGGACTTTTTAAAAATTAAAAATAAATACCAGCTACCATGTAAGTACAATTGACATTGGTAAAAATTGTCATTTATTTATCATGGTTGGTTTAAGATTTTTCTAGTGGATTAGGAAATACAGAAAATGTTTATATAATTTGTAAACACTTCATTTTTGACATCATAGCTTTGCCCGAACGATCCCGACGTATCGGCGGTGCGGCGGCGACTCTGTACGGCTCCACCTCCATTTTCCCTTATCCTCTTCTGATTCTTTTCTATTTTCTTCTATTAGTTGATTCCGAGTATACGTATCTATTTCAATTTCTTCTGCACAATATCCGTCGGAACACCGTTGCCCTAATTCTAATTGGTGAGAATCATTCATTCATATTCTGTTATAATACCGCTCTTATGATGTCATTGGCTTCTGTTAAATTTCAGTTCGATCTCCTAGTGTCAGATATGACCACTTTGCTGCGTTGATCACTTCACTTCATGCTGAGGTTACATTCGTTCGGACATGTCCTATTTCGAGTCACAAAGCAGGAAGTTCTTAGGTTACCTGCCTATTCATCTCTTGCATTGCATTCGACATTGCTGGACTTTCTCAACTTGTGCAGCTATTGAGAATTGGTCGTCATATAATTTTGTGATGAAAATTTGATCTATGAATACGTAAGAGTAATCTAACGTGACAATATGAGTACTTTTTCCACATAGTTATTTAACTTTAGAGACATGTACTTCACAGGAGGGTATATGGTTATAGCTAAACAAAATTGTATAATTTGCTCGAATTCATTTTTTTTTCTATATTACTCCAGCCTCGTAGTTTAGTGATATAATTTTTTAGTTAATTAAATACATAAATTTAAAGGTCCAAATTAAATTGTATAATATACCGAATTCAACTTTTTTTCTTTCTATATTACTCGAGCCTCGTAGTTTAGTGATATTTTATAGTTAATTAAATACACAAATTTAAAAGTGGTGTCAAGTAAACTCAATCCGAGATCTTTGACTTCGATTATTAATCACTCTATTATTAGGTCAGCATATATATATATATATATATATATATATATTTTTATATATTCATATAACAACTTACGTATACAATATTTTCATATATTCATATAGTTTGTTACCATCTCTCGATTCTCGCCACCGAATGAAAAGTTTCTTCATTTTCATATTCACGAGTCTTCGCCTTTTGGTTTTTATTTCGAAATTGCTTTCTAGATAGAAAATGCTCGTTTTACTACGTATTTTATAATTTATATTTATAGGATTGGAGCATGAGAATGGATAAAAAGAACATTTCTAAAAATGTGTCTTTGTCTTATGTAAAATATGCTGTACTATTATTAATTTAATTATAACACTAGATATTTAAAAGCATACTTTAAATTGCCGGTAGAAAAACTGTACTATAAATAGCATAGCCATAAATAATTTAGTTTAAAGGAGTAGTTAAGATTCGTACGTGGCTTTGCAAAGCTTTATTACTTTATTTAGTTCTTTACTTGATTACTTGGTATTAGTGGATGAGTGGTTTAGCACATTTTCATAGTTTATTGTTTTTCTGTTATACTCGTAACAGCCGTTATATATGAGTGTAACGTTATATACGATGGACGCGATAATTTATGAAATATTATGAAGATTGAAATATCAAATTTCACATTAATTCCACAACTTTTAAATTATATTATAAAATCGATAGTCAACAACTAGACCACTTTTAAGAATATATTTACTATTTTTAGCTGCATAATTTTACTCGATCAAAGCTGCGTAATTTTACTTAAAAAAGTAGTAGCAAAAACTGCATGACAATTATAACAATATATTTAGAAAAGCCCTATGTCCCATTCTCACCTTCTCTCACTTTCCCCATTTCCCGTCAATTGCTCTCTCCACCGTCGCCGTTAGCACACCACTGTCGTGCCGCCGTGATTCTACCTTCTCCTACTTCGGTCTCCGTCTCCAGCTTGGTGTCAATTTCACCATGAATCGGATAATTCCGCAATTGAGCTGATTTAAATGGCAGTCGTCTGAGACTCTTTGCTAGCTTGGTGGAATCTCAGGTACTTTCTCTTTCTAACTGTTATAGTTCGTATTTTCTTAATGCGTGCGATTGTGGTTGTATTTTGTGAATTTTACGACAATTTTCTTCTATGGGATAGCGATAGTGATTTTCCGAGTATTTTCTTTTTCGCTCGCTTGCATAGTTGGGGGTTGTGGATGGCGTTAATTCATGTATCTCTGTGCACACTAGCTGGTGGAGCACCTGATAGAAGGATGAAGTTGAGATTATATAAAGCAATGGTGGGTTTTTAGAATTATATGTCTGGTTAATCCGTTTTCATAAATCTGGACATAGTTTTGATACCATAGTTGACAGTTTCATAGTTGTTATGTACTACTCAGACAGTCAATGTGTTCTCGTTGTCAAGTCTAGGAAATTATAGCAAAATATGTCCAAACGTTTGTGAAGACCCCATTGCTGAAACACAAATTACAATGTTCAATGATGCTTCTTTCTGGGTCTATTATAAAAACTGACTTATAAGATAAACGATATTGTTCTAGTTTTGTTCATTTTTCTTACCATACTACTACTTTAGTGAAAATTCAGTATTGGTTTTTCTCTTTTGATATTACATATTTGTTGCATGACATGGCATAAGGAGGGGCATAAGTATACTTGAACTTGGAGACCTGAATTTAAGCATTTCTTTGTTTTTCTAATTATTAATAAAGAAAAAGAAATGTAGTGGAGTGCAATTATTTGGCTCCCATGTTTTCGCTGTTCTGTTGGAAGCTTCTTTATGTTGATTTTAGAGTTTTACTAATCAGTTTTTGCAAGTGACTTGATAATTATAGAGCAGTAACACTTTTAGTTTGTGTTTGATGACTAAAGGTCCAACTGCCCGCTGTTTGTGTTTCTATGATGGTTAAAGGAATTGGGATTAAGACAAAGATTAACTTGATGATGCCTTTCATTTGGAAGAAGAGTCAGAATAGCATATACATGGTAGGGATGCTGGAATAGTTCTGGACATGAACTGTAAGGACATTTTCTCTGAAAGGAAGCTCCGTGTTAGTACGTAGAAAGGATATATCTTTGTCCATCATGATTCTCGGATAGTCAAGTGACTGAATGTTGACTAAAACAAGATAGGCACACACAGAACTTGTTGAATACAAGCATAATTGACTGCTGATCATTCTATGGATATGCGTGCAGACTTAGGCCTTCAACTTTTGTTGTTTGAGGGCAACATTACATATTTTTCGAGATATATTGTAGAGTGAAAGGACCCGTTTTTGGAAAAGACTACATTTGCATTAACAAATGATAAATTGTTTTTCTGAGCTTCAGTTTAAATCTTTGCCTGTAAAGTAATTGTTGTATGTTTCATGTTTCAAGTGGAGGGTTGGTGTGCATGCCGGGAAGCTTGTGGTCTGCACTTCTATAGCTTTAGCAATGAGGCCAAGAGCCGCTGAGGCACCTCGGAGGTCAAGAAATGTTCAGGGAGGGCCGAATTGGATCTTTATTGCAGGAGTGCACTTCTTAGTACATTGTCAATTCGCCTCGGATACAAGCTCAAACAGATCCTTGATGCTAAACAACTGGACAACAGTAGTCCAAGTTTAAAGGTGTCAAATGCATGTTCATGCAACTTATTCTAGAAAATTCTATTTATAATATCTGAGAGTTTACTGTAATTGCAGCTAATGGAAAATCTTCTAATGGGAAGAAGTCGGGAAGTTGCCCTATTCATTCAAATGCCTTTTGCTTTCGTCAAGATGAAGATGTTTGCTACAAACATTATTCAGGTAATCACGTCTTAGCCCTAGTCAAAAGCCTTATTTAGATCATTTGAATCATAAATTGAACCTCCTCAGCTTTGGATTGGCCTAAGATTTACCTCGACTAAGTAAAAACATCTACATGCATATGCATATCTGTGCAACCGAACTTGCTTTTCCTTAACTATCCTGTGCTGGAGAAAATGTGTATAGATGGTTAAAAGTGTGTTTTTTGGGGCATTGGTTTTAGTACTTCAGCCTGATGGAAGTAGTGATCTAGATTACCGTTGACATCTACTTACATTATTGTTATATGGCAAAGAGAAATGGCATTATTGATAGTTTTTTTCCCCTAGATCATGTAATCAAATAACATTAATGCTTGCCCCTTTGAATATAACTATTATTTTTCCTATTTAAATCTTCCACCATAAAGTTCAACAGGCGGTCTCTTTTGAGTTCTCTTCAGTATTATACTTGACTGATCTTTGTATTCGCAAAACAGGATCCAGGAATGTGATGGAAATCAAACAACACGTCAATGAACAAATAATGTCAGAACCTGAAATGGCTCTTCCACTTGTGACTGTTCCCGCTTCGGAGTTCAACAAAGAAAACGGCGTGATGTGGTCATCTTCTCCTGACTGCCTGGAGCTGCCCCAGAAACCTTTCCACCAATCGAACAGCTCTGATTCCCCCTGCGTCTCAGAATCTGGTTCCGATATTTTCAGCAAACGGGAGTTCATACAAAAGCTGAGACAGCAGTTGAAGAGAAGAGATGATATGATACTAGAAATGCAAGATCAAATTGCAGAAGTGCAAACCTCTCTTGCCGCACAGGTTTCGCATTCGTCCCATCTGCAATCTCTTCTTGATACGGCAAACAGGGATCTGTTTGATTCAGAACGGGAAGTACAGAGACTACGGAAGGCAATAGCAGATCACTGTGTCGGACATGTTAACTCAGGTGAGAAACTCCCTACGGT
Organism: Salvia rosmarinus; assembly: GCA_036937905.1. Lineage (NCBI taxonomy): Eukaryota > Viridiplantae > Streptophyta > Magnoliopsida > Lamiales > Lamiaceae > Salvia > Salvia rosmarinus. The sequence goes on from CM072814.1 coordinate 64,076,558, forward strand.
TCCTGTTTGGCTTGCTGAGGTGAGAAATGGCCATGTAAATGGATACCCAGAAGTTGAAAACAATATGGAATCTTCAGAAAAAGGCAGAGATGAGGAAAAGATTGAAATATTGAGGAAGGAAGTGAGTGAGTTGAAAGAATTGAATGAAGGAAAAGACTACTTGCTGCAAAGCTACAAGGAGCAGAAGTCGGAGCTTTCAATCAAGATCAAGGAGTTGCAGCACAGATTGGATTTGCAACTTCCAAATATTTTGTAGGTAAATTTAGCTTTCCTTGTGCATTCTGAATGTGGCTTCCTGTTAACTCTTTTCACTTATCCAATTTGAAGCTCTCAATTTTGAAAACGTTCGTTTGCATTTTCTTGTTTGCCTCCCATTCTTCTTCCTTGTGCATATGTGGAAGGGAGAGTTATATGTTCATAAATGTTAGGGTTCAACCCTGAGTATCACGATTTTGAGTGTGGTTGTTTAGATGTATTTTGGAGACAAATTGAACTTGGAAATGCTATTTGCTTCTTTCAGCACCTTCAATATAAGTGTGTTATTGTCCATTACTCTTTTTGGGTAAAAAGTTTAAGGTCTTCTATTTATCTTTATTCAATATATACATTGCAAATCTGAAATCTCAGATCTCTATAATTTGCCATAACTATGGAGTATGGAGTATGAGATGCATAAGATTGTAAAATATGGGGAATATGTAATATCAGCATTCAGCAAGGTTCTTATAGTTCTATACTTATCCAAAATTTATTACATTTCAGGTTTAAGTAGCTTCTGTATACAATCTATGATTTCTTAAACCATTTTTTCCTGCCTTTTTCAATTTGAAGTATGTCATATTAAATAATTGGATATAGTGTGAATATATCTTTCTGTTCAAAACAAGTGGAAAAACAGAGCAATTAGCCGATTACATAATAAAAGTTTTGGTTGCCAATAAATGAACCAATTGCTGGGAGCTGAATGTATGATTGGCAATCCAAAACACAATTTGGTGGTATTACAAATTTCCCTCACTGAAAGCAACAAAATTTATCATCTTTCGAGTTCAAGAACCACAAACCTTCATTCAACTCCACGATCCTCCTGAGCTTGAGAGATAGAAACTATGATCAATCTGAACGAGCTCATCTCTCATGTGGCCCAGGATTTGCAAAGATGCGCTATCAGTTCCTCGTCAGGCCTCAAACTCCCAAAAGAGAGATCTCGAGGCAGCTCTCTTTCGAGGGAGTTGGACTTCGAACTGCCTTCGGGGTGAAACAGCCTGCCTATAGATGAGGGCACTTACACGAGCTCACTGGTGGCAGAACAACGGGGAGCATATCTTCGATCATGATGCACATCACTAATGGTGACACGAGTGTGGTACACAGCAATATACATCGCTTGGAGGTCGCTGAGAAGTCGGTCCAACTTCCCCTCACAAATGCTCGGTTCAGATTTCAGGCTCTTATGTCTTAATAGGCCTGCATAGAGAACAGAATGAATGGAATATCAATTCCACCACAGTTCAATTAGGGGACGTTTATTTTTAGTAGATTAGATTGACAGTATATATAATTTAGCATTTCAAGGATAACATGATCGTACAAGCTCAAGATTGTTCAATCCATCAAAAAGTATGTAGTCAATTAACCTATATATTCTTTTTTATCTGTAATAGACAATCATGTAATGTGAAGAACATCCACAGAAACAAATCATGGACTCGAAGCATGATGAACAAAACAAAAGGTGAGCAGAAATCGATAAAAATGTATAGAGAAACATTACTTACAGCGGTGGTGAACAAAGTGTAACAGCCCGCCAATCCAAAGGACGGGTTAGCAGAGACTGTTACTTGGAAATGGAGATTTAAGGATTTAAAGATAATTTAATATGGAAATGTAAAGCATATGACAACCAAACTCTTAAGATTTCAAACTATTAGAGATAAGCACACAACATTTTACATATGAACTAGACCAACAGATCCTCAACAAAAGGGTTCAACTGATCTGAAGGTTATATGTTTCAATACTCAAAGTATAACTTAGTGTTCATAGCAGAGGAAAAGCATGTGAAGTACACATATGACGATGTGCACTCAAGGTTCTACTAATCGACAAAAGATTCGATCGCTCAACATTTTGCCATCCCATCGTCATTTCAACTCGCACATTTAAAACAAACATGCAGGGCTAAGTACAAGAATGCACTTAGTGGACTTATGCCAAAAACACTTTCATTAAATTAAACTGCCCCTAAGTAACACACGAGGTTTTAGTTGAAATACTCGTGCTTACTAAAATATTTTCATCATTTTCTCAAAACATCGCCTGGCCAGGCATTTTCTCGTATGTATGATCCGTATCCTTTCTCATATAACATCTCATAAACTCATCTCTGCCGTAGAAGTAGGCCTCCTTCTACGTCGCTGTGACCGGCCAAGAATGTTCCTTTCAGCACACAGTCACCTATGGTGTACACGTTAATCCTAGCCAGGTATAATCCCTCCGGCATAGGATCCGATATCGATTTTCTATTAAGTTGGGAGCGACCCAACAACTGATTCACTTTCATAGTTGGCTGACCAACATCTCGATAGGATCCATACATAAAACATAAACTTTTGGGCATGTAATAACATCTCATCATCATTTCTCAACAGAAAGCATCATGAATAAATACTTTTCTTTTCGAAGAAAGCGTAATAAATAAAGCATTTGATATTTTGAAGAGAAAAGCCCACCTCGTATATATGCTTCTCTACGATTTCCTTTCTATGTCAACGCTCAAGTCCACGTCCCACCTTAACGTAAGAAACTATTTAGTACGTCTTTTCTTTGAACGTTATAACTTGTAACTTTCTCTTTTTTCGATAGAGACAAACCATTGTCTACGACTTTCTATGAATCGATTAGGTCAAATGTCGAATTTATATCAACATTTCAAAATAGAATGATTTCAATTATGAAATCAATTCTCACATAAGAGATATTTCTATATCTTTAATACGTATTACACGTCTTTATGCACTTAATCAACGTAAGCCACATTTTTGCTAGACGTACAACATCACATTGATCATGTACTGACGTATTTCATACGTCTACACTCTTGTCAAGTTATTTGACTTTCAAAATCATGTAATTTGCACATTAATATATATAACTATTAATATACATAGATACACTTAATTTCTTGTCGATTTCTAATTGTCTTTATCATAAACCTCAATTTTTCACGATATTCAACATTCATGCTCATCAATACACATAAATATGATTTAACTTCAACATAATACTTTATTTCTCAATTTTACGTCACTTAGTAAAATATTTCGACGTAAGCATGACATATCTCATTTTAAAAATCACATAAATTCATTGTATGTCTAAAACATATTTTTTAGAACATATTATGTGATCATATTTGATAAAATAAATTTAAAACTTTAGAACATATAACATATCATTTTCGGTACTTTTGGTTCATTAACCAAAACTTGTGCATAAATTCCCATAAATTCACATAACATACTATATTAACATAAGATCAATAATATGTAATAATATTGATCATAGAAAAATTGTACACCACTTAATTTTACTATATAGCTTTCGGCTATTTTGAAAAACATAATAAACATTTTTCAAAAATTTCAATTAAATTACACAACACATAATCATCATCATATATCATCACTATAACATAATTTTCATCAATTACAACTCATACATCAATATACTCTAGGCCCATATTTTCGAAAATATGACTTAGATCAAATTAATTTTCAAAAATTCCAATAAATTCATACAACACTATATTATGAATCTACATCATTAATATGCTATAATATCATTCAAACATGAATCATATATCAACATAATATTTGTCTATAATTTCGGTATTTTTGAAAATATACACTAATGTTTTCCAAAAATTCCACATAAAATCATATAAGCTTATTTAATACCATAGATCATTAATTCATGCTCAATTCATCAATTAAAAATCATTCTCATCAACCTATGAACATCATAACTTTCAGCCCTCTCACAAAATATTTATTCATGCTCAACTTTATACTAATTTCATAACATATGCTTAGGAACATCATATAAACATAATTATTAAACAACTTTAGCATATGAACATTATTTCCTAAAATTTCATCATAAATAATATAAGCTCATAACATAAGATTTAATGGATGAAATTCAAAAATTCCAACATGTATACAAAGCTCGTACGATTTCTAACCTTTTGATCGGTGTCGATTTCTAACGGCAACGATTTTTGATCTAAGATTGGTGAAGAAAATGATGAACTCTCTCTCTAAATTTTCCTCTCTATTTTTCGGTACTAGGGGTGTCAAATTGGAGAGGTGTTGGATCATATCCCATATTTATAAGCATGTCCACTTGTATGATAATTATTACATAAAATCATAATTAATACACTTGTTTATTTTGTCAACAAAATCGGCCACCTCCATTGGAATAGGACAAGAATTTTAATCTTATCTCATACACTTTAATATGATATCTTATCATGTAATTAATATTCATCACATTCATATACATCACTTTCAACAATTTTGAACAAAATCTTATCTCACTACATGCATGTTTCGGCCACTAGGTTTTATGAGAGACAAAAATTATGTCTTATCCTATCTTAATACATAATATTATCTCATAATTAATACATGTCATTTTCATTCTTATCACTTAACACAAAATAAAGAAAATTCAACACTTTATACTATATATGTAGTTTTCGGCCACCTCCTATTCCTTAGGAATGATTTTTATTTTTTTCTATATCATATACTTTAATATAACTATAGTATAATGTCAAATTTGAAAAGTCAACATTTTACACTAAGATAAGATGTCATTTTCAAAGTTGGAAGAATTATTTTCTTACCTCATTTTATTCCAAGATTTCGGCTACTACCAAACAAAACCATAGGTTACTTGTTCCACTTGATAACATACACTACTTTATCACCTAATAATATCCTAACATTGTAATTATATCATCTCATTAATAATAGCAAGATATTAGCCTCCAAAGTCTACATTTTCGGCACTATCATTATCAATTGGCCTCCCACTTGTACAAGTTGATATTACACCTTATCTTATCTTCAAAATATCTAATTAACATAATTATTACATAACATTATCGATTGGATAAGAATTAAATCTATTAATACATGTAAGTGCAAGTTTTCGGCACTTTCATACAATAAATGTTACACATTTTATTTCTTTGAAATTCTTAGCTATATAACTTAATATAGGTCTTAGATGATAAATTAAACCATAGAAAAATATTTAGAACAATTCTAGATCACAAAACCCTAATTTCGAAAATTAGGGTTTTCGAAATTAGCATTATTTAGTAAATCTTCATGCCTTAATTCTCTAGTATTATTTTAATGATAAATAATGCTCTTATTACATAAAATAATCATAGGAATTTAAATAATATAATTCCTTGATAGTTAGGCTAAGTTATCGAATCGTCTCAAAACGTTGACGTTTGAAACGTCTCAAAACGTTGCTAATTGATTCATCTCTAAAATGTTCATAATAAATTTGTAATTACTTTATTCATTCCTATAATAATAAGGAATATAATTCTAAGCTTCGTTGCTTAGAAAGTATCGTAAGACTAACTATCGAATTTAATCGACGTTAGAATAACACTCTTGAAGGAATAATATAAACTATATTCCTTAATTCACTAATCATTAGTGAATATGAAATAAAAATCCTCATGTTATGCATAGTCAAAATCGAGCCTTGACGAATTAACAATTTAATTATCGAAACTAAAACCCTAATTACGACATTTCTTATCGTAATTTAGTTTTAAAACTTCGGGATATTACATTCTACCCCCTTAAAAGAAATTTCGTCCCGAAATTTGCATACCTTAGAAAAGTTTGGGGTATCGTTCTTTCATGGCATCCTCGAGTTCCCACGTGGCCTCCTCTTGTCCATGGTGTCTCCATAGGACTTTTACTAATGGTATGGATTTGTTTCTCAACTGTTGAACCTTATGGTCTAAAATAGCCATAGGTTCTTCTTCGTAACTCATATCTGGATTTAAGATCACATCATCATGATGGATTACGTATTTTGGATCATACACGTATTTTCTCAATTGTGACACGTGGAACACATTATGGACATTACCCAAACTTGGCGGAAGTGCCAATCTATAGGCTACGGGGCCTATTCTTTCAAGGATCTCGTAGGGTCCTATAAAACGTGGTCTCAACTTTCCTTTCACTCCAAATCTTATAATTCCCTTTGATGGAGAGACCTTGAGAAAAACTTTGTCTCCCCATTCAAATTGTAGCTCAGATCTACGCGTATCGGCATAAGATTTCTGTCTACTCTGAGCTTCTTTTATTCTTTGTCTGATTTGGCGAACAATTTCAATCATTTCTCCCACTGTGTCAGACCCTAAAATTTTTCTCTCACCTACTTCATCCCAATAAAGCGGTGATCGATATTTCTTTCCATACAATGCTTCATATGGGGCCATATCAATTGTTGCTCGATAACTATTGTTGTGGCGAACTCGATGAGTGCAATACATGCTCCCAAGTTGCGCCTCGATCCAACACTCATCCTCAACATATCCTCGAGTGTCAGAATCGTCCTTTCCGATTGTCCATCGGTTTGTGGATGAAAAGCTGTGCTAAAATTCAACTTCGTTCCCAATTCTTTCTGCAAGTTAACCCAAAATCTAGAAGTGAACTTTGAATCTCTATCTGATGTGATAGATTTTGGTACCCCATGTAGGCGTACGATTTTCTTTATGTATAATTGGGCCAACTTGTCAGATCCATGCGTAATCTGAATTGGTAGAAAGTGAGCACATTTGGTAAGGCGATCCACTACTACCCATATAGCAGTGTTACCCCTTTTTGATCTTGGTAAGCCCGTTACAAAATCCATTGCTATATCATCCCACTTTCATTCAGGTATCTCCAAAGGTTGTAACTTCCCATATGGCCATTGGTGCAATGCCTTCACTTGTTGACAAACGAGAAAACGTTCAACAAAAGAGGCTATATCCCGTTTCATTCCTTCCCACCAGAACTTTTCTCGTAAATCTTGATACATCTTAGTCTTTGCTGGGTGGGCGGTATAGGAGTATCATGAGCTTCACTCATGATTTCATTTCTCAGCTCGTTATTGTTTGGAATGCATAACCTTTCCTCAAACAATATAAGCGTTATCGGTGCCTCCTTAAAATCCTTTAATCCTTCTGTCCTCACCTTGACTCTTATTCTTTCCAATTTTTCATCCTTTCTTTGTTCATCTATGATCTTTTCCTTAAGTTAGACATCATTGTGAGTGTAGCAACATCACTCATAATTGTCTCCGGTGGTTCAACTATCTCAATCGCCATTTTCTTAAACTCCTCAATGAGTTTTTCTTCCTTTGTCAAGAGACATCCCAATTTGGATTGACCTTTATGACTTAAGGCATCAGCTACTACATTAGCTTTTCCTGGGTGATAGTTTATACCACAGTCGTAGTCTTTTACTAGTTCGAGCCATCTCCTTTGCCTCATGTTCAAATCTCTTTGCTCGAAGAAGTATTTCAAACTCTTATGATCGGTGAAGATCTCACACCTCACTCCATAGAGGTGATGTCTCCAGATCTTTAGTGCGTGTACTACAGCTGCTAATTCCAAGTCATGAGTTGGGTAATTTAACTCATGCGGTCTAAGTTGTCGTGATGCATAAGCTATTACCTTTTCTTCTTGCATCAACACACAACCAAGTCCGTTCTTAGAAGCATCAGTATAAACCACATACTCTTTGTCTGCTTCTGGAACTGCTAATACCGGCGCACTAGTTAACTTTTCTTTTAGCTTTTGGAAACTCGCCTCGCATTCATCCGTCCAAGTAAATTTGATCCCCTTTCGGATTAGCTGTGTCATTGGCCTTGCTATCTTAGAGAATCCTTCAATGAATCTCCGATAGTAACCAGCTAATCCTAGGAAACTTCTGATTTTATTTTGAGTTGTCGGCGATTTCCATCCTTGTACTGCTTCTACCTTTGCAGGATCCACTTTGATCCCTTCTGCCGACACAATGTGTCCAAGGAACATTACTTCTTTAAGCCAAAATTCACACTTGCTAAATTTGGCATAAAGTCGTTCGGATCTTAAGGTTTGTAAAACCGTTCTCAAGTGTTCTCTATGTTCCTCCTCATTCTTCGAATAGATGAGAATATCATCTATGAAGACTAAGACAAACTTGTCTAAATATGGATGGAACACTCTATTCATGAGATCCATGAATACGGCTGGTGCATTGGTTAGTCCGAACGACACAACTACAAACTCATAGTGGCCATATCTTGTTCGGAACGCCGTTTTGGATATGTCTTCAGGTCGAACCTTTAGTTGATGGTAACCTGATTTGAGATCAATTTTCGAGAATACACTTGCTCCTTTCAACTGATCGAACAAATCATCAATCCTTGGCAGTGGATATTTGTTCTTAAGTGTCAGTTTGTTTAGTTCTCGATAATCGATGCACATTCTTAAGGAGCCATCCTTCTTCTTGACAAACAAGACAGGTGCTCCCCAAGGTGAGACACTAGGTCTAATAAAACCTAGGTCCCATAGCTCTTGAATTTGAATCTTCAATTCTTCAAGTTCCTTTGGAGCCATTCTATAAGGCGCTTTTGACACTGGAGCCGATCCTGGTTCCAAGTCGATTGTAAATTCTAGCTGTCTGTCAGGGGGTAATCCTGGTAAAGTATCGGGAAAAACGTCTGGAAATTCCCGAACAATTTCCACATCTTCAACCTTTATTTCCGTTTTCTCTTCTCCATTTAGATAAACAAGGAACACTTGCCATCCCTTCTTGTTCATCATTCTTCTTGCTTGTAGCGCGGATATCATTGGAATTTTCTTTCCCATATTGATTCCATAAAAGCTCGTAGCTTCTTTTCCCGGAGGTTGGAACGAAATCCTTCTTTCCTTGCATAGGATCGTGGAATGGTTTTGGCTAACCAATCCATTCCTAGGATTATATCTACATCCCCCATAGGTATTATGTTCAAGTTATTTGCTAGAACCTTAAGTGATCCTAGGTTCAACTCTAAGTTCGAGCAAACATGTGTAACAGTCATAATGCCTCCTATGGGTGAAGAGATTCTCATTTCCTGATTCGCTTGTTCAGGTTTGAGTTCTAACATATCAACGCATGCTTTTGCAATGAAAGAATGTGAAGCACCCGTATCGAACAAAAGTATAATAGGTATGTCGAGAAGTTTTCCCATACCTGCCAGGTTTCCCTGGTTTTGTTCGTTCTGACTCCTGTGTAGAGCGTAAGCTCTAGCCTGGGCTGGGCGTGGTTGACGGGGTGCTTGCCGTTGTTGATTTTGTTGCCGCCTTGGTTGCTTCTTGTCATTTCTTATTCTTTCTGTCTATTGGGGCTGATATTGTATAGCCCTAAGTGGTTGGGTTTGTCCTGGTTGATTTGGCCTCCCAGTTCCTCTAGGGCGTACTCCGGGGCATTCATTCGCATAGTGGCCTTTTACACCACATTTATAACAACCAACATTGCCCAATAGACACACACCCGTGTGCAGCCTATGACATTTTGGGCAGGGAGGGATCCTCGCCTGCTCTGGTTGTCCTCCCGTGGGCGTGGAAAATATCGGTCTCTTCCACCCTTGCCCTTAAGGTGCCATGTTACCTTGCCATGGCCTCTTATTGCTTGTGTTGCCAAAATTTCCTCGGTTGAAATTGTTGGAATTGCCGTCCCACTTCCTCTTGCCTTTGTCACTAGCATTTTGTGACTGGGGGGGAGTAGGCTTGTCTTCTGGCATTGCTGCCTCAATATCTAAAGCCCGACTAAAAGCTTCAGTATAGGTCAAGTCTCCATGACTGGCAAGAGACATTCTTATTTCATGCCTCATACCAGACCTAAATTTTTCCGCCATCTTCATGTCAGTGCTTACCTGGTCCGGAGCATACCTTGACATATCGCAAAAGATGCGATCATATTCTGTCACGGATTTTCGTTCTTGCTTCAGGTTGAAGAACTCGATTTCCTTCTTCTTTCTATAGCTCTTAGGAATGTATTTTTCATACATTTCCGTCTTAAAGTCTTCCCAAGTGAAGTACTCCATTTGTTTTGGTGTTATAGTCTTTCTCCTAGCTTCCCACCAGAAATCAGCCGGTCCAGTGAGTTGAAAGGTAACACAAGACAGTCGTTCTTGTGTGTTGCAGCGAAGAAAATCGAAAATCCTTTCTATTGCCCTTATCCATTGTTCAGCATCCTCGGGATTTCCTTTTCCATTAAAGGAGGGCGGATTTTGCCTAAGAAACAACTCCTCAATTCTACGATCGGGTGGAGGTGGGGGTGGCACTTGTATCTCTTCACTTTCGGCCCGTGGAATTCGGCCTCTTCCCCTACCTCGTCCCCTACCTCTTCCTCTTACTCCCTGCTCGGGTTCACATCTCGACGGTATTCTGATATTGCAAAGATGTAATTAGCATTTGCATAACGTGTATCGTAATTTACACACATATATAATATCTTATGCAATCTTATAATAAAACAGCTTTAGTAAAACCATTCATCTGTTTCGTACTCAATTTGCCGCAAAAGCCCATCTAGGGTCATCATACATATATGGAGAAAATGCCTCAAAGAGGACTGTTCTGTACAAGTCATCAGACTCAAAAAGAAGTCAAGTACATAATGCGATACGTTTTCTAACGTAATTCATCCTCTACTAGCGTACTTGATTACAAAGTATTACAAAGGTACTATACTTCTATATCTACTATAATAACATTACTAAACATCTACACACATACTACTCGTATACCACTACACGATTCATCATTCCATTTTTGTGGTTGTTCTTGGCTTTCTACCACTCGTCAAACCTATCGTCATCAAAGTTCTCCATATTCTCATCTATGTTCCTATTATTCTCCTGGTTCTCTTCCACATTCTCGTCTCCGTTCTGATCCTCTTCAGGATCTTCTTCTTCTTCCGGGTCTTTCTCTTCTTCTGGATCCTCCTCTGGATCCTCTTCTTCCTCTGGGTCTTCATCAGAGTCTTCCTCACGCGCACGTACACGAGAAGGTCCTGCTACATCGTCTCCGATAGCAAACATATCTCGTACTGGACCATAATCATCTCGTGGATCATACACCCTCATACGTGCCATCCGAGGATAGGGCTCTGCTGGAGGTGGTGGTGCCGTCATCGATGGCAAGACCGGTAGTGGAGATCGAGTCGGATGTCCAATCGATAGTGGAGGAAAGACTGGTGTTCCCAATGCCCTTGGTCTTGCTGCCCTTTCCACATGTGCTAGTCGACCTTCGTCCTCTAGATATCTTAGCACTACAGGATCAACTTCCCTCGGAACCTCTGTATACAGCCATTCTGGCGACACATCCCGCCAGGTAAACTCCCTCGGTGGAAGATAAGGTCCTCTAGGTGCAACACGATACACATTGTAGACATAGCTCAAGTGACAGATGAATCTGGGTATATCTGCAATCAAGTCGTAGCTACCATCTGCTCGATAGATGTAGTCGCTTGATATCTCCTTTGCATAATCTTCCCAGTCACAAGGCAATCGAGTCAACAGGTGCTTAACTCCATCAAAGTCAGTCACGCCATGCTCGTGTGCAGCTATCCAGTGATGAAGATAGTGCGCTAAGAATTCTCCCAAGCTGTCGCCCCATACCATCTTATACGTACGATATGCTCGAATAACTTCCTCGGGTGTAGCGCGCGGCCCTAATCTTCTCTTTGCTGTATATCTAGTCCTCGCCATCTAGCACAGACAGTACTAACATAAGTCAATCTAATCATATCTGATAAGCAGATAATGAAACTGAACATATCTGTTAAGCAGATAAAACAATCTAAACACATCTGATAAGCAGATAAATGTTGACATGACAAGCTCTTATGTTCAACACACATCATAGTTCCACTTATGTTACTGGGGAAAACTTGCACTTAAGCAACAATCTCAGATTCTTTCCCTACTGTAGAGTTCTCATTCTATAAAAATTTATGGGACTAACTTTAACTGATTCTCATGAATTCTGGAGAATGATTCAAGGATTTTATCCATCATACGAAATAAATTTCGTTGTGATAGGAGTACGTAGGCGAAAACCGTGCTCAAAACGGAGTTCAAATGAAGGAGAACGGGTTAAAACAAAAACACTGCGCAATGCAGTTTTTACTTGCGCGCCCGCGTGATACGCACGCCCCGTGCTGGCTGAGCATGAACGCATGTTCCACTTCATGTGTACTTTAGTTTGAATACTTATTCAATCCTTGGTGTCTGTGCATCTCCTTCCGTTGTTTGCCCATTGAATTTTGCATCTTGATCCTTTGATTTCCTTATTTGTTTTCGTTGTTCTGCTATTGAAATCTCGCATTGTTCTCCTTTGATTGTTGCGTTCGTTCTTATGTCACAACTTGCTATCATTCTCGTAGTGGAATAAAGTTCCTCTAATTCATACTTCTATGTTCTTTCGCAAGAAGTGATCATGCTTCTTATAGCATCTATGTTCTTTTGGGATAACATATCCATTGTTGAAATAAACTTTGAAATTTGAATAAAAATTTCAAATAATCATAACATAACTCATGCTTTCTTTGAATTTCAATGATTCAACAATCACATTTGACATTTCAATGTCAACTCTTTCCCATTTCACTGCTAACTTGTTCTCATATCACTTTAGACATATAAATGTCAACATTTCTCTTTGCACTATAAAACTCTTTTTGAAATGCTTTCTATAACTTTCATTCTCAAACTTTTCATAACTTTCTTCTCAAATAACTCTTCACAACTTTCATTGCTTTCAAAATATGAATTCAATCTTTTTCTCAAAACTTTCACATTCCACTTTTCAAAACTGAGAAGAAATCAGTTACCTTTTCCGGTTGAGCTTGATGTGATGGAGTGTTGAGCATAGTCAGCTGATCTCTAGAAGTCTAGTGACTCAATCTAGACTTAACTTTTGAAAGAAGGTTTTTGGGTTCAAGGAACGAACTGCTCTGATACCACTTTGTAACAGCCCGCCAATCCAAAGGACGGGTTAGCAGAGACTGCTACTTGGAAATGGAGATTTAAGGATTTAAAGATAATTGAATATGGAAATGTAAAGCATATGACAACCAAACTCTTAAGATTTCAAACTATTAGAGATAGGCACACAACGTTTTACATATGAACTAGACCAACAGATCCTTAACAAAAGGGTTCAACTGATCTGAAGGTTATATGTTTCAATACTCAAAGTATAACTTAGTGTTCATAGCAGCGGAAAAGCATGTGAAGTACACATATGACGATGTGCACTCAAGGTTCTACTAATCAGCGACAAAAGATTCGACTGCTCAACACTTTGCCATCCCATCGTCAGCTCAACCTGCACATTTAAAAACAAACATGCAGAGCTAAGTACAAGAATGCACTTAGTGGACTTATGCCAAAAATACTTCCATTAAATTACACTGCCCCTCAGTAACACACGATGTTTTAGTTGAAATACTCGTGCTTACTAAAATATTTTCATAATTTTCTCAAAACATCGTCTGGCCATGCATTTTCTCGTATGTATGATCTGTATCCTTTCTTATATAACATCACATAAACTCATCTCGCGCCGTAGAAGTAGGCCTCCTTCTACGTCGCTGTGACCGGTCGAAGATGTTCCTTTCAGCACACAGTCACCTATGGTGTACACGTTAATCCTAGCCAGGTATAATCCCTCCGGCATAGGATCCGATATCGATTTTCTATTAAGTTGGGAGCGACCCAACAACTGATTCACTTTCATAGTTGGCTGACCAACATCTCGATAGGATCCATACATAAAACATAAACTTTTGGGCAGGTAATAACATCTCATCATCATTTCTCAACAGAAAGCATCATGAATAAATACTTTTCATTTCGAAGAAAGCGTAATAAATAAAGCATTTGATATTTTGAAGAGAAAAGCCCACCACGTATATATGCTTCTCTACGATTTCCTTTCTATGTCAACGCTCAAGTCCACGTCCCACCTTAACGTAAGAAACTATTTAGTACGCTTTCTTTTCTTTGAGCGTTATAACGAATATTCTAACTTTCTCTTTTTCGATAGAGACAAACCATTGTCTACGACTTTCTATGAATCGATTAGGTCAAATGTCGAATTTATATCAACATTTCAAAATAGAATGATTTCAATTATGAAATCAATTCTCACATAAGAGATATTTCTATATCTTTAATACGTATTACACGTCTTTATGCACTTAATCAACGTAAGCCACATTTTTGCTAAACATCAACATCACATTGATCATGTAGTGACGTATTTCATACGCTACACACTTAAGTCAAGTTATTTGACTTTCAAAATCATGTAATTTGCACATTAATATATATATAACTATTAATATACATATATACACTTAATTTCTTGTCGATTTCTAGTCGTCTTTATCATAAACCTCAATTTTTCACGATATTCAATATTCATGCTCATCAATACACATAAATATGATTTAATTTCAACATAATACTTTATTTCTCAATTTTACGTCACTTAGTAAAATATTTCGACGTAAGCATGACATATCTCATTTTAAAAATCACATAAATTCATTGTATGTCTAAAACATATTTTTTAGAACATATTATGTGATTATACTTGATAAATAAATTTATAACTTTAGAACATATAACATATCATTTTCGGTACTTTTGGTTCATTAACCAAAACTTGTGCATAAATTCCCATAAATTCACATAACATACTATATTAACATAAGATTAATAATATGTAATAATATTGATCATAGAAAAATTGTACACCACTTAATTTTACTATATAGCTTTCGGCTATTTTGAAAACATAATAAACATTTTTCAAAAATTTCAATTAAATTACACAACACATAATCATCATCATATATCATCACTATAATATAATTTTCATCAATTACAACTCATACATCAATATACTCTAGGCCCATATTTTCGAAAATATGACTTAGATCAAATTAATTTTCTAAAATTCCAATAAATTCATACAACACTATATTATGAATCTACATCATTAATATGCTATAATATCATTCAAACATGAATCATATATCAACATAATATTTGTCTATAATTTTGGTATTTTGAAAATATACACTAATGTTTTCAAAAATTCCACATAAAATCATATAAGCTTATTTAATACCATAGATCATTAATTCATGCTCAATTCATCAATTAAAAATCATTCTCATCAACCTGTGAACATCATAACTTTCGGCCCTCTCACAAAATATTTATTCATGCTCAATTTTATACTAATTTCATAACATATGCTTAGGAACATCATATAAACATAATTATTAAACAACTTTAGCATATGAACATTATTTCCTAAAATTTCATCATAAATAATATAAGCTCATAACATAAGATTTAATGGATGAAATTAAAAAATTCCAACATGTATACAAAGCTCGTACGATTTCTAACATTTTGATCGGTGTCGATTTCTAACGGCAACGGTTTTTGATCTAAGATTGGTGAAGAAAATGATGAACTCTCTCTCTAAATTTTCCTCTCTATTTTTCGGTACTAGTGGTGTAAAATGGGAGAGGTGTTGGATCCTATCCCATATTTATAAGCATGTCCACTTGTATGATAATTATTACATAAAATCATAATTAATTCACTTGTTTATTTTGTCAAAAAAATCGGCCACCTCAATTGGTGTAGGACAAGAATTTTAATCTTATCTCATACACTTTAATATGATATCTTATCATGTAATTAATATTCATCACATTCATATACAACACTTTCAACAATTTTGAACAAAATCTTATCTCACTACATGCACACTAGGTTTTATGAGAGAAAAATTATGTCTTATCCTATCTTAATACATCATATTATCTCATAATTAATACATGTCATTTTCATTCTTATCACTTAACACAAAATAAAGAAAATTCAACACTTTATACTATATATGTAGTTTTCGGCCACCTCCTATTCCTTAGGAATGATTTTTATTTTTTTCAATATCATATACTTTAATATAACTATAGTATAATGTCACATTTGAAAAGTCAACAATTTACACTAAGATAAGATGTCATTTTCAAAGTTGGAAGAATTATTTTCTTACCTCATTTTATTCCAAGATTTCGGCTACTACCAAACAAAACCATAGGTTACTTGTTCCACTTGATGACATACACTACTTTATCACCTAATAATATCCTAACATTGTAATTATATCATCTCATTAATAATTGTCACGCCACAATTCCTAAAATAATGGAAGCTCGTAAATCGAGGCGCGACTAATGAAATTACGAAAGTATATAAGGTGAAAAGTTGACTCGAATGGTCAAGTCAATAAACCCTTGGAATTTGGGAATAGCTTCCTAAATGAAAATGGAAGACATCGAATGATGTAATCCAATCAAAACAATAATTATCCTCAGGATCACAAGTTTAGTTTCGTGCTTCTGATAGCCAATATACATCCAAATACTAACATTAAGGATTTAGAGTCTAAGCTCATCAAAAGATATAATTCAAATCATAGACAAGAAGAAAAAATTAAATTAGAGCTAGCTCATCAGCGGGTCTAAATACGGAAATAGTCCGTCAAAATACGGAGTGAACTCTAATCTCAGCTCTGCCCCGTCAGCGCCCATTGATCAACCTGAAAACATTTGAAAACATTTGGGCTGAGTACTAATGTACTCAGTGGACATGCATTTTCTTTAAATATTTCATAAATCCGTAAAAGCAGTTTATTCAATCATGATAACATAACTTAGAAGGTTTTTAAAAAGAGAAACCACTTCTAAGCATGCAAAAATATTTCATTTATTGGGCCCATTGTCACGACTCTTATGTTACTCGCTTTGATCCCGGGCCTCTAGCCACCGTCGGATCACATGCCCCATTATTGTCATCGAGGACGTAACCCGGACAAATTCATAATTTTATGACGTATTTCGGAACGTATCCAGACAAGCACCATAATAACATGACGCGTTTAACGCATCCGGAAAAGCACACTTATAACGCCTCATGATTATGTTAGTGCCGATGGAGATCAACCCACCGAAACAACTAACTAGTGTACACAATTCTCAATTAACGATTAAGATTAAAGAGAATCTCGATCGATACATTTACGAGCCTTAAGCAGTAGGCGCAAAAACATTTTATTGGATAAACGGTTTGCATTTCATGAAATATCGAGCATATAACTCAAATTTACTTTTGGTAAATAAAGCCCACCTGATAGGACAAAGCACGGGAAATCACTATCAGTATCGTCCGGGAAGCAACGCTAATCCCTTAATCGACAAAACCTACAAGAAGCACAAATCTTACTAGGTCTCGAAAGCTAGCCTTAAGTTCAAGTAAAGGAGGATACTAACTTATGATTCGTTAAGCCCGGGTTTTCAAAATATAAATAAATTTGAAAACTAATATATATCGGCTAAGGGCACCAATAATACCATTGCTCGACTTTTCGTTTAAAAACGCATTTAATTTCATAATCTTCTTATGATAAATACTTTTTACAAAAGTATAATGTAATTGACATACATTCTAAATTCGTATATATTAAAGATTCTCACTTAATATAACACATAATAAAATTCTCAAATTATGCACTTGTCTAACATAATTTAATTTATTAACTATTCTAACTTAATTAATTTCATTAAAAGAAATTAATTACATTAATTAAATAGGTCATGATCATAATAAAGTAACTTAAACTTGGACTTAACCTTAACTCAATCAATTAATTAATTAAACTTAATAGTAATTAATTAATTAATTAACTTACCATGATTAAATAATTTAAACTTATATTTAAGTTTAAGTTAATTATTTAATTAATTAGACTTAATATAATTTAATTAATTAAGTCTCAAAGTTAAACCTTATTTATTTAATTAATTTAAGTCCAAAGATTTAATTAATTAAAACAAGTCAAGTCATTAATTAAATTAAATCCCAATCATTAATTAAATCTAAACCCAACTATTATTTAATTAACTATGGTCGAACTATTAAAACAATTTATAGCCCATGTTCCTTATTATAGTTTGGACCCAAAATTAATATAGTTCAAGCCATTAGCATTTTATTTAAAATAAAGGTCCAACCCAATATTTAAATTAAAGACATTAACATTTTAAATACCTTTCACCCAATACATTTAAATAAAATAGAAGGCCCAACACTTTTTAAATAGGATCAGCCCAATTAATTTAAAACAAGCCCATTAGCAATTATTTTAAAAGAAATCGAGCCCAACATATTTATTAAAACAAGCACCCAACACTTAAAATAAGATAGCCCAATATATTAAATAAATTTTCAGCCCAACTCCTGAATTAAAATAAAACAAGGCCCAACTATTTTAAGATAAAATCGCCCAATTCTAAAACAATTTATAGCCCATGTCAATTTTTTTCTAATAGCCCATCTTCAATTTTTTGATTGGGCCCAAACATTAAAAAATTAGCCCATAACATTAAAACAAATGGAACCAGCCCATTTAATTTAAAACAAGCCCATTTACTCACAACCCTAAACCTAATGTTCTGTCCCATTTTTCGTCGCCGCTTTCCGACGACCTCAAAATTTATTTTCTTTTCATTTCTCTCCCTTCACGTCTCTCTCTCTCTCGCTCACACACACACTCACGCACTCACACACGCACGCACACACACCGAGATGTACACACACACACACGCGACCGTCGTCGTCGCCTCCGATTTCCGGCGATGACTCGCGGAGTCTCCACCTCGTTCTCTTCACTCCTCTACCTATTCTCTCGTCCCTCACTCACAACACACATACACACGCATTACCCACGCACACACACTCGCACACGGCAACAAACACACACACTCACGACGCACAACACACACACGCTTACCGCCGTCGTTCTTCCCGATTCGGCGACGTGCGTCGTCACCGTCTCCCTCTCGTCTACCTCTCTCTCGGTTTCCTCACGAACCGATGCACATAGATCTCTTTCTCGCGACACACACATGCACAGACACAACAGCACACAAGAATACACACACGCACACGGCTGCGACGCCGCTACCGACGTCGGTTCGACGTCCATCGCCGGCGACCAGCCACCACTTCTCGTCTCTCTCTCACTCTCGTCCTCCTCTGTAAACCCACATACCCAAACATAACACAAATACAACAACACACACATATACATATACATAAATGCATATCATCACTAAAATGAAATGGAGAGTAAAGTGTAAACCTTTGAGGCTGCAAGAAGATGGAGTGTGTTTTGGGGGCTAGGGTTGAAAATGGGAGGAGAGAAGCTTATATAGTGTAGGGTTTGGTTGTCCCATGGGCTTTCCTTTTGGGCTTTGTAAACTAAAGCCCATTAAATAATTTATTCTTACGGGCTCAAAGTCCGATCGTAAAGATTATGAATTAATTAAACATTGACATAATATTATTAATATAATGATTTATATGTATATATATATATAAATCATATTCAATTATTATATAATATATAATAATTCTTGTAATCACTTTATAATATTTAATGAAATAAATTCTTTTTGTTGGAATTTACAAGTTTTCTTTCATTGGGCACGAATCATTTTAAATTCTAAGTTCGAAAGCCATTCTAATCCTATTGAGAAAGACGGGGTATGACATCCCTCCATCCTTATAAGAATTTCTTCCTCGAAATTTATGTACTTTGATCTCTAACTTGGGGTACTAGATTTTTGCACTATCATTCAGCTTCTATGTGGCCTCCTCCATACTATGATGGCTCCACTTTTTCTTGTTCGTATCTAACGATTCTACGTACTTTTAATGTAGAACAATCTACTTTGTTCTAATAAATATCATGATCTTATGATTGAATATTCTTATCAATCTCTTCTCATAGCCTAAGTCTTAACTTAAGGCTACATCATTATGCTTGTTCAAGATTGCGTAGTAGCTTTCCTTTCTCCTTTGGTAGTAACAACTCGATGGTGAGTGTTACGCTCAACGTTTGTGCATAGGTGAGATCTCTTTGACTTGCTAGGTAAAATCGATAACCGCATAGTCCGTTTCAATTCTGCGTTTCTCCTCGGTGTTCACCAAACGTGGCGCATGTCACTTCTCTATCTTTGCAACGATATAATTAAAGATCGCTCCACCGCTCGTATCCATTTTTCTGCATCTGTGGAATCGCCCAGTCCATCAAACGTTGGTGGTTTCTTCGTCAGAAAATTTGATGTGATGATCATTCTGGTGTTACTTGTTGTATTGACTCTTCGAGAATAAATCTCTTCCTCGACCATGTTCGCGTCTTCGACTTTGTCCTCTTCCTTGTCCTCCATCACGTCCCGTACATTCGTCTTCCATTATGTGGTCAAATGTTTAATTGGTTAATAAAGCTTTTGACATTGTATGTGCATTAATGAAAATAGCTAGGCGTGTTACTAGGAAGAGAACAAGAATAACACGCATTAAGGTATGAGCATAATATTTATATATAATATGCTTTAAAATAGGACTTTCATTATTTCAAATGACATAGTTTCTTTCCAATATGACTCTTGAATACATAAGAATAATACAATAGTCGATGAATGATGGGTTGCACAAAAGTAGTCTAGGCTATACACAAAAGAGCCTGACTACAACTAAAAGAGTTGGATAGACCTGACAAAAGATGAGCTCTTTCTAATCATTCAAGATCATAAAATTCTGACACATCCATCTTGATTCGTTATGAAAATAAATAAATAATTAAATAAAAAGTCATATAGTCGCCTTTTTCTATGATAGCTTCCTCGAGATCATCATCATGGTCTTCATCACGTGACATTGGTTCGGGCGGGTTACGGTGCATTCTCATACGTCCCTGACTCTCCATGTTATCTCATCGGGTAGGCTATCTGCAATGGCTTCTTTACTTTGTCGTTGTCATTGTCGTTCTTAATTCAAGTCTTTCCACTTGCGCTTTTGTATTTTCCTCAGCGTGCAACTTTTACTTGACTGAGTTGAATTAGAGTCGTTCAAGATTTGAGGTTACTAGCGGCGGTGTGCCAAACGTGCTCCAGCGATTGCAAATATGATTGGTCTGCTTACGAAAAGACGTTAGTTATTGAACCCGCACCTACTATCTCAGTCATTTGGTCGAATGTCCATGCTTTTCACTCATTCAGAAGATGTTGTATGAGCCTTATCGATGCTTGATATCATTCACTTTCCCATTGCATCGTTCTTCCAACGAGTCATAAATTCTCATAAGAACCTCTCGACATAAAGTTCTTGTTCAAAACTTCTTGAGTGTCTCGTCTTTTCTATCCATCTAAAAGTAGCATCTTAATCGGCCCATTTTAACGAAATAACGCAGGTTAAATCGACTAAAGTTCTAACTTCCATAAGCATTCTAAGTTCTTGTTCTTCAAGATCATTCTTACGCTCTTCTATGTTCCATCCTTCTATATTTCTTTTGTTGTTCAAGCCTTCTAATGTAGACAAAAGTCTATATCATAAGGATCGCAATCCTATCATAGCATAAACTAGTCATCTCGCCAACCATGAGATCGCACTATTCTCGAGGCGATATCCGTGTGTCATGAAGGTCGTGAGAAACCTAATATGACAAATATCCTTTATCTTTGTGTAACATCTTTCTTACCACATAGTTAAAACTCAAAAGATATCTTTTAACATTAAAACAGGTCATAGAGTCAGAACTCAAAATGACAAATAATTGAAATGTTATCACATAGGCTCATGAGTCATAAATATGACAAATCTTTTCTCTTTCATTTCTTCTTTCTACAACTCAGTTATGTGAGCTCAGAGAGACTCATCAAAAAATTTCTTCTATGAAACATGGTCATGTAGCTCAAAGAGACTCATCATGACAAAATACTTTGCTTGACATAAGGCTTGTCGGCCCAAATGATATCCTTCTTTATAAGCATAAACAATGATCATTTCGCATATGTAAAATACCAAGCCTTTTACACATTATTTCATAATCCAACTTTGAAACTTTTAAATCATACCTTTGTTGATCAGTTGGCGTGACGGTAAGCTGAGAGTCACTGAGATTACAAGAAATCTAGGGATACTATTCTAGACTCGACATCAAGAGATTTTTTGGCGGTCAGAGACACAAAAGAAAACCTATGCTCTGATACCACTCTGTCACGCCCCAATTCCTAAAATAATGGAAGCTCGTAAATCGAGGCACGACTAATGAAATTATGAAAGAATATAAGGTGAAAAGTTGACTCGAATGGTCAAGACAATAAACCCTTTGAATTTGGGAATAGCTTCCTAAATGAAAATGGAAGACATCGAATGATGTAATCCAATCAAAACAATAATTATCCTCAGGATCACAAGTTTAGTTTCGTGCTTCTGATAGCCAATATACATCCAAATACTAACATCAAGGATTTAGAGTCTAAGCTCATCAAAAGATATAATTCAAATCATAGACAAGAAGGAAAAATGAAATTAGAGCTAGCTCATCAGCGGGTCTAAATACGAAAATAGTCCGTCAAAATACGGAGTGAACTCTAATCTCGGCTCTCCGCCCGTCGGTACCATTGATCAACCCGAAAACATTTGAAAACATTTCAATGAGTACTAATATACTCAGTGGACATGCATTTTCTATAAATAATTCATAAATCCGTAAAAGTAGTTTATCCAATCATGATAACATAACTTAGAAGGTTTTTAAAAAGAGAAACCACTTCTAAACATGCAAAATATTTCATTTATTGGGCCCATTGTCACGACTCTTACATTACTCGCTTTGATCCGGGCCTCTAGCCACCGTCGGATCACATGCCCCATTATTGTCATCGGGACGTAACGGACAAATTCATAATTTTACGACGTATTTGAACGTATCCGCACAAGCACCATAATAACATGACGTACTTCGGAACGCATCCAGACAAGCACCCTTATAACGCCTCATGATTATGTTAGTGCCCGATGGAGATCAACCCACCGAAACAACTAACTAGTGTACACAATTCTCAATTAACGTATTAAGATTAAAAGAGAATCTTGATCGATACATTTACGAGCCTTAAACAGAGTAGAGCGCACAAAAACATTTTATCGAATAAACAGTTTACATTTCATGAAATATCAAAGCATATAACTCAAATATACTTTTGGTAAATAAAGCCCACCTTGATAGGACAAAGCCTGACGAAATCACTATTGTATACGTCTCGGGAAGCAACGCTAATCCCCTTGATCGACAAAACCTACAAGAAGCACAAATCTTAATTGGTCTCGAAAGCTAGCCTTAAGTTCAAGTAAAGGAGGATACTAACTTATGATTCGTTAAGCCCGGGTTTTCAAAATATAAATAAATTTGAAAACTAATATATATCGCTAAGGGCACCAACAATACCATTGCTCGACTTTTCGCTTAAAAACGCATTTAATTTCATAATCTTCTTATGATAAATACTTTTACAAAAGTATAATGTAATTGACATACATTCTAAATTGTGATATATTAAAGATTCTCACTTAATATAACACATAATAAAATTCTCAAATTATGCACTTGTTCAACATAATTTAATTTATTAACTATTCTAACTTAATTAATTTCATTAAAAGAAATTAATTACATTAATTAAATAGGTCATGATCATAATAAAGTAACTTAAACTTGGACTTAACCTTAACTCAATCAATTAATTAATTAAACTTAATAGTAATTTAATTAATTAAGTCTCAAAGTTAAACCTTATTTATTTAATTAATTTAAGTTCAAAGATTTAATTAATTAAAACAAGTCAAGTCATTAATTAAATTAAATCACAATCATTAATTAAATCTAAGCCCAACTATTATTTAATTAACTATGGTCCAACTATTAAAACAATTTATAGCCCATGTTCCTTATTATAGTTTGGACCCAAAATTAATATAGTTCAAGCCCATTAGCATTTTATTTAAAATAAAGGTCCAACCCAATATTTAAATTAAAGACATCCCAACATTTTAAATACCTTTCAGCCCAATACATTTAAATAAAATAGAAGGCCCAACACTTTTTAAATAGGATCAGCCCAATTAATTTAAAACAAGCCCATTAGCAATTATTTTAAAAAGAAATCGAGTCCAACATATTTATTAAAACAGAACAGCCCAACACTTAAAATAAGATAGCCCAATATGTTAAATAAATTTTCAGCCCAACTCCTTGAATTAAAATAAAAACAAGGCCCAACTATTTTAAGATAAAATCGGCCCAATTCTAAAACAATTTATAGCCCATGTCAATTTTTTTTCTAATAGCCCATCTTCAATTTTTTTTATTGGGCCCAAACATTAAAAAAAATAGCCCATAACATTAAAACAAATGGAACCAGCCCATTTAATTTAAAACAAGCCCATTTACTCACAACCCTAAACCTAATGTTCTGTCCCATTTTCCGGCGTCGCTTTCCGGCGACCGCCGTCGCCGGCTATCGGATTCCGACGACCTCAAAATTTATTTTCTTTTCATTTCTCTCCCTTCACATCTCTCTCTCTCTCGCTCACTCACACACACTCACGCACTCACACACGCATGCACACACACTGAGATGTACACACACACACACACGCGACCGCCGTCGTCGCCTCCGATTTCCGGCGATGACTCGCCGGGAGTCTCCACCTCGTTCTCTTCACTCTCTCTACCTATTCTCTCTCGTCCCTCACTCACAACACACATACACACGCACACGACGCACACACACTCACACGGCAACACACACACACTCACGACGCACAGCGCACACACACGCTACCGCCGTCGTTGCTTCCCAGATTCCGGCGACGTGCGTCGTCACCGTCTCCCTCTCGTCTACCTCTCTCTCGGTTTCTTCACGAACCGATGCACATAGATCTCTTTCTCGCGACACACACATGCACAGACACAACAGCACACAAGAATACACACACGCACGGCAGGACGCTGCTGTTAACGTCGATTCGGCGTCCATCGCCGCGACCAGCCACCACTTCTCTCTCTCTCTCTCTCTCCTCTATAAACCCACATACCCAAACATAACACAAATACAGCAACACACACATATACATATACATAAATGCATATCATCACTAAAATGAAATGGAGAGTAAAGTGTAAATGTCACAGCCCAACTACTTAACCAAGTAATTAGTCAAGTAATTGGACCGTGACGTGGGTTAAGAAAGAACTTTCGATAATCAATAAGAACAATTGACCAATAATACATCTCAAATACGACATATGACATCAACTTCCGTCATTAAGGAATCAAACATTTTATGATCAAAGAAATGACAGGAAGTTTAACAAAAGTTTAAGTTTAGGTTTTCAAACCAAAATGAAGAATTGAATGAAAACTAACAACGGCTGAGGACAATAATTACAAAAGGATAATCATACTAAGAATATATGTATTTAAGAAATGTTTTCACAACAATAAAAATCTTTTGATGTTTCAAAGTATGGTTCGACAACATGCCCAAGACATGATATACATCTTATTGGGTCTAACAAAACTATTCTGAACTTTCAAGTAAATCCTTATTCATAAGGCATTTCAATGAATCCACATTTTCATAAGCAAGTCGGCAACGTAACAACGATGCCGAGATCATAACAACAAACTAATGACCGTTATCAAGATTAGGTCGGTTGATTTGGCATAGCAAAACATAATAGCAAATGAAGGCCAAAGTTCGGCAACGAGAAGTGTGGTTGAGAATTATGTATGAAAACATAAAACTCGGGGCATCAAAATATGATAACCTCAAATGATTAACATCAACAATTTAAACTTTTCATCATGAGTCAAACATTTAGAGAAGCTCATTTGCACAACATTCGATTCCAACATCCTCTCAAGCTCAACCTGCACGTTTAGAAATACATGCAGGGCGTGAGTACAAAAATGCACTCAGTGGGTATATGCCGAAAACATAAAACATTGCCCTTAGGGCTATATAATTGACTTGCCATAACGTTAGCAATGCACAGGGGTTTTAGTGAAATAACCCGTGCATGCATCATAATAAACATAAACATTTACTTACTTGCTTTCATTTCATAGCCTTAAAACCAATGCATATGCATGATCTTTGTCTGCAGACATCTTTCTTTTCCCATATCCACGGATTCTGTCTATGTGTTGAGAAGTAGGCCTCCTTCTCAAACACGCTATGACCCGAAGGTCCATATCATACCCGTGTTGATGGACCCGAAGGGTACCATGCCACGGTCATACCCGACGTCGGTAACATTCTTTCATTCTTTCTTTCATCATTTCTTTCTTTCATTTCCGTGGATAGGTAAATGCATCGTGCTCATGCTTATGCTCAAAACCGGCAAGTCATTTAACTTTGAAACTTTACTCATAAATCATTTCATATCATTTTGAAAATATGCAATAGCATAAGCATATCATATCATTTCAAAGTATGTAAAAGCATAATCATATCATATTATCTTAGAAAATAGTTTACCCACCTGGCGACAGTCACTCGACGACTGTACTTTTATCATTCATTCCTTTCTTCTTCTTTTTCTTCTTAGTCCTTCAATCAACATAGATCGGCGTAAAAGTCTACCAAGAATTAAACAAGAACATAACTTATTTTAGTCGTCAATACGACTATATCTTTTCGATATCAAGACACAATGGTGTATAACACTGGGTCATCAGATCCTCTAATATCTTATACAAACAAATTCTAACGAAAATCGGTAATTACGTTTATAAAACGATCGCCATTTCAATACCAAATCAACCAAACTTCACCAAATCATCACCATATGTCTAGATGAGCATAGAAACTCGGCAACAAGCTTAAACCATCAAATCTTAGCCAAAACCCGCGCCTTAAGACATAGCTTATGTCCGACGTCAAAATCACACGAGACGTCATCTAATACCAACGACCTCTATACATGCTCAACTATCATTAAATATCATCAATCCATCATCAAACACAAAGGCCAAAGCTTAAGCTTTAGCATTGAAAACAAAGTTTCACTTAAGAAACTAAAATTTTGTAACTTTTGAATACGTCGGTTTAAAAATCCGAATAAATCATTTTAAGCTTTATTCATATCATAGAATCCAAATTTGAACTCCAAATGATCAAATAAAATCAAAAATCCCAACATAAGAGGGGCTAGGGTTTCGGCCAAAATGGAATTTTTGCATATGTTCGATTTCAATCGTTTTTCTCATACAAAACATGTTTATATCAACCCCTCAACACATATATGAAATAATATTAAGCATTAAACATCATATATTCAAGATCAAGACCTTCCATATTTTCGAAAATTTCACAAAATTTCAAAGGATAAACATATGCTCAAAATTTCAACGTTAAACAATTTGTCGACGATAATTCGAACATAGAACCAAGAATTATTCAAACAATAACATATCCCCTTCAAAATCTCAATATGACCGAAAATTACACATGATCATAAGTTCATGATTTTTAAATTTTCAAACCATAGATGTGTTCTAAAGATTAAGATATACCTTAATTCTAAGACGGATTGAAAATCCAACGGTTGGATCTTCTAAAATTGAGCTTGAAATTTTTCACCTTGGAGTGTGTGTGAGTGTGTGTTTCGAAAATTTGAGGAAGAATAAAGATGATGAATAGTGATAAGTTAGCTTATAACATAATCCACTAATTTCTAATTTATTTTTCATTTTCTTTAATAAATGTGATTATTCATCAATTTCTAGAGAATTCTCAAAATTTCTACCATTTTTCCTTTTCTTTAATACATGATGACTAATCATGTTATAGAAATTACAAAAATGTACACCTCTTTATAAATAATACCAACGTTATAAATGTATACTATTAATCCATATCGTTCCGATTTCAAAACTTCATTTCTAATAAAATGCTCTCTACTTGAAATCCTCTTTTATAACTAAAATAACATATTATAAACATCAAACTTTTATTGTAAAAACATTTTTGACTTCAAAAACCATTTTAGACATTTAGCCGACGATTAGGGTTTAATCGGCAAAGCCGACACATCAAAAATTAAACATTTGAAATTCTCCATTTTATGAAATCAAGACTTTGTTGAGCATGTATCTATCATCTCAAGACTCTCGAAATCTAGGTCTCCTTATTCTAAACAAGACCTAAGAATCTTATCTTAGGTTCTATCTCGAATCGATCTCGAATAAATCTCAAATTCTATTTTTGTCGACGCGAAGCTTAATATAAAAGCTTCTAGCTTAACCAACTCTTTCTTAAGGATGCAATGCCCTCTCATAAGCTCTTAATCAAGAGCTAATCTCTGCTACAGGAATGCGGGGTATTACAGTAAACCTTTGAGGTTGCAGGAAGATGGAGTGTGTTTTGGGGGCTAGGGTTCAAAATGGGAGGAGAGAAGCTTATATAGTGTAGGTTTGGTTGTCCTATGGGCTTTACTTTTGAGCTTTTAAACTAAAGCCCATTAAATAATTTATTCTTACTGCTCAAAGTCCGATTGTAAAGATTATGAATTAATTAAACATTGACATAATATTATTAATATAATGATTTATATGTGTGTATATATATATATATATATATAAATCATATTCAATTATTATATTATATATAATAATTCTTGTAATCACTTTATAATATTTAATGAAATAAATTCTTTTTGTTGGAATTTACAAGTTTTCTTTCATTGGGCACGAATCATTTTAAATTCTAAGTTCGAAAGTCATTCTAATCCTATTGATAAATACGGGGTATGACAATAATAGCAAGATATTAGCCTCCAAAGTCTACATTTTCGGCACTATCATTATCAATTGGCCTCCCACTTGTACAAGTTGATATTACACCTTATCTTATCTTTAAAATATCTCATTAACATAATTATTACATAGCATTATCGATTGGATAAGAATTAAATCCATTAAAACATGTAAGTGCAAGTTTTCGGCACTTTCATATAATAAATGTTACACATTTTATTTCTATGAAATTCTTAGCTATATAACTTAATATAGGTCTTAGATGATAAATTAAACCATAGAAAAATATTTAGATCAATTCTAGATCACAAAACCCTAATTTCGAAAATTAGGGTTTTCGAAATTAGCATTATTTAGTAAATCTTCATGCCTTAATTTTCTAGCATTATTTTAATGATAAATAATGCTCTTATTACATAAAATAATCATAGGAATTTAAATAATATAATTCCTTGATCGTTAGGCTAAGTTATCGAATCGTCTCAAAACGTTGACGTTCGAAACGTCTCAAAACGTTGCTAATTGATTCATCTCTAAAATGTTCATAATAAAGTTGTAATCACTTTATTCATTCCTATAATAATAAGGAATATAAATTCTAAGCTTCGTTGCTTAGAAAATATCGTAAGACTAACTATCGAATTTAATCGACGTTAGAATAACACTCTTGAAGGAATAATATAAACTATATTCCTTAATTCACTAATCATTAGTGAATATGATATAAAAATCCTCATGTTATGCATAGTCAAAATCGAGCCTAATTACGACATTTCTTATCGTAATTTAATTTTAAAACTTCGGGATATTACACAAAGTTAGCAGGATAGGTAAGTCGATGCTTTCCTGCTGTTTCTCCTAGTGCTGCATACAAGTCGAATACATACAAATGACAGTGCACAGAAGATAGCAAGAAGCTTTTGCAGATATCAACTTACAACTTTCCTGTGTGTTTAACTTATGCCAGCCCATTTCCTGAACGCCTTTACATGCTCGAGCCTCCTGCTCTGAGCCTCATCCTTAGCATCGGCTAAAGTTAAGGTCCGGTAAAGATTCCTGTGAAACTTCAAGAACTCGATTTTATAGCACCACTTATCCAAGAACATACCATTCTGCATCATAAGATGAACGACCTCCATTACCCTCTCAAAATAGCCTCCCCGAATAAAATTTAGCAGCAGCAACTCATACACTTCTCGCTTGTAAACTGTATTCTGATTCGCCATGCTCCTCTTGATGTCGCCCCACAAGATTGTGATTTCACGATACATCCGCACAGAACTATATCCGCATATAAGATAGAAAAATGTGGACGCATTAGGCTGGATCTTCGACTTTTGCATTTTCCGGTATGTCTCTCTTGCGTCTTCAATCATTTTGGCCTTTGTGAAGAAGAAGAACGAGGAATTAAACTGATGGACCATAAGTCGATCTCCATCTTCTCGCATTGCCTGACTAATTGAATTCGTCAAATTTGATTTATGTTTATCTTCAGAATCAGAAATATTTGAGGACAAACACTCGTTGGAAGTATTTATAGCAAGGCCAAGTTTTCGGATCTGTGTCACTAGTCCTTCTGCTTCCCTAAGCATATTTCTATTGTAATAAGCAGTCAAAAGCAATGTATATGAACCTATTGGGACACAGTAATTTTCTGCAACCAAGTCCTCTAAAATGTCATGAGCTGTTTCGAGCCAGCCCAAATGAACACAAGCATCGATTACCTGAGAACAAGGACTGCTTTTATCTGGTGATTTCAGCATATCTTGAATGCTAATTAGAAGTCTCGAGAGCTCGTTAATTCTCCCTGATTTCTTGTATCCTGTGATGAGCTTGGCCAACCCTTTGTTGCTTAGCACAAAATTTCCACTCTTATGAAGGAGAAGCTCCTGCTTGTAGTCAACTTTATATACAAAATCCTTCTGCAACTGCTGAGGTAGAAACTGCAGCTTCAACCCCATCTTTATATTGTCCGATCCAATTGAGACAGTGCAGGATCTCTGTTGGTCATTCCAACCTCTTTGCAAAGGATACGATTCACTATATCGAGACAGATCTAATAAGAGTGCGGATGCATCATCAATATCATCGAACTTAAAATGCAAGCTCAGCAGAGAGTCATAAAAGGCAGGTAGTAACGAACCAAATTGACAGGAACCATATCCACACAATATTTAAACTTCTTCAACTCATCTCTCGCGATATTCATTTCATGTATGCGAGCAATAATCACAGCAGTATGGGCGCCTGTCACACTCCTACTACTGGCATCAGCTCCATAATCTGTTGGCCCTTTAAAGAAGCTCCATACCTCACACAGGCAGCGAGAACAAGATTAAAAATCATAACATCAGGCCTTGTCATTGATCTGTTTGCGTTTAACTCCTTTAAACTAAAACAAATTTCTTCCAAAATATTGGATGCTAGACATGTTCCAGTTTCCGTCTTCACCAAATGTAGAAAGACCATCCGCAACATATCCAAAGATGGCAAGATCTTCTTCTCCAACATCACTCTAAGAACTCTTGCCGCTGGAACAAGAATCTGAGCCCGAGACAAAGAAAGGACTAGTTTTGTCATCAGCTCAGACCTAAGTAAAACCGGTCTCTCCTTTGAAAGCTTAACAACGAAATGACAAGCCATATGAAGACATTTGGAGTCTGATGAATACGAAGACTCAGTAATCAGACATAAGAGAGTGGTCAACAAAACCATAAACGCGCACAAAGTTGTTATAAGTTTCCCAAGCCTCATCCACTTTACGTTGTTTCAACTCTCTCTCTAGCTTTCCTAACAAGCTCCACCGAGAGGGCCCTTCCGAGCACAAATTTTCTAACGTAGCACCGACGGTGGAAATTCCTTCCGAAGAATGATTACCAAATTTCCTATCATATCCATTCACTACATGAAAACTCACATTGTGAACTAAGGCAAATTTTCCAACAAAACTTGATCTCAACAAACCTAAACCTCTTTGGTTCTCTCTTATCAATGATTGCATCATGAATGCCATAATGAATTATAATTGACCACATTCAACAAGAAATCATCCCTAACAATTTTGCATACCTCATCCAATATTTTGTTCCTGTCAAAGATTAAAATTTACCGCGCTAACACAACACTACTTTGGCTGGATACTTCACACGGCAAATGCGGATTGAGGAAGGATTGAAAAAAAAGAAGCCTGAAAGAAAAATTCAAACAAGCAAATTAAGCTAAATTATCAACAAATAAAATTCAAAGAAGCAAATTTCTCAACAAATTAGCATACATATTTCTGAGAAATTTAATTCACGTATATTAGTACAAAAAGAATCTTTTTTGAAAAAAAAATATATACCTCATAATTAGGTTTAACACACATACTGTGGCGTCTTTCGCAGAAACCACAGAACTTGAAAATTGATGTGCATTCCAACCCCAGGCCGAGAAAATAACAAATCAAATTGTTGCAGCGTTGCTGAGGGAATAATTAAGAGATTAATACCTCACTTAATCAAATGAAAAGTGTGTTTACGGGAAAATTGGGGTAACTTACAGATGTTTAAACCTAGCAAAAATAGAGTAACAGATTTTAAAAAGATTTCGGTTGCTTTCTCTTAGGTAATGACTAATAAGTGATTAGAAGAGCTGAAACCGATCTTAAAACATAGAGGAAATAGGAGTTTATAACTGAGAAATAAAAAGCGGTAAAACACAAATATATGGTGCAGGAAAAGATCCTCTGCAATTGGGTGCACGGTAGCAAAACAAAAAGGAAACAAAAAACGTGTGTTCTCTAATTAGTCATCTAAAGTGCCACTTGCTCGGCTAGTTACATAAACCAAATAAAAAAATTGGGCTACCTAAGTGAGCCTAATTTTTTTCTTTTTTGGGTATATATGATTTGGGCTTTTTTTTTAAAAAATTATGGGAACTCACAATTTCTACTTTCAGTGACTGAGTTGTCCCAAATGAATAATTTGAACGTCTTTTATTTTTATATCGTGTTGATGATGTTTAGATAATTAAATATTTTTATATTTATTATTTATGTGACTCGCACTAAGAGCTTCACGTTTTTCTTCGTTTCAAGATAAAAAGGTATTTATTCTTGTCTCTCGACATTTAACCAAGTAGATTTCAAGATAATGAGGTATTTGGTTTTCTCTCTCAACTTACAATCAAGTAGCGATTACTACCGCATAACCAACTATTCCAAGATACGAGTGAAGTCCACAAGCAAATTTTGAAAATTTAGGCTTCCATAGTTCCATGTGAAAAAAATTGTTTTGCAAAATTCACATAGATTCTCGTAATTATGTATACATATATAGATTTCTTATCTCTTGCGGTGTGACGACGCCGAGTTGAAGGCAGAGAAAGACTCGGCATTCGAGCGATCTGCCCATTTTTCTACTTGCTTGAAATTAGCATATCGAAGCTAGCAAAGAAGAGTCTAATCGCCCTACATTCATGGACTGAACCAGGAATGAGAATAGTCAAGTCTCCTTATGAAGTGAAGCAATTTTATTCCACCAGCAAGCATAAAAACGAAAAGAAAGTCACTTAGCTTTTCGAAGCTAACGACATCCTTTCGTATTAATAAACTGAAGCTAGGACATTGGGGTCATATTCGACTGAAAAATAGACCAGCAGAATGGTTTGTAAGTCTAAAGCAAAATCAATAGGAGCAGAAGACCTTTGGATGAAATCATGTTCCTGAATGGAGTATCTTACTCGATAGAGGAAATATCGGACTGATGGTTCACTAGGCAGATAGATAGACTACTTTCCCACTGCTAAGGGCGAGCAAGAAAGAAAATCCAATTATTTGATATTTTTTAACCAGCGCATTTGACCCGATCCGTCACGCTTTGGACATTGCCATCGGGAAAAACAAACTCTCATATGCATGCAAATAGTAGATGAGTAAGAGTATGTCCATTTCTGCCAGTTCTAATCCCAAAGATCTCTCCTTGCAACTAGTGGTCCTCTCAAATCCCATTTTTTCATCGACAGATAGGGTGAATTCTAAGGTTCTGTCTACTCCCATACCTGCTTTCGGTAGGAAGACAAAACAAATAGGGGTGAAAATAAATATCAATCAAGATTGTTCGTGACGCTGATGCTTGATTTTATGCAATCCCGGGGTCAGGCTCCGATGTACTATGCTTCGGCACTAGACCTGGAAAGAGTCGGTTACTTTTTGGAAACCCAAGTCGACAGCTTTTTCCGAGAAATACGCAGAAGCTAGTAGTGGACCGAGAGGCACCTAGTCCAAAAGTATGAAAGACCGATGCCTATTTCACCGATGCAGCCACCCTCTCGCCAATCCTAAAGAAAGAAAAGCCCATTCTCCATTACTACCACTGCTCGACGCACCCCGCCTCTTCGCTTTCCTATAGCTAAAGTAGCTCCCGTGGATAAAGCACCACGATTGTTCGCCCCGGTTTCTAAAGGACTCTTCCCCTGCTTCAAAGCAAAGCAACTAAACACTCTAACAACTTAACTCTGCTTTTACCGAGCTAATTCCCAGAACAAAGATCAGTGAAATCTGGAACCATTGACCCATCTTCTTCCTTCCCACTACTCTTCTTCTTCACGTCACCCACTAGTGACAAGATGAGTTACGGAATCGACGCACTAGTGTGAAGACATTCCATCTATATAACATCGAAGCGCTTCAACCCTCTTCTTCGGGAGCAGCTCCGTCGTCTCTTCCCTGCGTTAATCCATTCTCTTTTCGCTCATGTCTTAACTTGCTCGTTCCTCATCCTCTGGAGCTGATAATGTTAAAGAGAGGGTCCCCTTCGCGCTTTTTTAGGGAAAGTTCAGTGTGTAATCGGCTGGAAGGGAAGGACTGTTCTGACGAGTCCTCGACAAGAACTTATGGAGATGGTCCCCGGTCTAAGAATTCCCAAAGAAAGACCTCGTTCACCATCCTGCTCTCCCCATTATAAAGAGAAGACAGCTTAGCGCAGCGGAGGACAGAGTGCTTCTATGGACAAGGTCTCAAAGAATGCGGGTTCAAGTCCCCCGTGCCTTCTTCGAAGTAAACCTCCTAGCTTGCATAAACATAGTTTTCCTCTCATAGGCATATCCTGAAATTACAGCCATTACTCAAAATGTACAATGGCATCACACCATATAATACAACAATTAGCTCCAATTTCTAACTACTACTTTAAGTACTCGCTAGCACACACACACACAAAATTTCATCAAAAGTGAGAAGCAAACAAATTGCAAATTACAGATTAACTTTCAACATTGCATTTTTGAGGCCATTTTTCTTCTCACTTCTAACTCTCTCTCTCACTCTCTCTAGTTGCTCTGGTATCATCAGACAAGACTGACCAAGCTATTGTCACTCTGACCCATTAGCTTCTTCGAGTCACACCGGTAGCTCGAAATGTACTTCTCGGCACCAAGGAACGGTGCCACGTCGTACTCATTTCCCGTCTTCTTCCGTTGTTGGCCATCAAGGGGGCGGCAGCGCTGGAGTATCTGCACCACCTCCTTCATGGAGGGCCTGCTCGTGGGCAGAGGGCTGGTGCACATTAGCCCGAGCTTGTACACGCTGATCATCTCCTCCAAATAGCCCCCCTCTTTGATCTCACGGTCGAGCACGTCTGCCACCGGCTTCGCCTCCCCGTAGCTCCTCCACGCCCACTCCGCCAGGCTCGTGTGCTCATCCCCGCAATTGGGCTCCCGGCCAGTCACTAGCTCCAGTAGCACCACCCCAAAGCTGTACACGTCGATCTTCTCGTTCACTTTTCTTGTGTAAGCATACTCTGTAACAAGGGAGAGTTACAATTAGCACTAAAGCAAACATGAGTATGAGATTTTGGTTACATTTTCTTATTCACTATTATTAGACATGTCAAGTTGTTGGGCCCAGTGCGGAGAACTCGTTTAACCGACTAAAATCATTTATGCCTAAAAAGGCATAACGCGACCCAACCCCAAATCGAGGAGGCAAGGCCAAAGGCATAAATTTTAGGTTGAAAGTGGGCCAAATCGAATTCGGTTCACATTAAACCAAAATTGTGTAGGTCGGACCTATTTTGATAGTTATAATAAATATACATATAAGTGTATTAACAAACCGATCCCGATTTAGGCTACCATCCATATTACAATATGAGAATTGCACACTAATGCAATAGAAGATCCAACTTACTCATATTAATTATTAACGGACAAACACAAAATATAACATAAAATGTAACATAGAAAATCGGCATTACCCGGCAATGTAGCCAAGCGAGCCGGCGATGGCGTACATCAGGTGGGCGCCCTCTCGACCAAATTCTTCGCCAATCCGAATCCACGACCGCTGAAGTCGGAATCCAACAAAATGTTGCTCGACTTCACGTCACGATGTATGATCGAGGGCTACAATCATGATGCATGTAGCATGCCTCGAGCCGTGCCGGCGCTACTACGAGCCGCCGGCCACCCAACACGGTGGCATTGGCGGCAACGCCCTCCTCTTGCTCCGTGCGACCACCTATCCAAGCTATGATTCTCCATATACCATACACCAACAGCTTCAATCCTCGCAAGAGATACAACACAAGAGCTTCACGATGTTCGAGTGTCGAACCGAACCCAAGATTCGGATCTCGGCAGAACTCCTTCTCGAGCGGTGGTCCACCTTCCGGCCGCTTCGATCTTCTTCACCGCGACGTAGTGGGCCCCGGTCGATCGGGATCTTGTACACCTTCCGGAGCCGCCGAGCCGATCATCCGCTCTCCGGAGGCGGGAGAGGATGTTGGCCTCGGTGAAATCGAGCCGTTGAACGAGGTCGGTTTCACGTGGCGAGATCGCTGCTCACTTCTTTCTCCAGATTCTCTCACTAGAAAACGGGCCGTCGCAATGGTGATCGTAAGAAGCACTATTGTTAAGAGTAGAATCACCGCGAGAATTTTGTGTGATAGTTTCTTGGATTTTTGGAAATGTGTGTAGCATTGTGGAGATTGGAGATTGGATTTATCATGAAAGCTTCGGATTGTTTAAGAAACTATTTGCATAAGCCAAGTTGTCGAATTCATCTGGGATTTTTCCGTGAACTGGTTTGATGAGAGATTGAGGAGGTCGGGTTCGTCGCCCAGCTCGGCGGTATTTCACGGAGAGTTGATCTCCGATAAGTCCAAATCTAGAAGATCCGGCAGGGAGCCGAATGATGCGGTATCCGCCGGAGAGTTGGTTTCTTGATAGATTCAAGGCGTTGAGCGACGCCCACGAGACGATCTCGGTGGGAGCTCACCCGAGAGAATTTCCGTCCCAGAGAGTGATCGGTGATGGAGGCGGTTAAACCTTCGGAATCGAGCGATGATCAAGTTGTTGCGGCCTCAACACGACTAGCTTCGCCCACGACGACGCCTCCGGAATCCGTAGGAGAACCGATTATTCTTGAGCTCCAAGCGTCATGTTCCACGCGATCCGCCGGAAGATCGCCGGAGAATCTGCTGTCGGCAAGATTATGTCGGTCATGTTGAGCCCGGTCCACAGCCCGCCGGAATCTCGCCGTAAAATTGGTTGCCATAGAGCTGCAGCGCGCAGATGCGGACAATTTCCGAGCGATTTGGGAATCTCCGGTCAAATTGTTGTTGAACGCCACCACGCCGAACAGGGTCTGCCCGGCGCACAAGTTTTCCGGCAAGTTTCGTGAAATGATTGTCGGAAACTTCAAGGCTTCGAGCCTTGAGTAGTTTCCCATCGCCGGCGGCAGAGTTCCACTCAAATTGTTGCGAAAAACTCGGAAATTCTTCAAGCTCGGCATGGTCCCAATACTCTGCGGCATTTCGCCGAACAGATTGTTTGCATACAGATTCAGAAGCTCCAATTTCTTCAATTTTCCGATATCTTCCGGAATTTCTCCGACCAAATTGTTCATAGAGATATCAATCTCTACCAAATTCAACGACTCGATCGTCTGAGGAATCACACCGGATAATTTATTCTTGAATAAATAAACTTCACTCAAATTCTTTAGCAAGAACAATTCGCGAGGGATTTCTCCACTCATTTCATTCACAGACAAATCCAAATGCTGAAGGCTCGACAAATTCGCGAAGGTCTGCGGCAGCGCGCCGACGACATTCGCCTCCGTCATCCATAGATACTCCAGTTTCGTCAATTGAATTCCGGCGGTATTTCCGCCGGCGAGAAGGGGTTGAAGGCTAGCCGGAGATTCACGAGATTCGCTAATTTGGAAATCTCCTTCGGGTAACTTCCGTTGAACAAATTCATGTAAAGATTGAGAGTGATCAACTCGTTCAATTCGCCGATTGCCGGAGGGATATCTCCAGCGAAGTTGTTGCCGCTGAGGTCGAGGTGTCGTAGCGATTTCAGCCTGTCGATTTCCGCGGGGATATTCCTTCGAACAGATTCTGCGACAGGTCTAGATATTTAAGATTTGAGCAGTTCAAAATTGGTATCGGAAAATCTTCGAATAAATTGTTGTAGGAGAGATCGAGAAATGTTAGATTCCGGATGGAGGAGATGGATTCCGGAACGGTTCCGTTGAGATTGCGGTGGCTGAGGAACATTCCGGCGACGGCGCCACCGG
Source organism: Salvia rosmarinus (assembly GCA_036937905.1). Taxonomy (NCBI): domain Eukaryota; kingdom Viridiplantae; phylum Streptophyta; class Magnoliopsida; order Lamiales; family Lamiaceae; genus Salvia; species Salvia rosmarinus. The sequence goes on from CM072814.1 coordinate 64,115,009, forward strand.
AGCATTCGATTTCCGGCCAGTCGCAATGAGATGAGGTGGAGTTCCAGTGTTGGAGGATTGGAGGGTCGCCCCATTGTTGTTTGATGCTGAGAAGGGTGGCTCTATCCGTGGTGGAGAATTGTTGTGAATTTACGAAAATGGATAGTGAGGCGAGTAAGAGGAGGAGGTGGAGGAAGGGTAGTTTGGTCATTTGGGGGTGGTCTTGATGGTGGCGGCGGCGGCGGCGGCGGCGGCGGCGAGAATTGGAGGGAGATGAGAAGTTTTTGAGTTTTTAGTGATGTTGGTCAACTTTGGACAAATGGGATTTATACATGAAACTTGGTTTTCTGTTCAACAAACTTAATAATTAAATAAATTGTTATTGGTTTTGATGATGTGTGGGGTACTGAGGAGTTTAATTTGTTTTAATTTTGCAACTGTAGGGAACGGCTAGTGTGACTGTTTGTTAGTGATGTACCACCAACGTTTAGATGTGGATATACATCCAAAAACAATATTTGTTACAAGTTACAGAAGTTTAATTCATAATTTATAAGAAGTGTTCAATTATTCGAGATTAAATTAATTTGATATTTTACTTGAGATTAAATTAATCTAAAACTATTTAAGATTAGTTTTGTCATGGAACAAGATTCATACGCGAAGACTAATCATATGTGGTGCTATCCCAAGACTAAATTATGGATCATGTTCATCTAACCAAATACAATATCATAATATTAATCCTATATAATACATCAAAACGAACGCCCTTACAGTATTCCAACTGGGGATGTAATTAATTCGAGCATAATTGAATATTAAAAGATTCAAGTTTGATTTGTTATGATCGAACTTAATATATGAAAGTTTTAAAATCAAAAGTTTATTCGAGCATAAACGAATCGCGTAAATATATAATCAAATCTAGTAAGTTATGATTGAACTTAATATATGAAACTTTTAAAACTCATGAGCTTGGTCGAGCATAGATGAATTGCGTAAATATATATTCATAATTTAATATTCAACATTTATTTTGAAGAATGATTAATTTTATTTTTAAAGAGTATGATGTATCTATTAATATTTATTTAAGTATTAAATAATTATAACAAATAAAAATATAAAATATAAGTTAAATATTAAATTTACGGTTCTATTTCGAAATAGCTTGCCAGTATACTATTAAACCCGCTCACGAATGAATAAATTTGAGTACTGGTAAACTCAAATTTTATTCATTTTTACTAATGAACTCATCAAAAAATACAACCATTTTTTTAAAAAAATGGGACTCCGAATAACTTCTGTTTGCTAATAGCTCCAACTTATTTTCGTAGATTTGAATAAATATAAGAGCCCTTTTCTTTAAAATATAATATATAAGATAGTATTTTTTTAAAATTCATATTTTATAAATCACTATAAGAAACTTATCGTTAGTGAAATTCAAATTTAATATCTTCAAACTTATAAATAATCATTGTGCCATTATACTATTCCAATAAGACATGCATCAAAAGACAAAACTCTTGTATATATTTTACACCAGGCGAATGAATAAAGAAAATATCATTTATCTTTATCTTATATTTATAAAATATTATTTATATTAAAAATATCATAAAAAGATATCGGCACATAAAACCACAAAATAAATGGTAAAGTCCATGGTGACGGGGTGCAATGCACACCCCCTCACTATTCATTGCTACAGTCAAACACATCCAATTATTGTTGAACTGAGTTCAACCCATCCTATGTCTAGAATCTAGATGATAGCAAATTATTTTCCACAATTAATAATGTGAAATGTGAGATAAAGTCAAACACGGTGTTTCGGTCTTACACGACGTGCTGACTTTTAGACTACAACAAACATACACGTGGCCCCCACTCACGTGCCCCCTGCAGTGCTGTGCAGTTTTATGCAACCAACCCAGATTTCCAACTTTTATATATCACATCAACTTTTTTAAAACCCACTAAATTTTATTTTATTTTCCCCTGATCCTACTAAAATACATACTACTTTATATATTTATATATAATTGTTCTATTAAATAAAAGATCTTGTTGCAATCTATAAAATAAAAAAATAAAAAGTTGAAAGAAAAATACAATTAGAACTCATTTTGCAAAAAAAAAAAAAAAAACTATAAAACAAATAAAAATAAAAATATTTAAAAAAATTAAATACATCAGCACGTCAGCCACGCGCGTGTCATGCATACGCCAACCAATGGGCGAGTGTCGTGCACGCGCCGCAACTGACACACATGCAGGTCCGAAATGACCATGGAAGTTGGGTTTTGTAGTTGGAAGCTAGTTCCTACTTTTGATTTTTGAACAAAGCATTACGACTACGAAAGTTGACTTCCAACTTTTGAATGTTGTAAAAGAATGCCCATCGTGGGCACCCTAAGTGCACAATTTGGTCTATAAGTGAGAGTAAACACTCAATTTAGGCATATTAGTTTGATAATAAAATATTTTGACTATACTAATCCTTCAACACGACTTCAAAGATAGTTTATAAGGTGCGAAGATTTAATTTGGATTACTCAACTCCAATCAAATTCACTTAACTTTTTTTTATCTTTAATATTTCGAGTTTGATTCCAGTAAATTATTAAATGAATAGATTGATTAGTTCTGGATTATTTGTACTGGTGATGCCAATAGTTTTATTTTATTTTTAAGAGTAAACTATAGTCTATAATAACAAATGTAAGATGCATAAATATATGAGCGATAACCGAGCTCATCATGTGGATTGAGATCCAGTAAACAATGTCATTGATTGGCGGTAAAGTTATTACTATTTAATTTATGTTCCAATTATTTAACATAATTTTAATAGTTAGTGGACATAATATAATAGTACTGATTTCTAAATATCGTGTGGAGTGGGAGTTAGGAAGTTGCATTTGTTATAAAATCGATGTTATTAAAATACATACATAAGCATAATTTATTAGTGTATTTGTAAATTATAAAATTACATGCTCTTTATTTTGACATTTCTTGCATTAATCTAGTTTTGAATTGTTAAAGGCGTTGGTTATATTGTACAGTATTTATAGGTTCAACTAAATCAAGTAACTTTTACGAGGCAAACCCTGTATTTATATTGACAGGGGTCGAAAATTAAACAATTTTTAATAATATACAATTAAATCTAAGATAATTTGCTGAAATAATATCAGATGACGTATTTTATTCTGAATCGAATTATTACCTATGAATAAAAAATATTAGGTTGTATTTCTCGTGAGACTTACAGGGTGTTTGGCTAAGCTTATTTTAAAGAGCTTATAAGCTCTAAGAGCTTATAAGACATAATGTTTCAAGAGCTTATAAGTTGTCAAAGTGTTTGGATAATTTAGTTTATAAGTTAAAAAAAAGAATCGTGAGTTAGAGAGAGAAAATCATAGTTAGAGCGAGAAAATTGACGAGAGGTGAAGTCGATAGTATATATGTAGATTATAACGAATCATAGGAAGGTTATTTTGGTAAATTCAATGTTACTTGCAAGTTTATGAAAAAATAAGTTGGGGTTGAGCTACTTATTTTTAAAGGAGCTTATAAGTTGTTGGAGCTTATTTTAACAAATTATAAGTTCGCTTATGAGCTTATTTTGCCAAACACCTTGCATGAGCTTATAAGCTCCTAAATGTTTTTTATGTTCGTTTTGAATAAAGATATAAGCTTAGCCAAACATCCTCTTAATCGGTGTAGTGACAATCGCATAAATAAATTATTTTGAATCCAAATCTGAGCGGTATTATTAATTGAACTACCTAAAACATGTTACTAGTCAAGAGAGTGTTTGACTGAATTTATAAGTTCTCCAAAACAAATTATAAACCGTCTGTAAGTTAAAAGAAATTAGATTATGGATCATTATTAGAAATTTGTTCTGGCCAGCTAACTGTTTGAAAATTTTGCAACAATTTGCACAATCATTCAAACTGGGTACTATGATTCTCTGTGGATTGTAGATTCTCTTCCGAACCAAACATTAATTTAAATTCATGAACCTTAATTTATTAAAATTAAAATATTCAATGCAGACAAAAACATATTCACAGACAACATAGACTACATAGTACTCCCAAATGAAACGAAACAGTAACTTGGTGGTAGGGGTGAGCAAAACCAGACCGAAACCGAAAAACCGAACCGAATCGAACCAAAATTGACGGTTCGGTTCGGTTTTTTTTCCAAAACGGTGCGGTTTGGTTTGAAATCTCGAAACCGAATTATTATTCGGTTCGGTTTCGGTTTTCCCGAAAAATTTCGGGTTTAAACCCGAACCGTCCGATTTGTATATTATGTATTATATATTATATTTATAATATCTATTAAGTATTACAAACCCTACCCCCAACTCCAACTCCAAGTCCCAAACGTGAAATGCAGTCTGCTCTCTCTTTCGTTTCACCCCCAAAACACAAAACCTACCCCCGCGCCGCTCAACACCCCGAAACTTGAACAGGGCCCGACGCCACTCCTCGCGCCGCTCTGCTCGCGCTCCGCTCCAGTGACCGACGCCACTCCTCGCGCCTCATCTGCTATTTCGTTTTTACAGAGTAATTTTTCCTGCTCCTCTTCAGATGTGTTGTAATATATCAGCATTATTCAAGTGTAAAAATGCAAGAGGGTGAAGGTTTCGAACACTGTTCGCCAGAAAAGGGGGGTTATAAGAGGGTGAAGGTTTCGAACACTGTTGTAAATCGAACACTGTTGTAATTTTTCGTTTAGTTTCGCAATAAAAATTGGGAAATGATGGCGTCTGAAAATGAAATTAAACGGAGCAGTGTATATTTATGAAAGATGGGAAACCTCGTGAGATGTTTCTGTTTAAGGTTTGGGTCTATTTGTTTGTAAATGTGGCAGCAATTAATGGTATTGCCTCTCTGCTGCAAGATTTGTCAATTATTTTGTTACAGACAAATATGAATTCATTGGTAAATTTGAAGTGTGTGTCGCTACTTATTAGTTGTGTTTGGAGTCTTTGGACGCATAATAATGCATCTCTCGAAAGGTTTGTTTGAATTCATTTTTTACAGGTTGAACAGGTTTAAATCGGTTTGTTTGAATTTTTGGATTTTTCTTGATTCTCCTCTTTCTTATTGAAGCAGTGAAGCATATGTATTTATATTTGGAAGACACAGCATTTATTTAAATCTGTATTTACATAGGTATAAATCGGTTTAACCAAATGAATCAAACCGAACCGAAATATTCGGTTCGGTTTCGTTCGGTTTGGATATGTAATTCGGGCGGTTCGGTTTTTTTTTAAAGAAAATTTCGGTTTTCGATTTTTTCGGGTTCGGTTCAGTTTTTGACCGAACCGCCCGAATGCTCACCCCTACTTGGTGATGTGCATGAGATCCCTTTTCTTGCATCGTCTTTCTCCTTTTTATATTTAAGAAAATGTATCGGTTGAAGGCCGGACAAAATTAACCAATAGCGAGAAACAAAATAAATGGCTTATGTTATTTTTTATTGTATTAAATCGGAGATAAAACAACTACTAAAAATTGGAGGATTTAGTTTCACGCGAATGGACAAACATCAACTCTCCCTCCCTCTTCCTCAAAATTAATAGTCATCATTGATCTTGATTAATAGATTATCACCGAACAGTATTGGTTTTTATATGAATACAAAAATCATATATATTATTTTATTATTTTCTTATGATAATATTTCTTTATATACTAACATCACCTGTCCTAGCAGTGAATTTTAATATTGTGGGCGAACTTTGACTTTCAATGAAGTGCATGTTTTTTATTGAAGAAATAGTATCAATTCAAAAGCGCATCTATTTGGCGAGAGAGAGAGTGCTTTTAAATTACTATATTTATTTATTTTCGAATATTGATGTTTTAAAATTATAAAAATAAGCCCTGTTAATCCATATAACTGGAAAAAACATACACCTCGAATTTAGATGAATCAAGAGGCCTAGCCGAATAAAATATTCTTCAATATACATACATACATATAAACTTCACTGAAATATATAATTTATTCATGTCGTATATTCAATGACAACAAATATATACAACGTACATAGCCTAATATTGTAAAAGGCTGTGTAATCATTTAATTAGTATTGTGGCTCAAAAGGATATATGGACAATTATTGGACATAGAGGGTGGACGTGTGCTAAAGTAAAACACACAAAATTATTTGAATCGTTTTTATTTTACTGTATATTTGAAGCGAATTTAATTTTATTTTGGAGTATTTTTAACCAAATATTCAGTTCAATTATACTGAAGATATAAAATAAAACTCGATATTCTTTATAACTAACGAATCGAATCAGATCAAAATTAATTTTCACATTTGATCAAACTAAAGTCGTGTAGCTCGTTTATTACTACTGCAAGTCTACAAGAGTGTTTTGTAATTTGGTTCCAATTCACAATTGGAGATTACTAGGCTTATGCGTGATTCGAAAAATAATTAGTTCGGTTCAATTTTTTAATGTCAAATTGAATATACACACATTTACACAGAAAGAGAACGCGGTTATAAAAATTTTTGTGCATAATCGACAAAAAAATTGGGGGTAGCCCTTGCCGCTGTGACAATGTCAATCTCAATGTAAAAAATAAAAATAAAATCGAATCTCATCAATATTATTTTTCTGCATTCGACATTCTTTGAAGCCTGAAAGGCTGAAACCAAAGCATTTAGAAAGACAAAAAATCACATTACATGTATAAGTCAAAGAAGCATCATAATTAGATAAAAAGTGGGTGATTAATAAAGTATCAAATCTACATTGTCAGGTGAGGACTTCGTTGTCATGTAAGTTACCAATCCACCTTGATTCGCCTTTTTTCTAGAAGCCAGCAACATTATTTGGATAGAATAATGGGTAAATATATCAAACTACACACATTCGTAAAACAGATACAACTTATACCCATTTTTCAAAACGAATACACAACATACCCATTTATATTTTTAATATATATATCTATTGCAGTTTAAATCGGTGAAATGACTTGCCACCGACCAAACAAGAATGTTTTGTCCGCTAACATGTGAATCAAGAATATTTTGTTTGTTGACAACACGTGAATCGGATAAATGATTTCGAAATTATAATCAGTTATTCTTTAAATTACTTTATATAGAGAAAAAGTGTGAGAAAATCATGAAAAAATATAATTAAATCATCGAATCATGTTTTTTTTTAAAAAAAATAAATGAATCAAAAAATTAATTAACACCTAAAAATCGAAAATTCTTCGACAATTCCTTGTTTCCGGTCGACCGAATCAAGGAATCATCGACCGGAGAGAGGACTTTCATCGATCGGAATTTGGATTTTTAATTAATTCAAATTAAAAATCAAATTTTTAATACTAATTGGTCGACCGAGAGAGGATTTTTAATACAATTTTAATTAATTCATATCTCGGTCGACGAAACATCAAATTGGTCGAACGGAGAGAGGAATTATCGACCGAAACAAGTATATATGAAATGAAATTAATACTAATTATTAATTCATGTCTCCCACGTCAGGAAACATCAAAGGGCTCTAATGGGAGAGGAATTATCGGTATATATTTGTATAAGAATTAATACTAATTATTAATTCATGTCTCCGGTCACTGTAGACATCAAATTGGTCGACCGGAGAGAGGAATTATCGACTTGTTATGAAAATGAAATTAATACTAATTATTAATTCATGTCTCCGGTCGACCGGAATCAACGATTTTTCGACCGGAAAGAAGGATATATCAAATTAATTTAAATTGAATGTATGATATTTAAATTAATATTTAAAGGTAATCTATGGAAATTTTACAAAATATTGAAATGCTGTATGAATTTTGAAATATTTAATATTGAAATTATCCTTCATATTTACCGTATTAATTAATAGTGTACAAAATAGTACTACGAAAAGTAAAACCTTACGGCTAAAATTGCGAAAAATTGAAGAAGACAAATAAATGCGAGAAAATTGCGAGAAAAATTGAAGAAGACAAATAAATGCGAGAAAAGTAAACCAATAATTGAACCAATTACATCATATTTATACAATCGATTGTAATAAATACAAATCCAACAAATTGCTCTTGCTCTTGCTCCTCCAATTTTCGCTCGTTCATTTCGATTTTATATTCAAAATTTTCAAATTTTTTCTTCAATCCGAAGCCGGTAGCTATGTCTCAATGTAAGTTATTGAATTTTATTTATTTTCGACGTGTTTTGAATTTATTGTTGTTTATGATATTAATTTGTGTTTAGATTTATTATGATTAATTTTGTTTAGATTTATTATTGTTTATTGGTATGGATAAATAATTGCGTTTAGATAATTAAATTAATTGGATAATTAATTTAGTGTTTTGAATTTATTGCATAATTAGTATATATAATTTAGATAATTAAATTAATTGGATAATTTGTTTAGTGTTTTGAATTTATTGCATAATTAGTATATATAATTCGATATAATTCGTTTAGATAATTATTGTATAATTACCTATATATAATATATAATTGGATATAATTAGTTTAGATGAAATTAGATGTTTTATATAATTTTATGGGTTTTTATATGAAAAATAAATGAATTAAAGGAATCCTCTCTCCGGTCGATGAATTAAAGGAATTATATGAGAGGTCGATGAATTAAAGGAATTATATGAAAAAATAGATAAATAAATGATTTTATGGGTTTTTAAAGCATAATGAATTAAAAATTAAATTAAGTTAAAATCCCTCTCCTCCGACCAATTCCTTGATTCGGTCAACGGAATCAAGGATTTGGTCGACCGAGAGATGGATTTTAACTTAATTTAATTTTTAATTCATTCAAACATAATTAAATTAATTATTGATTCGGTCGATCGGAAACATAAAATTGGTCGACCGGAAACATAAATTATCAAATTATCAATGATTCCGGTCGACCGGAATCTTCGATTGTCGATCGGAATCTTCGATTGTCGACCGGAGAGAGCCTATTTTCGAACGGAATCTTCGAATTATCAAATGAATTTAATACTAATTATTAATTGATGTCTCCGGTCGATCGGAAACAAGGAAATATCGACCGGAGACATAAAACTTCGAATTAATTTTAGATGAATGTATCGATCGGAAACAAGGAATTTAATACTAATTATTAATTAATTTTTTTAGAAATTAATTTTAAATGAAATCAATTAGGATAATTTTAGATTTATTAGGATAATCTTCGAATTATTGTTGTTGTTTTAATTTTAAATGAAATCAATTAGGATAATCCCTGAAATTAATTTTAAATGAAATCAATTAGGATAATCTTCGAATTATTGTTGTTTATGATATTAGATTTCTTATTGTTAGTTATATTTAGATTTATTATTGTTAAATTTGTTTAGATTAATTATTGTTAATTTTGTTTACATTAATTATTGTTAATTTTGTTTACATTTGTTTTGCTTATTTGTTTAGATAATTCGATTGTTTCTGCTATTTATAATTATTGCATAATTCGTTTAGATAATTGGATATAATTATTGGATAATTCGTTTAGATAAGTGCTGACATAATTCGTTTAGATAAGTCCCCTTTTAATTAATTTATTGTAAGAGACTTTAATTATTTAATTAGATTTTGATTAGATTGCTATTTTTTTCTTATTTGTATATTTGATTAGAATGTATATTTGTTTTGTACATTAGAAAAATCATATTAAGACTGTATATTTCTGTTAATGTAATCTTGTTGTTGTTATAGATGTCGGGATGGAAGAACATTATTGTTAGATATGGATGGCACTGGGATCCTTCTTTATGTTACATTGGCGGGTATCAGTCAAATGCCTTTGTTCGAATGGACAATGTAATTATCTCGGAGTTCATAGAGATGATTGATCAAATTATGTCGACAAATTCATTGATTACAACCTACCAACTGCATTATCTATCGAGATCTCGGAGTGGTAGAATTATCAAATTACTTTTGAGTAATGATGATCAACTTTTTCGATTGGCTCATGATGCCCAAGCAGAGGTCTATGTGACTCACGATGCCGACACATCCCAATCGGAGCAAGAACTATATAGACCTTCGTTTGAGATACCATCCTCGTCAACATATGACTACACTTCCCAACACATATCGTTCAATGCGTCGTTGACACAACAATTTACATCATCTGATTGGTTTGATGCTGATACATCTCAATATATGCCGCAACACATGGATCCATCCAGGAATTCTGTTTCCCAACATATGCTGCAACCACAACCAGGGGCTGATACACTTGTTGAGGACAGCGATGACGACGACTACGTTGAAGAAGAAGAAGATGAAACAGAGTCAGATGAAGAGGAAGAAGATCGCGAGTCTGCTTTGGTGAGCTATGGCTCATTTGTAGAGTTTGACGCATGAATCCGCCGAGAGGGTGGATTCGAGGAAGCTTTATCTACGATTATGCGAGTAACACGCAAGAGCACGTAGGAGGCCTAGAGCCGAAGAAGTTGAGGAGATGAGCAACCGCTAGTCCTCGTTATTCCTCATAATGCTTGATTAATCTCTTTGCTCGTCCTCGGACTCGGTTCCGCACTCCGATGAAATGGCGAAGGTTCCATCTTTGTAATAACCCGTGAAATAAAATTTGTGTTAACAAAGCTTTTAATCCAAATTGTTATTTTATCCTTTCCTCTTTATTTGATAAATGAGAAAATTTATTATTAACAATCGAACGATAATGTAATACGATCGGAGCCGATAAATTAAATCGCGAATGCGTGCAATGACAATCGAAGTAACGATTTCTCGGTATCCTAATCGTCAAGGATGAGTCGCAATCATCGATTCCCGTTCGAACAAAACGAGTGAAAGGTCGTAATCAATATTATTCACGAATTCTACAATTTCCGGAAATAGAAAGTTGACCATATCTTATATTTTAACTTTACCTCCCTACTTCAACAAACTACAATCCCACCCCTCCCACATGTCCCTATCCCTCTGCAAAGAATCAAACTCTGCAGCATGAGACAAAACACTACACCGCACATGCAGCCTTCTCCTCACCCAAATCACCTTTCATATACACGACCCCTCCACCACAAACCTCCTCATTCTCTTGAATTCTCAACACTCCGAGACAGAGAAATAAAGGAAGAATAAAGTAAGGTAATGAAATTTCAGCTTCTTTCTTTTAACATTTAACATATTCTTAAGCAGACAAACCATTTCCAACCATTTCCATTTCTTTCCTTGAAGCTATTACGTGTTGCCGATTGAAAGAAAAGAAAGAAACATATACCTTAATCTACCAAGGTTCCATCTTAGAACCCTACTCCATTTCGATTTTCCACGTTTAAACTTTATAAATTGTTCATTGAATCAAGCATACATAGACACATGGATCCGGAAATTTTATATGCTCAAGTACATAGGGTTTAGTAAAATTCATATGCACACAAAATCTAGTACGCGTTTAAATGAGAAGCATTTATAGAACCAACTGAAAACAAAACAAACAAAAAAAATATGAAATGCTCGCCATGTCCTCTGTTCGTGCGTCAAACACACCTCGTGGCTGTCCGTCGAAGAGGGCGCCAGCCTTGGCGACGCTCTGCGGAAATGGCCGTGGAACGGCAACTGCCGCGAGTAAGGTGGCGTCGCCGGCAGTTCGCGTGGCGTGACGGCAGGAGAGAAGCGGCGTGGGCGATATCGCGCGAAAAGGAGATGGCGGCGTGGCGCGAGGGAATGTCGGCGGCGGTTGCGATGCGACTCGGCGAGCGGCAGCTGCGGCGGTGGACGACCGGTGATGTCGCGGCGTGAATGGGATGAAAGTAACGGTGTGCGCGAGAGAGGGCGAGAGGGAAGACCGAGGTCACCACGGCGGCAAGACTCATCACGGCTACCACCGCGGAGATGACAACGCGGTGACCGGAGACGGCGGCGGCGGCGGCATCCGTGTGTGAGTGTGCGTGGTGAGAGATGAAAGAAGGAAGAAGAAGGAGGGTGGCGTTCACGTTTCACGACCGCGATATGGCGGCCGGAGAGGAGGCGGCGACGACAATTGCTCGTGTGTGTGTGTTTGTGGACGACAGAGATGGGAGAGATCCGAAATAGAGAATGGGGGAGGCGGCTAGGGTGAATTTTGGGTAGGTTAGTTCCTTGTTTTGGGCCAAAAAGGGTATGGGCCAAATTAATTAAATGGGCCGAGATTTATTAAATTAAATGGGCCGAGACTTATTTAATTAAATGGGCCGAGATTTATTAAATTAAATGGGCCGAGACTTATTTAATTAAATGGGCCGAGATGAATTTAATTGGGATGGGCTTCCAGGACATGGGCCTCTAATTAATTGCATTGGACCCTTATGATTTAAGTGGGTTGGGTTTATGTTATAAATAGAATTGGACTACCAAGATTTAATTGGACTTGAATTAATTGAAGTTGGGCTTTAATTAATTAAATCCTTCGGACTTAAGGAATTATTTAGATCAACTTTAATTAAATAAAGTTGATAAGCACTAATTAATTATAATTAGACATTTATTTAATTAAGCTACTTAAGCTTAATTGATTGATCTAGATGGACCTTAATTATTAATTGAGCTGGACTCAAATTAATTAATTAAGTTACTTAAACTTAATTAATTAGCTTGGGATGACCTTAATTAATTAAGAGCAATGGGCCTTAATTACTTAATTTAATAGGTCTTTGACCACTTAAGTCATGTGAAGTTGATCAATTAAAAATAATATTGATATGGGCTTTTAAATTAATTGAGTGGGAATTTAATTAAATAGATGGACTCTTTAATTAAGTTGAAAATGGGCTTAGACTTATTTTTAAATAATGGGCTAAGTATATAAATGGATAATGGACTTGAATTAATTACTTCTAGAATCCATTAAATTAAATTAAGGATTGAATTAATTCATTAATTAAATATGAGATTTAATTCTAATAATTAAATTTTGGGATTTATTTTAGTTAATTACATAATTATCCAAATATCAACTAATTAAAGTAATTTGATTGATTAATCAAATGTTATTGGACTTTTAAACTAATCCATTTAGTTAACTTTAATTGTGGATTTAATTAATTAAATTAAATAACTTAATTAATTAATTAATGATACTGACTATGTCAAGTGGATGCTTGAGGAATATTAGTAACTTTAACTCGTAAACGTTTGTTAGATGAAGATTGAATTACGAGAAACATTTATTGTTTGGGTATGAGTTTTTCGTTAGAATATATGGGACGTGTGAGGTGAGAAACGCGATTTAGTAAATGATGATAACGAATGAGTTATTGGAACTCGAATTCGTTGATACGCATTAACAAACGGCGAATATTAGTTACGAACTTAGGATTCATAAATTGTACGAAACGACGTGAAGAAACATCGATCGCGGAGAAGAATACAACGACAAAGTGTCGTCTATCGCTATGACGAGACTAATCGAATAGACGAAATATAATTGATAATAGAGTCTTATCGATAACAAAAATCCTAAAACCCAAGGACTTAAAGGATATCGAGTACGTTAAATATTAGCAATACTTCTCGAAAGAAACAAATGATATACTAAATTATATCTCTTACGTTGATAAGGTCCAGCGTGGGCGTGAGCGAAAACGACAAGGACCACTAGCGGATACTTGAAGGACAATTCTTGAGGTGGGCTTTTCTTGAAACAAAATGATTATGCATAACTCAAAGCATGGTTTACAAAAGCTTTATGAAATATTATCGCATGAATCGTTATCGATCGCCAAATATTTATGTTTTGTTGTGTCCATATCGAGGTTGATTTGTCCAAATGTGGGACGAGAATTGATTGGTATATGTGAATGAGTTGGTCCACCAACGTTAAAAAAGGTATCGATCGGATCCGACTTAGTTGAGGACTAACTCGGATTGTGTACACGTTGTGTGTTAAGGTTAGCTACCTCGACGGTCACGGCGACTATGTGTAGGTGGCCACCCATAGTCTTGTGAATGAATGAGCGTATGATTGATGAATAAATTACGGATATGGAACAACGTGATAAAATAGTCGGCCCGACACGTTTGAGAAATGAAAAATGTTTGATAGGTATGAGCCTTTTAACTAAAATCCTCATGCGCTATTGTGGGCGTAATAACTTTTGACAAAGAGCGTTTTGCAATGAGTCCACCGAGTACTTTTGTACTTAGCCCGCATCTCGTTTTTGATGTGCGGGTTGAGCAAGGATCGATGATGGATGAAGTGGTGCAGAGTGGCGATTATTTTGATGCTTTATTAGGAAGGTTTCTAGAACCTTGGGCATGCATCGTCATATGCATGTCCACACGTTATCTATTTGCCTAACTCGATAATTTTGATGCTTTGATCATAACTACTTTTATTCCGTATTGATTTGGAGGTTGTACCTCGTACTTTGAATTTTTACGATTGGGTTATGTTTGAATCTTGAACCCTTTTCGTGAGTCCTTCGTGACTTGAGTGCGTATCAATTGCTTATCCTTTTGCCTATGCATTATTGAGTAATTGAATGTTTGATTGCCTTGATTAACTATGTTTATATCCATTGCTTTATCATACCGGTGACGATCTATATGATCCGTACTTTATTGGAAAGTCGGGTCGTCACAATCTTCGACAGTAAGGGTGAACTGAAGATATCCGTGGGGCTATGGCATTTGGAACGTCGAGTAGAATTTGTTATTCCTCGATCCGATAATTCGAGGATTACATTCAAATGTCGATATCATAATCGGTGTCCTTTTCTACTACGTGCATCGCAGTGAGGTGGATTTTGGTTTGTCCGCAAGTTTGATGCTATACATACTTGCGCACGAGAACTAGTGAATATCGGAGGGAAGGTTAATGCCGTGTAATTGCAGCATACATATCACGAAAAATATGCAAAGGCGGTGAAGTGCTAAAGCCGAGGTCCATTATGGCCGATTTGCGCGAGAGTACGGTGTACACGTTACATACGATGTAGCAATGCGAGCCCGTAATAGAGCGATCGAGATGATATCGGTGGACATGAAGAATCATTTCACTACTACCTAGTTATCTCGCATATGTTACGGATGAGCAATCCGGTTCGATGACCGACTTGGATATTGGATCGGATGGTGGGTTCGCCACCTCTTTGTCGCGCTCGGTTCATGCAGTTGGCGTACACATTGTGCCTCGACCCGTGATTGTAGTCGACGATACGCACTTGAAGGGCCGCAATAAAGGCATATTATTCGTTGCCGTGATAAGGGCGACAACGAGCAAGTTTTTCCATTAGCTTATGGAATTGGTCCGATCGAGAATGATGTCTCATGGACTTGGTTTCTATCTCGACTACAAGCTGCTTATGGATCAAATCCAGAGATGTTGATTGTTTCAGATGCCCATGTCAGTATAATGAACGCGGTCAAGTGTGTCTACCCTGATGCAACACACGGATTATGCTACTACCATCTGCATGAAAAAATCACCCGTTTGGGCAACCATCCATAAAGTTATTTCGTAAAGCTTATGCGTGCTCAAGATGCACACTTTGAAAAGCGATGGCTATGTTAAAGTCTCTCGTGAAGGCCGATGGTAGTGGCGCATATACCAAGTTGGTGGAGGTTGGAGTGCGGTGGGCTGATCACGATTGCCCGATTAGGCGCTACGGTTTATGACATCGAACATTGCCGAATCATTCGATTCTCGAATATTGTGGGCTGAGCGATTGCCAATTTGCTCAATGATTGAGGCAATCCGTCACATTACGAAAAATGGTTCGATGAGAGACATAGGAAGAAAGAGGTGCAGCGGCTGAATTGACCCCAAGCAACGCGTAAGATGATGGTATCAATGGAACTATCACGCGAGATACGATGTAGTGCCTCATGGACTCCACTTTCAAAGTCAAGCACCAAGCAAAACATTGAGTCGATCTCAATACGCAATCGTGTGCGTGTTTGGAGTGGGACATGGATATGATACAGTGTTCTCATGTTTGCAGTGACTATATAGTGCAATTTAAGTTTAATTATGTTAATTTTTTGATCAAATTGATTTCACTTACATATAATTGATTATATAAATTTTTTAGTCATAAATGTCACCATATATCTAACTATGTGGGGAGTACTACCATTACGCAAAAGCTAGCGAAGCATACTCGTATCGGATCAATCTGTTCACCACAGTCTAGTTGAATTTGTTCCTCCGGATGTTCTTTGGAATTACAGTTATGCCTCCTAATAGAGTCCGTCAGGTGGGCCGAAAGTGGGTCGATATCGTCGTCCAAGTAGTGGGATCGAGTGGTAGAAGTCGTGCACTACGGACATGTAGCTTGTGTGGTAATGATGTAGGAAAACATATGTTAACCTCGCCCGAGGATCCATCTTGGGTGTTTAATTCACCATACATTGATTATAAACCTAGCATGCGTCTATATAATTAAATCGCAACACGTTAGGGTTTTCACGTGTTTACCTTTGGATCGAAGAGGTCGATGGAGCGAGATGAGCGGATCGAGCGGATCGGACTCGTGCTTTGACCTTACGGGATGTATCCGGTTGCCCAATCTCCAGCGTCGAGTGAGGACGATCTATGGAGAATGCTTGGAAAATCACCCAATGCTCTCACAACCAAACTCTCGAAAATTCTCTCTCACAATAATGAGATGGCGAAAATTCTCTCTTGATATGTTAGCATTAACCTAGACTTTATCTCATACCTTATATTTATAATGCACTACCTTAATCCTATATGGAATGTTACCATAATCCTATATGGAATATTACCATAATCCTATATGGAATATTACCATACTCTTAGGATTATTTCCATACTCTTAGGATTATTTCCATACTCTCAAGATTATTACCATAATCTTATATGGAAAGGATCTATGCATATACCATAAATATAATTATATCCTTGTGGATAAAGAGAATAAAATCTTGCCAATTGAGAGCATGAGGCGCCGATTTTCCTTGGCTACGGGCTTTGGATGGGCGGCCAGGATCAAATGCAAGGAATAAAGATGGGCCTCAAATAAATTAATTATCTTATGTTCAAACCCGAACATAAATTAATTTATAAACATTCGATCATGCCACTAGAGAAAGAATGTTGACTTACCCTTTATTATGAAGTTGAGTCGGGCTTGCACTTAGACATTCTGAATCCCGTATTTAAGATATCGAGCGTCCATTAATCATTTATAGCAATCATTGCTTAAAACGATTAACAACTTTATTTCCTTAAGTAGTACCACTCGACCTTATTATTGTACTTGAGCTAACTCAACTGCGGGGTTTAGTACAATAAACCTTTGAGCTCCTTAAGGGGCGTCATCATCCTTAACGGATACGGTGACTCGTCTGAGATAACTAGCGTGACATACAAGATCGCCACCACCCAAGATGCGGAGAATCTTGGGTTAGAACATATAACCCTCACTCATAACAAGTCAAAGTGATGGTCGAAGAACTCATACTCACCTAATACCTTATCGAGGTTTAGATCATCGTAAGTCACCGAGATCTTGGTTCTTCACGACGGTCGAAGAAGAACACATCTCATCGTGATCCTTGATACGTCGAGGCGTGCCGGCATAGACAAGCAACTAAGTCAAGTCACTTATCTATCTATCTGCGGCTAAACCGACAACTCGTCCTTAAGTCGTCTCGGTTTGTGAAACTTTTATATCTCATTAAGCTTGACCAATCATACGGACTTCGTGATCTTCTACACATTGTATGATCTAACTTATATATGAGATAAGGGACACAGATATATGCAATCAAGTATTCAAATCGGATAGGAGTTTGTAATAGTGGTAACAGAAACATTGTATACAAGCTCAACCAAAGCGCTTCAAAGATACAAATCCAACAATCTCCCACTTATACTAAAGCAAACTTTTAGTATACAATGTGTCTCTCTACTAGCTATTACATACAACCATCACTTTGCTTCTCCCACTTATACAAAAGTTTCCTTTCTAAGTGGGCGTCATCCAGCGCAATTCAAGTCCTCTAACGTCCCCGACGTAGACTTATTGCGGCAGGCTTTAGAGTGTGCCATCTAGCGCAATTTTCAAGTCATCTAACGTGTCCGACGTCGACTTATTGCGGCAGGCTTTAGTGAATGGACCCGCTAGGTTATCCGTCGTATCAATCTTTGCATTCAGCACGTCCCCTCGTCTAACGATTTCTCGTATGACATGGTACTTTCTCTCTATGTGTTTAATTTCCTTGTGGATCCGTGGTTCCTTCTAGTTTGCCATTGCACCTGAGTTATCACCGTAAACCATGATACTCTTGGGCAAACCAGGTACCACATCTAGATCCATGAGGTAGTTCTTGAACCATCTGACCTCTTTAGCAGCCTCAAAGGCGGCACGGGTTCGGCTTCCATGGTAGAGTCGACAATGCATCATTGCTTTGCACTCGCCAGATACGGTTCCACCTCCAAAGGTAAACACATAGTGCGAGGTAGACTTTTTCTCATCACGGTCACTTGGAAATCCAGTGCAGATAACCCAAAGGTATTAGACTATCTGCATGGTAAACTAGCATATAATCTCGAGTCCTTTTCGGTGCCAGAGTCTATGCTTTCTCGCGATCAATGTGCTTGTCGAGGTTAGGCGATATCGGCTACTATGCTTCTTGCACATGCAGATATCGGCCTCGTGCATAGCATTCCATACATGAGACTTCCTACGCGGAAACGTAGGAACTTGTCTCATTTCCTCTATCTCTTTACGGTCAAAAGTGATCGCTCCTTAGATAAAGGAACCATGTCCGAAAGGTAGCAATCCTTTCTAGGCGATCCGCATACTAAAGCGAGTAATCACGGTATCAATGCAAGGCGCCGAGATAAGCTCAACATTTTCCTCTTGCGATCTCGGTAAACCTTGATCCCAAGAATGTGTTGTATCTCCTTAGTCTTTCATTTGAAACTGATCGGATAACCAACTCTTTACGTCTGATAACAACTTCACATTGTTGCCAAATAGAAGAATGTCATCTACGTAAAGTGCAAGAAATACCACATCACCGTTGACATCTAAACGATACACACAACTTTCGCTAGTAATTGGGTAAATCCATAGGACTTTACCACCTCGTCCAAACGTAAGTTCCATGATCTTGCATCATTGTCTTATATCGCCTCTCTGTTTGTCCATGGGTCGATTAGAGCCTGTTCGTTTTCTGGGACTAAATCCGAAGATTCTCCCACGAACATAAATTGCTCGGGTTGACGAACAACCTCCCACAATGACAGTCTTTATAGACATAATGACAGCGGTGGGTGCAAAAACTTGTGGTTCTCTATCTTGCACAACTTCTTTGGGTAGGTTCCACTTATGCGGTCGGTATCTCGGTGGAACTCGACCCACTTCAATTTCTTGAAGTATCGGTGTCGATCCTCCCACTAGACTCGACATCTCGCATCTTTGGCCTGTCGGTGGTGGAATACGATCATCTTCTAATTCTTGAAGAATGATTTCAACTTTGATTTATGATTTCTCATAGTCCTCTCTAAGAATCGGGCATTAGTCTAATAATGACATTCGATCCTTAGGACTATAGAATAAACCACCTTCGTTCCTCTAGGATAGCGATAAACGACCTTGCGTCGGATCTAGCCTCCAACTTGTCGCCTCCTTGTTCGGCACATGTGTTTGATCGCCCATATCCTTATGTGGTTTAAAGCGGGCTTGCGCCCAAACCACAACTTGAAAGGGTCTTTCGGTGACTTGGGCGGTACTAGATTTAGCAAGTATCTGCTGCCTCTAAGGCATACCCCGAACGAAATAGGCAATGTAGCATAACTCATCATAGATCTAACCATTTCTAAAAGAGTCTTATTTCTTCGTTCGACACACCATTTTTTGTGGTGTGCCGGTGAAATCTTGTTGGGATGTAATCCCACACTTCACTAGATAGTCCATAAACTCGTTCTTGAGGTATTCGCCACCGCGATCAAACCATGATGACTTGATACTCTTACCTAGCCCGTCTCCATTTCCGCTTAAACTCTTTGAATTTCTCAAAGCATTTGGACTTGCGGTGAAGCGGTATATGTATCCGTACCTTGAGTGTCGTCGATGAAAGTGACAAAATACTGTACCTCCACGAGCTTGTGTGGACATCGGTCCACACAGTCGAATGGACTAACTCCAACATTTCTTTGGCTCTATAACCCTTCGCTTTGAAGGGTCGGTCTCATCTTACCTTCTATACGAGGATTCGCAGATCGGGAACCGAGTAACCGTGATATTACCTAACGCTCCATTCTTAGCCGGTCTTTGGATCCTATTTAGATTGATGTGACCTAATCTAAGATGCCAGAGAAAAGTAGAGTCATCTTCTTGAAAAACTTTCTCTTTTAGGGTTTGATGAAGATGCAACATAGTTATAGGTATTATGTTTTCTTGAAATAGTATAAAGCGAATTATATAAGGTGCCAACACGAGATAACCGTCATTTCTTATGATAGATACACCACTATCAAAATAACGAGAATATCCATGAGTAAATAATTTGAAAGCGAAACAAGGTTCCTTGAAAATCCGGCACATATAAAACGTCTTTCAAAACTAAACTGTTGTCCCAAAACATAAAAAACATCTCCAACTGCGCACTTGACTCGACCGCGTTGCCCATGGAATCGTTATCTCGCCATCAAACAGCTCCTGTCGCGGGAACCCACGCAGGTGTAACAAACATGATCGGTTGCCGTATCTACTACCCAAGTATGGGTAGAACAAGTCGCCAATCATGTTTCGTTACTAAAGCTAATAGCGTACCTTGAGCCTTGAGCATAGGGCACTTGGCCTTCCAATGCCCGTCTCACCGCTTGAAGCATTTGCCCTTCTCCTTTGGCTTTTTCAAACCGTTGGTAGAGCCTTTATATTACTCCCACTCTTTTCTTTAGCCTTAGCATCTCTAGAATTCCACTTTCCTTTTCATCTTTCGATAAAGCGTTGGTCTTCCTAGAGGTGCGTCTTGGCAAGATCATGCACCTTTGCTCATTTTGCTTTCTTAGTTACTAAGTCCTCTTGCAATGAATCTAGAGTATAACTCTTATCATAAAGGACTACTCCATAACGAAAGTCATCAAAGACTTGGGCAAAGAATTGAGGATCATATCGATTCGACTACGTCATCAATATATCCTCCAACCAATTCGAGCTCTCAGAAGAGATTGATCATCCGCTCTACATGGTCATGCATGAATCGCTTTCCTTCATAGAACTTGACATAATTAATTTTGTCAAATTGTAATGAGCGATTCGTCCGACTCCTCATACAATTTCATGAGATTTAGCCATATCGTGGCGCGATCATCCATCTCTTGATCTTTGAGTTGCAAGGACTCGCACATGGTGACCAAAAGAAGCACTTCGCCATTCTATTTGATTTGTCCCATTTCTCGTGCTCATTGCGCTCCTCATCGATGATAAATCGTCTAGAGGTTTGGGACGAGGTGTAGTGAGTATATATAAATTTTCTTAAAGGAGAACATTCACAATGTTTCATTTCCACTCGATAAAATTTGGACCGGATAAGGGATTTTGTGCGAGCATATTGATAATCGGCGTAAGAGACATATACGAAGCGATAATGTAAACACATAAGCATACGATCGCAAATAATTCGTAACAATAATATTGTAACCTTTTGATAAAACAATATTAATTGAAACCTCCAATCGCCAAGGAATTCCACATGCAAAGCCACGCGTGTGGCCGTTTACACATGAACCCTCGACCAGACTAAAATATACCTTTTAGTCGTTTAATTTCAATCCATGTCAACTTATCCTTATGACAAATGAAATTAATGATTGGACCTTACTAGACCACATCACTATCGCAAGAAGGGACTTCGCGGGAAGTTGTACTTGAGGTGATGTCTAAGCAATGACCACATTTTTAACAGCAGAAAATGAATTCTTAGAATTGGTATACTCACTCGGACCATACCGCTTCCAATTCAAATTCTTTTGTTATCTCATTTTATATCTATCTCTAGAGAACTTATGAAAATCGCACATGCAAGCCACGCGTGTGGGCGTTTACATGAAACTCCCACTTCTCAATAGATTTAAAATGTTTTATTTAGAAATCTCATCTAACAAACTTATGATAAGCAGATGCAAGCAAGCCGCGCGTGTGGGCGTTTACTCACAAGTCGTCTCACTTTGTTTAGAGATCAAAAGTGGAGGTCTTGACATTTTAATTTGAAAAATTAATTTGTCGGGTTGCTTGTAGTCTTTTTATTCAAAAGGTTTGTCCATGCGGATCACGTAATCCTAGCATGCTTTTCTATAGAACTCAACATGTAAAACATGCTCATGTAATTCTAAAAAAGCGATAAACGCGATAAACCTAGCATGCTTACTATGCGCATCCAATTCACGTAAAACACTTAAAGGTTTGTCGGCGTAATATAAACATACATAGCATGCTCTTGCATAATTTAAACATCCACGACATGCATATGAGCGATAAAATAAAATAAAAGCGTTCATCGCGACCCAATCGTGAAACACAGTACATTTAAATCTAATCTATTACATAGATTTACAAAGTGCAATTAAACAAAACGGGCCTCGCGTGCGGCGCGGACCGGATTCAACAAATGGGCCTCGCGTGCACGGGCACGGACCGAAATTGAAAACCGGGTGCGGCGCGGTCGGCCCAAAAGTCTTGGGCAGCGCGCTAGGCAAAGCCCGTCGCGAGCCCGACCTCGCGCCGCCCGCCAGCGGCGCTCCCATGGCTGCCTCGCGGTCGCTAACGCGACCGCGACCCGTCGAGCTGCAGCGTCGCTGCCACGCCCAGCGCCCGAGCGCCCGCCGAGACGCCGTCGCCCGGCGGCCATACCTCGCGACCGCGAGTCCGCTCATGGCGCGCGCGGGTTTCGGCGCGAACGCGCCCGTCGCCCGCTAGCTTCGCGACGCGCAGCCTCGCGGGTAATCCTCGCGACCGCATGAAGTTCGCCGCTAAGCGCCGGGGATCCCGCGAGCACGCGCCCGTCGCCCGCAGCCCTCGCGATCGCCCTAGCGACCGCGAGACTCGCTTCAGAAACCACCCGAACACGACCGAGAACCTGTTTTTCCGTCGTTTCGTTCTTCGTTCGTTCGTCTTCGTTCTTCTTTACGGATAAGATTTACATAATAAAATCTAATCTAACCACGGATTTTCTCGTGGTGTAAAACAAAACCAACAACAACAACAAGCGAGCCACGATGAGCAGCGGATCCACAATTATAAAACGCACGTAATAATCAAACGTGAATTAATCCAGCGAGCCAAGATTACGATCCCGGGCTCGATACCAATGTAGGGAAAACATATGTTAACCCTCGCCCGAGGATCCATCTTGGGTGTTTAATTCACCATACATTGATTATAAACCTAGCATGCGTCTATATAATTAAATCGCAACACGTTAGGGTTTTCACGTGTTTACCTTTGGATCGAAGAGGTCGATGGAGCGAGATGAGCGGATCGAGCGGATCGGACTCGTGCTTTGACCTTCGGATCTGTATCCGGTTGCCCAATCTCCAACGTCGGTGAGGGCGATCTATGGAGAATGCTTCGGAAAATCACCCAATGCTCTCACAACCAAACTCTCGAAAATTCTCTCTCACAATAATGAGATGGCCGAAAATTCTCTCTTCAATATGTTAGCATTAACCTAGACTTTATCTCATACCTTATATTTATAATGCACTACCTTAATCCTATATGGAATGTTACCATAATCCTATATGGAATATTACCATAATCCTATATGGAATATTACCATACTCTTAGGATTATTTCCATACTCTTAGGATTATTTCCATACTCTCAAGATTATTACCATAATCTTATATGGAAAGGATCTATGCATATACCATAAATATAATTATATCCTTGTGGATAAAGAGAATAAAATCTTGCCAATTGAGAGCATGAGGCGCCGATTTTCCTTGGCTACGGGCCCTGGATGGGCGGCCAGTGGATCAATCTGAGGAATAAAGATGGGCCTCAAATAAATTAATTATCTTATGTTCACCCGAACATAAATTAATTTATAAACATTCGATCATGCCACTAGAGAAAGAATGTTGACTTACCCTTTATTACCGAAGTTGAGTCGGGCTTGCACTTAGACATTACGAATCCCGTATTTAAGATATCGAGCGTCCATTAATCATTTATAGCAATCATCGCTTAAAACGATTAACAACTTTATTTCATTAAGTAGTACCACTCAACCTTATTATTGTACTTGAGCTAACTCAACTGCGGGGTTTAGTACAATAAACCTTTGAGCTCCTTAAGGGGCGTCATCATCCTTAACGGATACGGTGACTCGTCTGAGATAACTAGCGTGACATACAAGATCGCCACCACCCAAGATGCGGAGAATCTTGGGTTAGAACATATAACCTCACTCATAACAAGTCAAAGTGATGGTCGAACTCATACTCACCTAATACCTTATCGAGGTTTAGATCATCGTAAGTCACCGAGATCTTGGTTCTTCACGACGGTCGGAAAGAAGAACACATCTCACTGTGATCCTTCAATACGTCGAGAGGCGTACCGGCATAGACAAGCAACTAAGTCAAGTCACTTCTTATCTATCTGCTGACTAAACCGACAACTCGTCCTTAAGTCGTCTCGGTTTGTGAAACTTTTATATCTCATTAAGCTCGACCAATCATACGGACTTACGTGATCTTCTACACCTTTGTATGATCTAACTTATATATGAGATAAGGGACACAGATATATGCAATCAAGTATTCAAATCGGATAGGAGTTTGTAATAGTGGTAACGAAACATTGTATACAAGCTCAACCAAAGCGCTTTCAAGATACAAATCCAACAAATGAATCTCATACTGCGTCGGAAGTGTCCTTACTTATCCGTAGAGGCAGTGACATTGTAATGAAAGAAAACATTCATGTAAAGATATTATTAACATTATTATTATTTTAACTTAATCAAATCAAATTGAATTGAATTGACACTACAAAAAAAAGACACAAATTGAATTGAACTCGAATAACGTCTGTTTCATTTTCAGTTATGTAATACTTATTTCATTGAGCTATGATTCTTCAAAACAGACACAAATTCATTCAACGATCTTAGCTTGAGTTAAATACTAAGTTGTTGTCACGAGGATTAATAACTATCGTATAATCAAATATTCGATAAATAATATGAACATCCATTTGCATCCAATATACCAATACATACCAATATACCAATACATACCAATATGAACATCCATTTTTTTGTAGTGTGAATTGAATTGAATAGAATTGAATTGAATTGAAATTGGAATTGGAATTGAAATTGAAATTGAAATTGAAATTGAAATTGAAATTGAAGTTGAAGATCATATTAAAATTAATCCATTGTAACTAAGAATCTATTAAATGAGATAAAATAAATAAAATCATTACATAGTACATGCTAATTTCTACCTCTTCCTCTTCCTCTTCCTCTCGGTTTCTTATATGGATCACATATCTCATATATATTCCACCTACTTTATGTCTATATGCTACAACATTAGGCGTACCCATTCGATGCTCGGTGAACCGAAATAAGGCGTTCCACGGTCATGCACGCAAATGGACCATCAATGAAATCGTCTTCCGGTCAAATACCTCAAGAAGCGGCTCGTGTAATAATCGCATCATTATTCCATGGTGGTATCGGGGAGTTAGCCTCGAACCATCTAGTGAAGAGAAAAGCGGCCGCAATAATCTAGTCGGGCACACGAAGTCCATCATCCTAGCATTCACTTGATCTGGTCCATCCTCCAAATACGCGAGTCAAACGACGCAATGACAGTGCATATCCACGCGTACTATCGCGAAACGCCTTTCGATGACGCAAGGATAATGATCTATAAAATTAACCATTTAGATAAAATAAACAAGGACACGTAACCATTTAGATAAATTAATATTTATTCTATTAAATAAGGTTACTGCGTGGCACGTAACCATGATGTATAACCCGTCATGCCGAGGACAAGCTGCTATCGATGTCTTTGGTGGTGCCATGTAGAAACAATGCTCTCGGGGTCATGATCAATGGTGCCTCACGGGTCTTGAATGTAGGACGAAAGCGTTGCGTGTACCTCGGACCATGAATTTTGCAGAAACATCTATTCAACATTGAAAATTAAGTAATTAGAGATACTACACATATATACTATATATTGATTGTATTAAAGACTTACGAAAAATCAGTATCAAGGATGATTGTGTTTGATAATCCACCCATCCAATACGTCGATCCCGGCATCGAGTCTCATCCTCAAATACACCATGAATAGATCGACGACCTGCAAAATTATTTTAGGGATACATATCAATATAAGTAGATGTACTTAAAAAAAACGAAGCATATTGTATAAAAACGTACCCGAACATCAAAACGCCTCTCTGGCATTTCGATATTCACGAAAAATGCAACCTGGACTTGTCGGTCAGTACCCCGAATAACCACCATTGCCTTATTTGTGTTCAAGAAACGCTGGTAATTTATCACTATATCACCGGATAATGGACGTGGCATCGGGCTATTCACGTATGGTGACCTCATTACAACCGAAGGTCTCCGTGCCCGTTCACCTCTCCGGATCCCGAACTACAAACATTTAATTTAGAGAAAATGAAAAACATAACAAATATAATGAAATATTATAAAGCGCCAAATATGAGACTTAATAGTTACTGCTGCTCAGCAACTGCTTTGACGGGCTCGAAAGTACGCCTCACGGCGTCTGAGGCGTCGAGATCACTAAATAGGTCGGTCCATCATGGAATGATGAGATGTAGTTCAGGGCTGGTACCATGGATCCGTGAGAGTAGCGGGGAGGGTATCCTGGGGCGATGCGGTCGCCTCGGTGGCTCAATATGTCCACCGCCTCGAGGACATCCGGGTGAGGCGGTGATGTGGTCTCTCGATCTTCACCTCTCGTCGTCGTCGTCGGATGACGTGGGACATGAGTGCATGTGTAGCCGTATCATCCCTATGTGTGCAACCACATCGAGTCTCTCTAAGAGGTTTTCAAACCACTTTATCTTTGGAATAAATTTGTCTTGATAGACCTCTCGATCGTCGCCTTTGCTCGTCCTCCCCTCTCGGACAGATTCCGGATAGATTCACGGATCCAACGACGATCGGCGGAACTAAGGCATACAGGTGCTCACCACCTTTGCTCGATGCCGCCTCCTGGTATGTCTTCCGTATCCGTCTCTCAGCGGATGGACGGCTATCCACATGTGGCGCTGCAGCTCATCAACAACAGGAACCTCAACGAACCCAACCGCGATGTCCTCGGCGGGTATCGAAGGTGGCGGCTCGAGGCCTGCTCGATGGAGACCACGAAGATTAGGATCCTCAACAAGCGTGGAGCCTCGCCGAACTCGGCGTCTCGTCGAGGCTCATCCACCGGATGAGACACACCACGACGAGAGGGGCGCCGTCCCCTCCTCAAAGGATTTGACGGTATAACAAAATTCACACCGAGTGGAGAGGGTGTGAGACGGACACCCGATGCGGTGCTAACCTCGAATGAGTCGGGCTCGATGGATGTGAGATGATAATCGACCTACAATAAATTGAAAGATGTTATTTAATATTCTAATAAATACAATACCTCATACATGATTTAAAATTATAATAAAATTCAAGACCTCTTGCTCAAAAGAGACGTAAAGCTGCGGTGAGAGCCTACTCTTGAACTTCCACCTCAACACTCTCGGATCTGTTGTGGGATTGATGTCGTCCCAGCTATACTTCCCAAGCTGGTATGATCTCGGTGACCAAGCATATAGTGCCCAGATGGTCCGTAAAAGTGGTATTGAGCATTAGGTTGACCTTTGCGTCGTATAATATCTCAATATCTCGTAGCTGTAGGCCCCACGAAAATCGGCAAAACGCCTCGGATCGTCGACCAATGCCCAAACCCAATCAGCTATTATCTTCCCGTATCGCACCCAAATACGAACCCATAGAGGGTAATAACGTGGGCCACGCGTAAATAGTGACGAAGATCTACATCATCACTAAAATCACTACTACAAAATCTATCCACTAGATTACGTAATGTAATCTGTGTGCCCATAAAAAAGGCTATAGACCTCAGCGTCGCTCAAGTCGTAGTCAGTGTGGGATCAAATGATGATGACCCAAATTGCGGCCGGTGACTAGGCATAATCTTTAATGGAAAACATATATATCTTCCATTGATGAAAAATACATCTCCGGATCGTGAGGCTCTATCGACGGGAGACTAAATGGTGCAAAGATAAACTAGACTTAGGCCCGGAGTCCAATCAATCGATGACCAAAGCAACCCCCAAACATATCTACCAACTCTTCACGCCTTATCTAGCAAGACATTCTTAATATACTTAAAATAATCAGTCCTATAATAAGTCTTTACATCCGCCACCACATTTATCGTGGTAGGCCTCAAGAAAACAAGATCGACCTACAATTATATCAATGTCACATATTACACAACGTACAACAAACCAACAAACTACTACAATAATTATTTCATTTGTATATAATTCGCATCAATAAACATCCTATCATACAAATATAAAAAATAATTAGAACTCAATCTCTACAAATCACCTATCAAAAACTGGCCATAATTAAGTAATACAATTTAACCATTCTAAACCATAAACACTATTTTTCTAGTTCAATATGACTAACTTTTTTTCTATGACTAACTTTTTCTATGACTAACAATATGATGCTATGACTAACTTTTTGTAGTTCAATATGACTAACTTTTTTTCTAGTCGTAAAAGAATCAGGAGAGCTAGCAGGTTAGAGTAATAGCAACTCAAGATCAATGCTATGACTAACTATATTTCTTTATATTAGTAATAGCAACTCATAATCGCATAAATATATTGTTTGAGAGGAATATATACGAGAACATACCGGTAATTCCATATTATCACTCGTAAATATGGTTTCGCCTAAAATATGGTTTCGCAATTTATTACAAAATTCAATTAATAACTAATTAGAAAATTAAATAAATTGATTCAATTAATAACTAATTAGAAAATTAAATAAATTGTTTGAATAAAGCTTCTCTCCAAATTAATCAGGAGAGAAGGATTAATCGATCGGAAAGTAGGTGAATTCGATCGGAAACAACAAATTGTTTCAATATATTTGTTGTCTCCGATCGGAAAGTAGTGAATTCAAAATTGAATTAATTTGTTGTACCAATTGAACTTTCCGATCGGTGAAGGCTTCTTCCCACGACAGGAGAAGCCTTCACCGATCGGAAAGTTCAATTGGTACAACAAATTAATTCATTTTGTGTTTGTTGTACCAATTGAACTTTTCGATCGGTGAAGGCTTCTCTCCGGTCGACCGGAGAGAAGCCTTCACCGATCGGAAAGTTCAATTGGTACAACAAATTAATTCAATTTTTGCGTAAAACCAACATTTATCATTTCAAATTTAAACATTCCACATATAAATCTAAAATATTTCCTATCGGAAACTTGTAAAACCAACAATAACCAACAAAATATTTCCTATATTTCCTATCAACTTCAATTTCAAATTGAAACATTATTATAATCTTACAAAAAATATGCAACTATTCAAAAATCATCAAAAATCATCTTAACATATCAAAACAAAAATCGCATATCAAAAATCGCATAACTATATTTATTCCAAATAATATACCGAAAACATAAAACATACCAAATATTCTCACTCGATTCGAATAAGCAACCAAATATTCTCACTCCCTTTCTTCGATTCGAATAAGCAAAACCCTAATTATTAGAAAATTGAGTTAATACATAATTATTAGAAAATTCAAATAAAACTCTCCGGTCGAAAAGCCGTTGTCTCCGGTGAGAAAGGCTCGTCTTCCGTCTTCTCTCCGATCGAGCAAAGCCTTCTCCGATCGGTAGGAAAGAAGGCTTCTCGATCGGAGAGAAGCTTAGTCGACCGGAAACATCAAGCAATTGAAAAAATTACCTCCGGTGGTGAAGCTCGATAATTAATTCCGGGAATGGGAATGAAATTCAGCTCAATCTCTCTTCTCTTTTCTTTCGAAAATTTTGAAATTGAGAGGGTGAAAGTGAGGGAGAATGAATTGTTGGTAAAGTTGTATAACTTTACCAACGGTCAGTCAACTCTCATTAATTGCACAGTTGTAAATTTGCAGTCTTTAATTTGTTAAAACATTGCAGGCAAATTTGCAGTCTTTAATTTGTTAAAACATTGCAGGCTTTTTACAGAATAATATATTATAATGAATTGGGTATAGGTTGTAGTAAATTTTCAAAATGGATACGGGTAGTATATAAATTTATAAATAGTGGTATTTAAGTTTCGCCCCCTAGAATAATTATATAAATTAGGTCTACTTTTTATATTTTTTTGGGTTATAGGTATTAAAATACACAAACTTTGGCCCTAGTTTGGTTTTGCACACAAACTTTAAAATGTGTTAATAAATACACGAACTTTAATGTTGTTGCAATTTTATCACGATTTCAATTTCTCCAAATCAAAACTGATGTGGCAATCAAATTGCATAATTCTTTTGAGTTGGCGTCCACATAGCATTATATCAATCAAAACTACGTCGTTTTAACTATGAATTTTATAGAAAAATCAAAATTAATTTTAAAATCCCTCATCTCTCATCTTTCTCTCATCTGCTTCGCCTGTCATCATCATCAAAGTTTTTCGGTGATTCATTTGCTTTCCATAGGGGCCACCTACAAATTAATGATTTTGCTTTCGACCACAAACCCTTAACCCTTTCGTTGTGATTTCTCACAGGGAAAAAACCTATTTCCCCAGTTACCCCTTATATGTTTATGACTTCGTTGATTCCGCTGCCGAAGGAAAGGGACAGTCGGTAAAAATGTAAGATGTTCAAGGGCAAGCCTACATCAATGGGGGAAACCCTTCACAACAATTCAGTGGCGGTGGTGATGGCGGTGCCGGTGCTGGTGTTGGAAGGGGCGCCAGAAACATAGTATTGAAGCGGTTTTCCAATGAAGTGGAATCAAACTATCTATCTACATCTGATTCAAGTGTCAACGCTAGTGACTAAAACAACACGAGTTTTAGGACCTCATCGCTCACCTTCTTCCCCATCCATTTCCCCATCATAACATTGGAAATTTTCCATATATTCTTCACTCTCACAGACGGAGCAGAGGAGAGAGAGGGATAATAGAATGGTGCTGGCATGGATTTTAAATTTGATTTTTCTTAAA
Source organism: Salvia rosmarinus (assembly GCA_036937905.1). Classification (NCBI taxonomy): domain Eukaryota; kingdom Viridiplantae; phylum Streptophyta; class Magnoliopsida; order Lamiales; family Lamiaceae; genus Salvia; species Salvia rosmarinus. Next base: position 64,146,320 of record CM072814.1, read on the forward strand.
ATTTTATAGTCAAAATGATGTAGTTTTGATTGGTGTATTGCCACGTCAACACCAATTCAAATAAATTTTGCCATTTGACTGCCACATCAGTTTTGATTTGCAAGAAAATTCAAATTTTGATAAAATTGCAACAACATTAAAGTTCATGTATTTATTCACACATTTTAAAGTTCGTGTGCAAAACCAAATTAGGGTCAAAGTTTGTGTATTTTAATGCCAATAACCCTATTTTTTTTCTGAACTAGTAACATAGCATCCTCGATTTACTAAAAGGCCAACAATTGTACGAAATTGTCTTGTTATAAAGGATTAACTTGTTCCAATATAAGGGAAATTCTCTTCCCGGAACTCTACGTCACAGTATTATAAAAATATAAGAGGATAAATTACGGTAATTCAGTGATTCAAAAGTTAGGAGGACTTTAGCGTTAATGATTCTGATTTCTAAAGAAACTCTATATACTAAACAAAATTATGAAATATATGGTAAATGCAAAAAAAACGATGCCTCACATTGACTATAACACCTTCAAAGACTAGTACAAAGTTATATTGTTGATAAACTTGGACCAATTATGTGGAATTTTTAGTTTTTATGATAGATGAAATAATTGAAAGAACTAGGGATGTCAGTGGGTTGATTTTATCCGAATCGATCCGAAACTGCTCATAACCAATTAAATTTTAAAACAACGGTTTCGGATCTGGTTTCAGTTCCAGACTCGCTTTAGACCTGGATAGTTTAGAGCCATAGTTTGATGGTCTGGTTCGGTACGGTTTTGAGTCTAGTTCTTATTGATTCTAGTCCAAGTAAAACTCGTATATTGACAAACCTAAACTTATGTAGGTTTGTTAATGAGTAGGTTTTACTCAAATCGGTCTGGAATCATTCATAGCCCATTAAATTTTAAAGCAACGATTTACATTTGATTTGGTTCTAGTCGAAGGTGGTTCCGGACCGCCGAGATCCGGACTGTTTAGATCTATAGTTGATGGTTCGGGTCCGGTATCTAATAGATCGATTCCAGAACTAGAATCAATACTTATTTATTGGTTCTGATTCGGATCAAGCTCGTCCTTTGACATCTCTAGAAAGAATTGATCGCCAAGTTTGGACTGAATATAAATGAAATTCAAAACATTAATTTCACAAGCCCAACGGAAAAGTATCCAATTGTTTATTTAGTATAGAAAGTTCATGTAAAACATGCAAATTATTAACACAAAGAAGTACTAATATAATACTCATTCCGTCCCTAAAATTTATTTCTAGTTTTTTTTGTATATTCTATAAATTTGTTCCTTTTCCATTTATGGAAACTATCCTACAAAAATATTTTATATTTATTACATTCAATATGATTTTTTATTTAAACCTTTTACCAACCATGACCACCACTATCCCTACTTATTACTCTCAATATCACTACTTATTTACATATTTTATCATCCATGATCTACCACTAATTAATTTAACACTAAACTAATGTGAGACTCATATTCCACTCACAAAATACTAAATAATTTTTATTAAAAGATACACCGGAGATTCCAATGAATATATTTTAGAAATAGAAAGAGTAATATATAAAAAATAATATCTTTGAAAAAAATTAGTGTATGCGTGTACAAGAAATTGTTTATGTTCCTACTAAATAATTTCATTTTTTCTCATCATCATCATTTACCCTCCGTCTTTATATATGTATATCCATATATTCTTTAGCATATCTAAATAAAAAATTTACGAATTTTAGTTCCATTAATATATTCTGAAGTCAATTTATTTTGAAATAGTGTATGATTATCGAATTTCGATGAGAAATCAGTTTAATTTGTATTTATAATCATAACCTGTAATACCCCGAGAAATTTTCTTAAAGAAGTATGATATATATATATATATATATATATATATTTTAAATGTGAGTTATTTTTCTTTAAATTGTGAACTAATAAAAAATTTGAGTTTTGAACTTTTACAGTTGTTCGACCCGGCGAGGATGCGCCCTAGCTAAATATGTAAGGTTTAATGTTATAAGTTCTAATGTTTTAGTAAATTATAATCTAAGCTTATGAGATAAGCTAAGACAAGCTTATGAGATAAGCTATGAATAAGCTTATTAGATAAGCTATTAACAAGCTTATGAAATAAGCTAGAAATTTCTAGAAAAAAAAAAACTAAAGCTTCCCAAGCAAGCTTTAAATAGTGAAAGGATATATATATATATATATATATATATATGTTTAACCTTCTAAAACAAACATTTTCCACCTTTCTTCTCCAAAATTCTCGAAAACACACACAAACACACACTACAATGTGAAAATTTTTCCAACTCATTTCTACGAAGATCTAACCGTCGAATTCAAGATCCGTCTTCACACCAAGGTAGATCTACATCTCTAGAACATATTTATGGTTTAAAAATCTGAAAAATATGAACTTTTGATGCTCCAAACTTTCGGTCCTTTTGAGTTTGTTTGAAGGAGCATGTTTTGTTCGATTATCTCTTGATATTATGATAGATCTACCACCTAGGAGTTGTTTAATATTGAATTTTCGAGCATGAGTTCTTTCCCTTGAGTCTTTGAAATTTTCGAAAAATAGAGGCTTAGATCTTGAACTTATGTTGTTGATTTGCTTGATATGCCTTCATATATGTGTTGTTGGGTAAAAATAAACATGTTTTGTGCAAGAAAAACGATTAAAATCGAACCCATGTAAAAACCCTATTATGACCGAAACCTATGTCTCACATAAGGTGGGATTTTTGATTTTATTTGATCATTTTGACTTCATATTTGAATTCTATGATATGAATAGAGCTTAAAATGATTTATTCGGATTTTTCGGCCGACGTATTCAAAATTTGGAAAATTTTAGTTTGACGTTGAATTAGGGTTTTCAATGTTAAAGCTTTGATATTCAAGTTTTGATGATTTATTTGTGATCTTAGATGATAGTTAAGCATATATAAAGGTTCGTCGAAGATAGACGACGTCTTATGCAAACTTTTACGTTAGACATAAGTTATGTACATAAGCCAATGTTGATTTTTAGTTAAGACTAGACCATTTGAACATGATGATGAGTCTTATATAATTATTTGGACATATGAAACTTAGTTAAGAGTAATGTTAAAGTGCTAGGAGGTGCGACATCCGAAGCTCAAGGACGAACAACCAAGCAAGGGCTTTATTTTGAAACGTCTACACGAGGTGGGGTTTACTCGATTTGTAAGTTCATGGTTATAATCATTGTTATGTTTTGTTGCATTCATGGTGAAAGCCTGTGTGGCGTATTATAGCCTGTGTGGCGAATCATAGCCTGTGTGGTGTAGCCTGTGTGACGAATCATAGCCTGTGTGGCGTAGCTTGTGTGGCAAATCATAGCCTGTGTGGCGAATCATAGCCTGTGTGACGAATCATAGCGGCGAATCATAGCCTGTGTGGCGTATTATAGCCTGTGTGGCGAATCAAGAAATATATTCATTATGTTTTGTGACATTATGCAATTGGTTATAACTGCTTGCAGTGTATTCCCCACTGAGTATGTTTACATGCTCACATCCCCTATTTTGATATATGTTTTGCGGTGAAGTTGATGATTGATCTTGTGGAATGAGCTCCACATACATTCTCTCGGGATCATGCTTTATGTAAATATGTTTCAACCTATGCTAGTACTTGAGGGTGTTCTGAACAACTTAACCGATTTTGATAAAAAAATATGTTTGAAATGCATATGACGTTTAATGAGTACTTATATATATATATATATATATATATATATATTTTGTTGAGGGTTGTGTCCCTAGTTGTTGTTGCTTTGTTGTTGGTATTGTTTTTTTGTTTCAGGTTGGTATATACGTATTTATAGGGTATATGCCGTCCGTTTGTCGAATTTTGTCTCCGCTGCTTATATATAATATTTACCAATATTATTATTTTTATTGATTAATTGTTAAAGATAGAAAGATTTTAGTAATGTCTCTATTACAAGAATGAGGGCGTTACATAACCAATAAAATAGTCTTTATATTTGGATAACGCGTTTGGAACTGATATATGTATATATAACTTTTTATTGCATGTAAATTGTTATAATAATTGGTTATCTGTCTTGATAAAACAAAAATATTAGTCCCTCCGTCCATCATTTTTGGAACAAGTTTTTACCGACACGAGTTTTAATAAATACAGTGAGTGTAAAGTGAGTAGAGAATAGAACCCATATAATGAAATCTGCTATGTGAGTAGAAAAGGTGGGGCATGGATGATTTTTTTTATAAATAAGTGGATTGAGTATGTGTAAAAGTGTTGACTTTTGGATGGAGTCTATGTCTATAAAAGAAAAGTGAACGATTTTTATGGAAGTATCAAAATAGAATTAAATGAACAAATATCAAGGACCGATGAAGTATAGATTAAACATTAATAATAAATAGTATAAATATTCGATGATTATTCATTTTTTGTATTCAATCTTGTATTAGTAATATCCACTAAATACCTAAACTTATTTAAATTTATTATCATAACTTGTTACAATAATTGGTTAGTCCGCTATGAAAAATCAATTTACATTGTAATTTATAAGTAGAAATATGAAAAAACAGTTTAATACTTGGTTAGAGTTTAGTTATCTTCAATTTTTTATTGCGACTGAGCACGGAGATGAATAAAAATGATGAGGTTGTATTGCAGTCACCTGAACCTGTCTATAAAGTCTATACTATAACCGTATCAAACTGGTTAATTACCTGAAGTCCTTTAAATTTATAAATATAAGTTGTTATAATAATTGGTTATTCATCTCAATAAAAATTGAATTATACAAACTATACATTAATAGTAAATAGCATAAATAATAAAAATCATAAAAATATAGAATATTTAAAGTAGATATGTAGATTGATTGTAGATTGATTGTTGGACCCGTCTATAAACCACATACTTGTACTTATATTAAACCCGATTGAAATATGATTTACTATTCGTTCTCATCCAAAATTCGTGTACTAATACTCATTAATTACTCCAACTCGTTAAAACTTATTAATATGAGTTGTTGAAGTAATTGTTTACTTATACGGTCTTATAAAAATCGATTCAAAATTACTTTTAAAAATTTGTACAAAATAAATCCTTTTATTTAAGCTTTGAATTGGTGAAGTCTCGTGAAAAATAGATATGAGATTCAAATTGTATTCTTTTATTTGGGTTTTCAAATTGCGATGTCTCATAAAAAATCAATGTGAAAATAAGAGTTATAACGAAAGATAGACTTATTTTTAAAAGCACGTCCCAAGACAAAATAAACCTACTACAAATTACCAAAAAAAATTGAAATAATATTTTTAATAAATTCATTGCACGAAAAATTGTCTACACAAATGTTTGTGCTGTAATAGTGTGTTGTGGTATTCCCAAAGACAATTTGAAAATTAGGTTTAATAATTATCATTTTAGGTATGTTAACTTTACATCGATTCTTGTGTAGAAATATTGAAAATATATTGAAATCAAAATGTGTAATTTTTTTTTATTTTATTGAGTAAAAATGAATAGTAGTACCAGATAAATATTAAATGTAAATATGTGATTATAAAATCTGCAAAACAATATGTGCTATTAAAATTCAGATTCATCCAAATGAAAATTGTAAATAATTTTTTACAAAATTAAAATATTAAGATATATAATATAATATATTTAACCAAATAGTAAGAATATACAATTTTTTTTGTCGATATTCACAGTATGACTAATATCTCAAATTATTAAGTGCTTTCTTATTTAATAGTTTGTTAGGTAATGTGAGTTTTATATGTGTGGTATGTGAATTTATATTGTACTATATTGAAGAAACTATTTGTTTTAAACTATATACAAAAAAAAATTAATTGTATCTTACTATTAAATTGAAGAAACTATTTGCTTCAAAATACTTTGAAATCTGAATTTTTGGTTAGGAAATAAAAGTATATTTTTATATAGGCTTTTCTTTGATGAAGTCTAATGAATAATTAATGTGGGATTTAAGTTTTTATTTATTTATTTTATTTTTATTTTGAATTTGTAAAGTCTCACGAAAAATCAATGTAAGATTCATTTTTTTATTTATCTATTTAGATTTTGAATTTGCAAATTCTCACAAAAATCGATATGAGATTCAAATTATATCATTTTATTTAGAATTTTAATTTTAATAGGTGAAATCTCATACAAAATCGATTAGGTTCAAATTTTGTTTAGAAAAATTATACAAAATATCTCATTTTATGTTCAAATTAAATTGAAGAAAAAAATATTTAACCTTTCCCGGACAAGTTAAATTAAATAAACTTTTTATTTGGTCATATTAAATTGACGGTACAGTTCGAAAGATATTAATCTCAGTAGCTCTACCAATAAAGTGTGAATTTTTTATTGAGAAAATAGTAATATCCTTTATATAAATTTTCATTTAGTAAAATCACATAAAAAGTTAACATGAGATAGGTAGAAATATAATGTTAAGTAAGGAATAAATGAAAATTTTAGATAAAAAAAATATGAAAATACAACGTAGATTTAAGGATTGATGTGGCTGTTTGCTCACAAAGACAAGTAGTCGTCAAAGTTAAGGAATGTCAATTATAATATCAACATAAAATGTTAAATTATAATGAATCTCATCACTTATTGGAATTATTATCATCAAATAGTACAAATAGGTCCAACCTATTGGTTGGGCATTTGGTCTATTTGATAATAATCTTAATAAGTCGAGAAATCGATTATAATTTAACATTTTTATATTATTATAATTGACATTCCTTAACTAATAATATATATAATTTCACAATATATAAACATTTTATGGACTGCCACTCTAAAAGGTTAGGGCAAAAGAAAAGGACAAAAGAATCACACACACATATTGAGCGTGACAATTATTTCTACCTAGTATTTATGATATCAGGGAGGATAGTGACAGCACTTTGGACTAGAGAATAGAATAATCACAAAGAAGATAATCCTTCGAATATTTGGATTTAAAATGTGGAATTTTTTATTTTTATTTTTTAATAATTGATGGCGTGATTCAGCTGATATATTTTTTTATCAATAATTTATCAAACCTTGAGTCACCTAGCCCCGTAAAATTTAATTCCCCGTACTATACTTTTAAATATAATTAAATTAATCATCTCAAAGCAAGGATTGAAATTGAGCTATACATATTGTGTATCGGTATTCATTTTGCATCTCATTTCATATTTTCGATTTGAAGGTTTTTTCTTTTTCCTTCTAAAAGAGATTTTCCTTTTGTCTGTTCCCGTTTTAAATTACTTATTTTAATTTATTGCAGAAATACTTGAATGTCATGTTAAAATTTAACTATCATGAGTGGTTAAAATGGTATAGCAAGCAATTTCGTAATATTAAAATTCAATCATCATGGGGTGATTAAAGTAATTCAGTGAGCAATGGGACAAAAAAGTTGTGAATCAAACTTCCAGTAATGTCGACTCAAAATATTCTACTTAGGATAATCTGTATCTCCGATTTTCACGATATTTTGAAAAATATTTATAATTTAAGTTATTTAAATTCTTCCAATTTTGATAAAATTTTAAAAAATAATCCCATATATTTTGAACAGTATCTCCAACTTAATTTAACCATGTGAAACCATTGTTGTTTTCAATAGCGAGGTGAGGAAAAAATCCATCTAATTTAAGATATAACTCACGCGAGAATTAGGTGAAGTGGCTCACATTCTATCTTCGGTAACGAGATATTTTTCAAAATCTCGTCTAAGTTGAATATTAAAAATAAATTTAAGTTAAGGATATTTTTTTAAATTTTGTCAGAGTTGGAAACATTTAAATATATTAATTTAAATTAAAGATAATTTTCAAAATATTATCAAAATTATAAATATTTTCAAAATCTTATCAAAATTACAAATACAACTTGTACTTATACTTACCAAATATCGAAATTGTGGAAATATTTATCCCTCGATAAATTGTGTAAAATGTGAAGTGTAAAGTGTGAGAAATTTCCTGGGAGTTGCCATTTCCACGTTTTTTCATTTGAAATGAGAGTGACGTCTGTCCCTTTTATTCTTATCAACCGCCAAAAAAGTTTGACTAACCAAAATTGAGGAAATTATATAACTCCATCTCTTCTCATATTATAATATTTTATTTAATATAATATAAATGAATTATTATGTGAGAAGTGAATGTAATGTACTGATATATTTATATAGAATTTATCAAAAAAATGTACCAATAAAAACTTTTAATAGCCATATCTATATATATCTAATTTTTTTTCAGTGTAATATTAAGGATTATATAATTATTCTTCATTTTTAATGTGACTGTATAAGGATAAATTGAGCGGTCAAATTAAGTCAGATCTGGTGTAAATTAATTTTTTAGTAGAATTTAGTTTTCAAGTGAGACTGAATTGCATTAAAGTAGATCCAATTGATTTTTGGCTTGACACGATCCAGAATTTCCCTTCGGCTCGATGGGCTCCTCATTTATGTACCTCACTAATTTCATCGTACCCTTCCTACTCTTGGTTTATTGGCAAAGTATTAGACTGAAATTTGATATATTTGCAAAATAAATAAATATATTGAGCCAAGTAAATATCAAATGGTGTATTACAAAAAATGATTACGAAAAAGTAGTGCATGTTGAAGAGGGTTTGCCATGAACTAAATTTTCCAATAATATTAGCAAATTTCATGTACTTGGACATTATTATCAAGATATATGGTAAAATAGGAAAACTTTTTAAAAGCTAACAGATTTTGAATAATGATTAAGGATCAAGGATTAAGTCCTAACAGATTACGAGAGTTTTACTCTCTTTAGGGGATTCATTGTTGGTATGAATCTTAGATCATTTCATAATTTATGGCTGTCATCAAAAGAAGTATTGTTTAAAAAGGATACATTGTTAATGTTTTTTGTATTATAATAAATTTTTTGTATAAAACATTTTTATATATTAGAATAATGTTTTTTTCACTATATATTATGGAAAGATAAGTCATTAATTTATAGTTCCTACACTCAATTTAAAAATTACATCTAGAACAAAACTTCCCAATACAATAACAAGAATCATATGCTCTTCCCTTTATATTTAATTTTGATTTATCAAAAATTATTGTTACACTTCATCAAAGATGTAAAATAAATAAATAAATAATTACCTCAAAAAAAAAGAAACAATTCCGCAATTGCTACCTGATGGGGCGCTCTAAAGAACTGCATTAAACGAGCCCAATGTGAACGCAGAGATTCTTTCAAGATGTAAAGGTTGATTATAGTAATTTAAACCTTAGTGAGTTGGTCAATATTCACTTTAAACATAGGTAAATGTCTTCAAATTATAATCAGAATATTTCGATGCCGAATGCCGAATGGCCTAAAAGATGTAGTAATTTACATAGATAAAATCGAGGGTGTCTAATTTACTACAGATAAAAATGTAGGAGTACTATCGAAACATTTCAAAGATCGGATTAAGATTGTGAATTTGGTCAAAATTTGTGTATTATTTAGCGATTATCCCTAAAAAGTCAACGAGATGCACGCGAATATCACTAAATTAAGACACTCGGGTAGTGTTTACTTTTCATGATTAACATTTTGAAGGATTGACTATTTGATGGATTAAATGTGTGATAAGATAATTTTTATCTATCAATCCTTTGTTTACTACAAATGATTAGTGAAGGATTAAAATTGTGATAAATAATTCTTTATTTATTTGGAGGATTATTTCAATTCTACCTATATTGGTTGGATTAAAATTAATGGAGAGCAATCAAAGGATTAAAATAATCCCGGGCTTTGGAATATCCTCAAATATTATTCCTTAAAAGTAAACACTTGATTAAGTTGGATTAATTTTATCTATCCAACTCAATCATGCAAAATAAACACCCCATTGTGGTATAAATCTCCTTACTTTCATACTTGAGTAGTGTTTGGGTCATTATAAACATATAGCCCAATATTGGAATTTGATGGGCTCTAGGCAGTATAGTTTGTTTGTTTGGGCTTCTAATGCATTTTAGGTCCATGAATATGACAGAAATAATGTAAACATTGAGAAATGCGAATCATCCACTCAGTTTACCAAATTTGCCCAATAAAATATACATACAAGGGATTAAATATTACAAAGCTCACATATGCATAAGTATAAATATTGATTGTATATTTGCTTCATTGCATGCCTTTCCACTCTGATAAACAAGAATGTATATTGAGATTTTAAAAAATATTGTCATATGTTGCCTTCATAAAGGTATGACTAAATGTGTATGTGTGTATTAGTTTCACTCTTTCGTTTTTTAGAGCATTGTATTTATTAGTTTTCAATGCTAACCTTAAATAATCCAAGACAAGGCACAACAATTAAGCCATGAGTCGCCTAATAATAAATTTAAACAGCCTTTCTAAAATATTACAGATATGAATAATAGATTAATCTTGAAACTCCTCATCAAGGATATTAAATTATGTATTAACTGGCCACATAATTGCGGGTCGTCAGAATGATAATTCTATGCTAATAATAATTTCAAACCTCTCTGTTGACAATAAATATTTAGCATATAATGGTGCGTTACATGTTATGGACTATTATGAAGACGTGAATATCGAACTTTTATGTGCATTTAGTACGTGCTTGGTTTTCGAAAATGATAAGTTTGGCAAACAAAATTAGTTCCTCAAGCACACCAACTAATTATTCTACATCATCTATCCAACTTCAATAAATATGGCTTTGGTAGTGATGCAGAGAGGAATATTGACAATACGTTTGTTGGAAGTTTTAGAAAGTGAGAAATGACCCGACCTTTAAGAATATTAACTCCATTTTGTTAAAGATGTTTGATGGAACTAAAACTAACTCTTGGAAGTAGATTGGGGCAAATCTCCCCCGATTTTTTGTTATTCTTTAAACGATTAGAGTATTTATTCCTTAGATTGTATCTTTAATAGGCTTTAGATATTTATATTGCTTATGAGGATCTTTTTATTATCTGAAAGGGTTTTGAGTACTCTTGTCTTCATGTTTTTTTCCTTTTATTTGACTTTTAAAAAAGTAATGATATTAAATTCATAGTAAGACAAAAACTTAGGTGAGGGCAGCTTCACCATACGCTCACCCATTTATAGTGTATTAATTAAGATGATTAAGAATAATTATAATTTATTAATTCATAATTAAGATTTACTAATGTACAGTTAAACTCTATTAATTTAAAATCAGGATCTATTTATTTACAATCATGATTTATTAATTCACAATTAAGTTTTATTAAATATAATTAGGATTTATTAAGAGAAGGAAATTAAATTACCCAAACTCATAGACTGTATGTAATATATATACACTATTATAAAAAGATGTAGGATATACCCATTCACATCTCTCGAAAAAAACAAACAAATTTCGAGAATCTGCAAAAGCTGAAAACTGAAAAAGAAACTGCTGAAAAAGAGGAAAAGAAGACAAAGAGAGAATCTTTTGACCGAGAAATACGTTTGAATTGCACCAATAATTCAAGTTTTAATTGCTATTTATTCACATACAACCACCATACTCACCAACGATCGGTTTTACCAATAATTCAAGTTTTAATTGCTATTTATTCACATACAACCACCATAGAACCACCGATCAGTTTTACAAGAGAATCCAAATTCGAAATTTCTCTTTATCCTCAAATTTTTGAAATTTGCTCTTCATCCTCAAATTTTCTTTTTCTTTCGTTCATTTCGGTTCTTTCGGTTTTATATACAAAATTTTCAAATTGCTTTCTTCAATCGAGATCAAAGCAGCTATGTCTCAACAACAAGTAAGTTATTCGATTTTTTATGTATTTAGATTGATTAAATTTTGATTTAGGTAAAAACTCGTCGAAATTTATTTTAATTGAAAAAAACCGAACGATCGAATTTTTCAAAAACATGTCGACAGGTTTTTGAAAAATTTGATCGGTATTATGATAATGCCGATCGGTTTTTTGCAATAAAAAATAATTTCGACCGGTTTTTTAATTTATTGTTGTTTGTGATATTTTTTTAATTTATTATTGTTTATGATATTTATTTTTTTTAGATTTATTATTGTTAATTTTGTTTAGTCGTTTGGATAATAATTATTGGATAATTAATTATTGCGAATTTAGATAATTGGATATATAATTGGCATATTTGACTGGTTTTTGAAAAATTGCAATTGGTACCGATCGGTTTTTTGCCAATAAACCACCACATTAAGCTAAGATGGATGATTTTCACGGATGATAAATATCTATACTTTGAATAGACCGATTGCAGGAGCAAAAGATTTTGCAATTAAAAATAATTTCGATCGGTTTTTTTATTTATTGTTGTTTGTGATATTTTTTTAATTTATTATTGTTTATGATATTTATTTTTAGATTTATTATTGTTAATTTTGTTTAGATTTATTATTGTTTCGTTGGATTCGTTTGGATAATAATTATTGCATAATTTGGATAATTAATTATTGCGAATTTAGATAATTGGATATATTGGCATATTTGATCGGAATTGAAAATTTCGATCAGTATTATTGTAATACCGATCGGTTTTTTTTCCAAAAAAAATTTTTCGATTAATAATTATTGCATAATTTGGATAATTAATTATTGCGGATAATTGGATATATTGGCATATTTGATCGGTTTTTGAAAATTTCGATCTGTATAATTGTAATACCGATCGGTTTTTTGCCCATATAAAAATTTTCGATCGTTTTTAATTTATTGTTTAGATTTTGTTTAGATTTATTATTGCTTCTTTTGAATTGGATAATTCGTTTGGATAGATGATTAGATAATTGGATATAATTATTGGATAATTAATTATTGCATAATTTCATTTAGATAATTGGTTATAATTATTGGATAATTCGTTTAGATAAATTATTAATTTCATTTAGATAATTAGTTATAATTATTGGATAATTCATTTAGATAAATTATTGCATAATTCGTTTAGATAATTGGATATAATTATTGTATAATTCGTTTAGATTAGTTATTGCATAATTCGTTTAGATAATTTGATATAATTATTGGATAATTCGTTTAGATTAATTATTATATAATTCGTTTAGATAATTGGATATAATTATTGGATAATTAATTATTACATAATTCGTTTAGAAAATTAATTATTGCATAATTCGTTTAGATTAATTATTGATAATTCGTTTAAATTAATTATTGCATAATTCATGTATTGTTTATTGTTTAATTATTCTTATATTATTTATTGTTTAAAACAGATCATATATTTTTGAGACGAAACACAATTAATATACATTCGGCGATCACCACTTATTATAGAGTTGAGTATTTAGATTATGTTAAGAGGAGGTTGCTTGAAGTTGGTGGTCGACCATTACTTGATAGATTCTTAGGAGGATGTTTGGTCACTTCATAGATTATAAGCCGGAGAATAAGTGCACTATGGTTATACACCATCTTGTTTCCGTCGAGAGAGAAGCGCAAGCCGAGATGTTGTTTTATATTAATGAAAGGATGCGTTGTTTTTCTATTAGAGATTATGCGCTTGTGACCGGCTGCAGTTTGGGTCGTCTTCATTTGATACATCGATTAAGTATGACTTGCGACAACGTGAAGTCTACAGACATTTTGTGGTGGCGACAAATGACGATTCTTGAGAACTATTAGATAGGTTCAGGCGACGACATTAATGACCGGGATGGTCATTTATACCTTCGAGTTGCACATGTTCTAGTGCTTTATGCCATGGTGTTTGCATATGATGCTACGAAGACCTTGACTGACTGGGTTTGGGCTTTAGTTGTTGATTTGGATGCTTTTGGACGATTTCTGTGGGGTGCATACTCATATCAGATTTTGAGGTACTATTCGAAGCATTGCAAATCAACTAGGAAGTACCATTTTTACGGACCCACCTGGGTGTTATATGTTTGGTTGCTTGAGGTCATACCAGAGTTGGACAGTATAGCGGGAAAGAATGTTAATGCCAGCTTGCATCCGAGATTTAGAAGGTTGACGTTCCATGGTAGACCTGATGTTGCTAGATTACAGTCCCTATTCGAGCGAGAGGTATTAATATATTAGTTTACTAGTTTATTTATAAATTATATATCGTGTTGTTATATATTTATTATTCGATTTACTGATATGTTTTAATTTATTACATTATTGTAGAAAAATTATTTTACTGAGATCACGGCCGACGAGACGGAGCTTGTCTCCTCTTACTTGCAATCTGTCTCATACCCTTATCCACTCGGTGTGTACTACGAGGAGCCGAGCAACCTATTGAGAGAAGGATTGCAGTTCACTCGTCGACCCGTCCGCCCCGTGGTGGAGAGTTATGAGTCGGACGTAGAGGCTTCACCTTCAAGACCCAGCCAGAGGACATCATCGATTGAGTTCGTTGAGATTGCGGTTGCTGAGGAGCCGCAACGCCAATCTGTGGATAGCCGTCGATCTGTTGAGAGATGGGATACGGGGAAACGTGACAGGCAGCCAACTTCTTCTTCTTCATCGAGCAGTGGTGGTGAGCACCACGAGCGTCTTAGTTCTGTCGATCGTCGTTGGATCCAGGAAACTATTCGGGAGAGTGAAGACAGAGCAGTGCAACACATCGAGAAGTCTATCGAAGAAAAATGGATTCCAAAGATTAAGAAGTGGTTTGAAAGTTTCTTAGAAAACTCGATGTGGTTGCGCACATAGTATCGACACGTATACACCGCACTCGTGCCCACATCATCCGGACGACGACGGCGAGAGATGAAGATGGAGCAAGCGGACCCACCCGGATGTCCTCGAGGCGGTGGACATATTGAGCCGGCTGAGCCAGCACTACATCAGCCCAGTGATACCCTTCCCCCGTCTACTCTCTCCAGATCCATGGTACCAGTCCTGGAACTGCATCTCATGAAGAGTCGGCTCGTCATTCCATGCCGGGACTGGACCTATTTAGTGATTTGACACCTCGAGGCGTCATTAGGAGGCTTCGAGCCTATCGCAATAGTTGGAGCAACAGGTAACTATTAAGTCTCATATTTGGCGGTTTATAGTATTTCATTATATTTGTTATGTTTTTCATTTTATAGCGACTCATATGCTCATATGTTTGTAGTTAGAAGTTCGGAGAAGTGAACGGGCACGGAGACCTTCGGCTGCAATGAGGTCATCATATGTTAATAGCCCGATCCCACGTCCAATTCCCAACGATGTATTGATGAAGTACGAGCGTTTCTTGACGAGAAAGAATGCATGTATGGTTGTTCGGGGTACTGATCGTCAAATCCAGCAATGATTTTTGTGTGTATCGAAATAGCAGAGAGGCCTTTTGATGTTCGGGTAAGTACGTTTTTATACAATATGCTTCGTTTTTTTGAAGTACATCTACTTATATTAATATGTATCCCTAAAATAATTTTGCAGACAGTTGATCTATTCATAGTGCATTTGAGGATAAGACTCGATGCCGGGGTCGACTTATTGGATGGGGTGGATTGTCATAACACAATCATCCTTGATACTGGTTTTTTCGTAAGTATTGTGTCTTTAATACAATCATTATATATTATATATGTGTAGTATCTGGAATTAATTAATTTTCAATGTTGAATAGACGTATCTGCAAAATTCGTGGTTTGAGGTATATGCAACGCTTACGTCCATGATTCAAGACCCGCGTAAGGAACCAGTGTTGATTACCCCTGAAAACATTGCTATGGCATGGAAGCCATCAGTGCATTGGGCTGCAGTTGTCCTCGGCTTTGTCGGTCAAAGACCATGGATACGTGTCATGCATGTAACCTATTTAATACAATAAGTTGCAAAAATTGAAATTTTTCTTGTTTATTTTCTCTAAATATTAATTTTTATAGATCATCATGTCATGCGTCATCGAGCGGCATTTCGTGCTATGTCACGTGGATATTTACTCGGGTCATTGCGTGCTTGACACGCTGTCGTTTAGCGTTCAAAATAAATTTATAACCTATTGCCCATCACGCGCGTAGCCAAATGATAAGTATAGGGTCGATCCCACGAGGAGTTGGTGTAGCAATCTCGATGTCACGATGTCACTTAAAAGGAATGAGAGTGGTGTAATTATCTTGATCACTATAGGTATGGCTAAAGTAACTCAAACAACTAAAAGGAATATCAAATAATAAGGCGAGTGCGGCTTGGGCAACAACCGTGAAGGCGATTAATACTCGGTCCTAGGTGCAAAGGTTTCTCTACATGACATGCATCAACCGGTTATAAAGACATACTTGACCCCGTTGTCACGCGTCACGCCCACGACGCACCCTCCAAGTCTATCCTTTCGTGTAAAGAAGCGAGGACACCCTATGCAAACTATCTAACCCGTAATGCCCACGCGAGGACACCTCAAGACATGCAAACCTACAGCAGCACGTTATGATCTAGATGGACCCGGTATTGGCAAAGCATTTGCTATGACTACTCCAACTCGCCCACACCGTCAGACTATTTGGGATGCGGGACACCGACACCTTAATCCAATTATTACTTGCAACCTCCTTACCCACTATGTTATTTGCAACTAACACACCGAGTTTGGTTAAGTTATATATTGCCGGGACCTAGTGCTTCGGAACACACACATGCGGATCGTAATGCCTACTTAGACCTCTCGAGTTATATTAATCATGCTCCACTTAGTCATGCCCAAACCGAATAAAGACTTAGCTAGACATAAAATAAACAATCATGCAACAGATTAATTGAAACCATAATTAAACGGAACCAACTTACTATTACTTGAGCGAAATAGAAACGGCGAGCCCAAAGTGCCGCCGCAAAACATCGACAAATCAAATAAAGTGTTTGCCAGAAGGAACTTAATGTATGTGGTGTGCTGGATGAATTTGATAATGAGAGTGAGAGTTGGAGCGGAAGAGACGCACAAGTCGCGCCTTCATCCATATATATAGGCGGGAGAGGCGACGATGGTAATGGCCCATGGGCTGGACAATCTGGTAGGTTTTCCTTATTGATCGGCGCTCTTTTCTTGCCCAGACGGATCCGATGTGATCTCCTCAGGATATCATGAGATTCGGTGTCGCAGCATCCTTTCCGGATTTAGCGAGATTCGCCTGCATCTCGTATCTTGCCCATTAGCTCTCCCTCCGCCTTCTCTTGCCCTCCTTCTTCTTCTTGGTATCCGCCGCCTTCACTCCGCTTGCCCATTAGCCTACCCTTCGGAGATTGAATTTGTGCGGTGCAGAAGGAGGTCACGCCGTGAAACGGAACAGCACTGGGTTTAAAGCCCGGTGTGAGCTAAGCTCCTTGTGCCCTCGAGGTGCATCGTATCTCTATTCATCCGCCATGCAAGTTCCACTCCTTCTTGCCCATTTCGCCCGCCTTGTCCCTCAGACCAATGTGTCCTCCCGCACACAAAACACAACAAGAAAGACACAAAAGACTCGATCTAGACCTAGACAAGACACAGAAAAAGAGCACAAAACTTGGGCTCGTCACACACACACTTTAAACATGCTTGTCCTCAAGCATGCACGCGTAATTTGCCCAAGAAAAAGAAAGAAAGAAAAGACTCAAAACAGAAAAGGTTAGCACATTTCCACCAGCAGGATATCTCGGCCAATATAAGCTTCATCAGAACAAACTAGCAATTCAAGTAGACTTCATTCAAGCAACGACCATCAAACAAGTCAAAATACGAATTTGAGCATATTGAGCATTTTCCTTACCAACACTCTGCACTCTTGTGTATAGGCTAGTGTATACGCTCAGGACATCTTTCATTTTGACTATGCCATAGGCTTGCGTGCCCTCTACCATCTCCACCGTTTAGACAAAGTTTTAAACATTCATCCTTAGGTCTTTTATTTGGTTGTAATGGGGCTTAAGACATAGGTGGGAAATCTTTTGGAACGAGGCTAAGGTCATTATGGACTCATGTTCGAGGAATTTATTTTGTCCTCCATGGATTTCCTTTCGCCTTTCTCTCACGGGCCTCAACACAACCATCTTAGGACTTCATCAATATATATATTCTTTTATTTCAAGTCCTTCATTTTTCTTTCAATTCTGGGTACCTTCTTTATATTGGGCATTTTGCCCATTTCTTTGAAATTCTGGTAAACCCCTTTTTTTCTTGCCCATTACGAGGCTCTTGTTCTTCCCTTTTGTTTGCCCTCTCTTCTATTAGCTCCCGAGTCTAATTGACCGGTGAGCTTTTTTTCGAGCTAATTTAAGTGAGTGAAAGAAATTATTAAGCTCGAGGGGTGAGCGAGGATTAACGATCGGTAGGACATTTTTGGCTCGATGGGCTATTTGAAAGAAAAATTGCCTAAGTCATCTAAATGTTTTAACTAAGTCGATAAGGCCTCGACATAAGAGTGCACGCAAGTTCTAGCAAAAGCCTAATGAAGATGTCAATAATCACACAAGAAAGGAAGCGTGTTGATCAAGATACAACAGTTTAAGTTCAAATCTCACCATGCGTGCTCAAATTCAATAAATCATCCTTATTTACATACGGTCATGCTCAAACGTAATTCCTAAAACTACTAGCTTTATTCACAACAAAGCAAAATACAGACAATCAATCCCACCGATTTAAACATGCCAACCGACACACAAAAGCGAAAACCCTCCCACACTCACACACTGCGTTGAGCAAAGTGGGTGAACAAGGAGGAACACAAACAACAAACAACGAAACAAACACTCGCAAGGTGGCGGCCCCACTCACACACTTTGCCTTGAGCAAAGTGGGTCGATGGGACCGACTCTCTCAACTCAAACAAGCGAGCAGACGAACCCTTCACTCACACACTTTGCCTGGGGCGAAGTGGGGTGAAAGGGTTGACCACCAACAAAAAAAAACAACAAAAGCAGAAAACAAAAGGGAGGACAAAAGGTCGAGGGAAGCTGGATACCGAATCCGGTGGGCAAAATAGGCTATCGTGGCATCATGGGTCGCTTCGTTGTCCTCTATCCAGTCAAGCGGGCTTTAATGTCATCATCCTCCTCCGGCTATCTTTGAATCCTCTTACGTCGATCAAGGGCGGTGAGGGCTGTTTGGTCATCAAGGCTAGCTCGTGAAGACCGGTTTTCCGTCCGGTCGTAGTATATGTCCTTCATCCGTTCCAACATAGGCGTGTCAATATACGCTCGGGCTCCACTTCCGTGTCGGTATTCGCCCGTCCCAAGACCTTGACCGTGGCCAACACGGTCACCAAATGGGCAAGAGATCCTCCGCTTAGGATGAGTCGATGTCCTTGAAATGGGCAACAGAACGCGGCAAAGTTCACCTTGTGGCCATGCCACATGCACCACAAGATGAACAACTCTCGCTGGGAGATAGAGTTGTTCTTGTCCACCTTCCCCAAGAAGCTGTAGGACGATGGCGATGGAACATCCTTAGCGCTGTTGCTCACCATTTCATTGCCTTAGTGTATCGACTCAACGTTGTGCCTGCACCAATCGATGACCATTTTCATTCCACCTCCCCACTGTGTGCTCGTGGACGAGGTGAAAGCCTCGCTTGATTCGTGGTCTTCGCCTCAAACACATCATGCCCAGTGCGGTTGAAGTCGCTCACAGAGAATGAGAAACCGCTGCCCATCGCTTAAATTTGATGCGATGCGTGGTCGACCACTTTGCACAGGTTCTTTATTTCGAGAGTTTGAATAAACTCCCTCGCCAGGTGTGATGTCTGACCGTCCCGCCATTCCAAAATGCTCCCATCCAATCCTTACGAAAAACTTCTTCACTTCATCCTTAACCCCGGACTCTCCAACACCTCCATGTCTAACGTCTTGGGCTTTACAATGCCCCTCATCAGTGGTGGTGTTGAACCTCGGGTGGCCTCTCCGTGGTCGGGACGACTTTCCCTTTCGGAGGAGGTGATGCCATCTTCGCAAGGTACCCTCGGGTTCTCTTCCTTGAAGGTGGAGGTAGCTCGACGAGGCTTCCTCTCGGTGGTGGTGGTGCCCCGAGTCTTTCTCGGTGGTGTTTCTTCTCTTCTTCGCTTTTCTCCTTCGCCAAGGGCTCCAATTCGTCGGCTTCGTCAGAGGTGGACTCCTCCGTCTCCGCAGGGTATCTTCCTTCTCGTCGCCCGATGCCTTCTCCTTGTTGGCCTGGCTTTCTTCTTCTTAGGTTTCACTGCCTCTCTCGGTGGTTCCTCCGCCGCTTTACGGGAGAGGCGCTGCTCTCTATTATTTTCTCCAGTCCCTGAGTTAAGCGGAGATGGGCTCTTGGGCATCTCGGGCGTGGTAGGAGTCTCGGAGGGGTCGCCATTGCTGATTTTAGCTCGTGGTTTCTTTGGTTCGGAGGAATCGGGAGCTTCTTTGGTGGTTTTGGCTGCAGTTTTACTGGCATCATTTTGAAAATGGAGAGGGTTTCTTTTATGGTTCGGTGAGAGAGGGAAGTTGTAGAGGTTGAGGCGACGTGGGAGGTAATTATGGAGTGGCGATTATAAGGGACGTTCGTCCTTTCTCCCGACAAACCGCCACTTGTTTGAACTCACCTCTTGCCCACGGCGAATGTCAGCGTCTCATCTTGCCTCTTCGATCATGATCACAACTGTTCTCGAGAATGACCAACACAACACCACGCGCAAAACGGGGGCAAAAACAAAAACAAAAAAGAAAACAACAACGAAAGCAAATAAAATACCAGGTTGCCTCCTGGCCAGCGCCTTGGTTATTGTCGTGGCTCGACCAGACCTCTTTATTACTCTTCCCCGTCGAGGGCTTGCACTCGATGCAATTCCCCTGGATCTACCTCGTGATGCCCATAGTAAGCCTTCAGACGCTGTCCATTGACCTTGAAGGTTTTTCTCGTCTTCAGGTCTGCGATCTCGACAGCTCCATTCGGAAATTGAGTTTTGACTTCATATGGTCCGCACCACTTGCTTGTTAACTTGCCCGACATCAACTTGAATCGAGACTGGTATAAAAGCACCAATTGCCCTTGCTCGAATGACTTGGCTTTGATAAGACGGTCATGTGCCTTCTTTAATCTTTCTTTATATAGAACGGCATTATCATAGGCCTCAGCCTTATTTCTTCCGATTCTTGAAATTTGAAGCTTTCTTGCTTGGTCATCACGGTCCCAATCAAAGTTGAGCTTGTTCAACGCCCAAAATGCCTTGTGCTCTAGTTCACCGGTAAGTGACACATCTTGCCGAACACAATTCGGTATGGTGACATGCCCAAGGGTCTTGTATGCAGCTCTATATGCCCATAGCGTCATCAAGACGAGTGCTCGATCCCCACCGAGGTCCCACTACCTTCCTCAATATAGTCTTGATTATTACGTTGGACAACTCCGCTGCCCATTAGCTGCGGATGGTAGGTCTGTAGTCACACGATGGGTTACCGTATTTCGAACAATTTGGTGATAGTAGTGTTGCGAAATAGGTTCCTCGATCGTGATAATTGCCTTGGGCACGCCGAAACTGTTGAAGATATTAGCTTTAAGAAAAGTGAAACTACCTTTGAGTCATTAGTGGCACTTGCCTTGGCCTCAACCCATTTCGAAACATAATCCATCGCAAGCGGGATGTACGCATTGCCCTCGAGCTCGGTAATGGTCCCATAAAGTCCATCCCATACATCAAAGATTTATTTGGAAGGATAGGTATCATGGGCATCTCATTCCTCTTTGTGATATTTCCTTCCCGCTGACACTCTTTGCATTGCTTACACACTCATAAGCATCTTGAATATCGTGGCCGGAAGAATCATTATCTAAAACCTTTCATCGTCCTCTTGTGCCCAAAGTGACCTCCACATTCTTTGGAGTGGCGGTGATTCGAATGTCTTTGATCTCGCCGCACACATCGTCGCAAAACTTGATCAGCAGACTTTCTCCATAAGTAGGATCATCCCATATGTAGGTGCGACAAATGCATTTGATCTTGTTTCTTTGATACGTAGTGAGCCCAATGGGAGTTCTCCGGTGGTTTTGTAATTCACCAAATCGCATACCATGGCTCGAACTCCGTGGTGCCTCGAATGAAGTGCGAGATGTTCTTGAGGAAGGTCTCGCAATGGGCACCGGGTCTTCCTTCAATATCCTACTCAGTGGTCGGCCACAAGGTTTTGTGCTCACTCTTGTCTTTGATTTCTACATCGAACTCTTGTAGAAGCAAGATCCATCGATCGATCGTGGCTTTGACTCCTTCTTGGCCATTAGGTACCTCGAGGCGGTATGATCGGTGTAGACGATTGTCTTGGCCCGATGAGATATGATCGAAACTTTTCAAAGGCAAAGACGACCGCCAAGAGTTCTTTCTCGATTGTCTTGTAGTTGCATTGGGCGGCATTGAGAGTTCTCGAGGCATAGTATATAGCATGACTTTCCTTCCTCTTCGTTGTCCCAAGACGGCTCCCACGGCATATCCGCTTGCATCGCACATAACAAACGGCATGCCCGTCGGGGGTTGAATGATCGGTCTTGAAATTAAGTTATTCTTGAGTTTCAAAAGCTATCTTACATTCTTCATCGAATTCCCATGGTACATCATTCGAGTAGTAGTGTCATGGGTGGGCGATCTTTTAAGTCCTTCACAAATCTTCGTAGAACCCAGTGCCCAAGGAAACCTCGACTTGCTTTATCGGTGGATAGGCAATTTGGCGATGATCTCTACTTTAGCTCTATCTACTTCTATCCTCTTTTAGACACCACGTGCCCAAGAACAATCCCTTCTTGTACCATGAAATGACATTTCTCATAATTTAGGATCAAATTCTTTTCGACACATCTCGTAGGACTACATCCAAATTTGTCAAGCACTCATCGAATGATTCCCATAGGCGGTAAAGTCGTCCATAAAGACCTCGATGCATTTCTCCAATAGGTCCAGAAGATGCTCATCATGCATCGTTGAAGCGTCCCGGGGCATTACATGAGCGAAAGGCATTCTTACGTAGGCAAATGTCCCGAATGGGCATGTGAAAGTAGTTTTATCACGATCACCTTGGGCAACCCATATCTCGCATGTAGCGAGTATCCGCCTAAAAACAAAAATTTGTTTCGGCTAACCTTTCCAAAGATCTCGTCAATGAAAGGTAATGGGAATTGATCTTTTCGGGTTACCGTGTTGAGCTTCGATAGTCGATACACATTCTCCAACTGTTTGGAGTCTCGTTGGGATCAGCCTCCTTTCTCGTTTTCACTACTTGAATGCACGACTTCTTGGGCACGACGTGTCTTGGTGACCCATTTCTTGTCGATCACGGATATATGATGCCCAAGTCGAGAAGCTTCAAGATCTCCTTCATGACTACCTCCTTCATAGCCGGGTTCAACTTCCTTTGTTGATCGCGTCTTGGTTTGGCTTCTTCTTCCATCGTAATATTGTGAACGCATATGGAAGGGGCGATGCCCTTGATGTCGCCGATGTCCATCCAATAGCTTCCTTATATTGCCCGATAACACTTCTCAGCCTTCCTCCCGACTCGGATGAGTTTAGCATTGATGATCACGGGCAAGGTGTCGTCCTTCCCTAGAAAGATGTGCTTCGGTGGTGTGGAAGAGTCTTTAGCTCGAGTTTCGGTGCTCTCATAAGGGATGGAGCGAGCTTTTCTTCTTCATTCGGCTTGGGCATGTTACGGTATATTGACCACTGAGTCCCTCGGGTTCGCTCCTTAAATAAAGCGGGGCCTCCGACATTGTCCGTAGTCGCTTCTCCTCGAGTGTCTCCTTCCCAAAACCACTTTGAATTGTTGCATCCAATGGATCTTGTAAACCTATCTCGGGCGGGATGTCTCCCACCACGGGTTCAATGTGATCAATGAATTCCACGACCTCAATATCAATCGGATGCTCCATGGCCTGAAGATGTTGAAGGTCACCGTCTCGCCGTCAATTCACATGATAATTTGCCCGTGTCGCAATCAATCCTTGTTACGCCGTCTTCATGAATGGTCGACCCAAGAGCATAAGCGAGGATTTGTTACCCATCGTGCCCATATCCGAGCGTAGAAGTCCATTGGAAATATGAGTTCCTCCACTTTGACCAATCGTCTTGATGATTCCTTACGGATAAGCGTTGGACACATGCGCTAATTGGATAACCACTCGTGTTGGCTTGGGGTTCCCGCTTTAATTCATTGAACATTGACAAGGGCATGGCGTTTATAGATGCCCCAAATCCAAGATGGCCCTTCGATCCTCGTATTGCCTATTACGCAGGAATAAAAACATCCTGGATCTCCACACTTCTCGGGCAATTTCGTTGTAAGCTGCGGATACATTCTCTCCCACTTGAATTTTGCATCATCTTTGTATTTCACCTTTCTCGTGCACAATTCTTTCATGAACTTTGCCCATTTGGCATCGTGCCCGGAGCGATGATGAGCGGTATATTAATTTCCACCTTACGAAACACGCGATACATCTCGCTCATTTCTTCTTCTCTTACATTCTTGCCAATCTGCACGGAAAGGAGGTAAAACCTTAGGATTAGGTTTGACATAGGTTGGCTCAATGATTGCCTCTTCTTTTTCTGTCTTTTCCTTGGGTAGTTCCTCTTGATCATTGTTATCTTGACCATTGTGTTCGTGAGATCTTATCTTGGGCATGTCTGCGTCGTCCTTAGGCATGAAAACTTTCTCTGGTAGTTTCTTCCCACTTCTCGAGGCTCTGACATTCGGTTGGGCTAACTCGTTTACCTCTACTTGAGGAGGTAAATTTCCTTGCAGCGTTACGGCCGTCGATTGGGAAACTTGGTTCCCGAGGCTCTGGAGGGCTCCCCTTGTCTCGACCTTGAATTTCTTGTTCTCTTGTTGAGCCTTCACATTTTCTCGTGCCATAGTGTGCACAAGTTCGCCAACGATGGCCCACCGCTTTGGTCATGTTGATTATTTCGTATGGTGTTGTTATCCCCCCCTCCGCATCGCCGTTGTTGTCCCGCCTTGCTGGTTGTTAGACCACCTAAAGTTTTCGTGGTTCCTCCATCCTGGGTTGTAGGTCTGAGAGTTTGGATCATATCTCCTCTGCTCGTATTGTCCATTACCATTTTGACCCACTGCATTGACTTCTTCTTCTTCAAACAGTGTGGGGCATTGATCCGTGTGATGTGTCACGCGTGCAAGATATTTGGCAAACTTTAGCTTTCTTTTGCCTCGCCTCGCCACAGTCCTGGTCTGCTTTTGGTTATGAACTTGTCGAGCAGTTACGGTGTTTATCGACTTGGTCTCCACGGTTGAAGAAGTAGCGGCGGCTTGCCTGGAACTTCTCCTCCTTCGTCTCTGTTTTCTTGACCATCTCGCCCAACAGTCTAAAGGCCTCCTTTGGAACTTTATTCAAGATTGATCCTCCACAAGCTGCATTCACCCAAATTTTCTCTGTTGCCCTCAACCCGCCATGAAATCTTGGATCGATCATGATCCGGAATTTGATGTTGAGGGCATTTCGCTTCTGTTGTTAAAACCTTCCCGATAATCATAAAGGTCTCCCGTGCCCATTTTGATGTCGCTTATCCTTTTCCTCATGTTACGAATATGGGCGACGATAAAGTACTTCTCGAGAACTTGGTGAAGTTGTGCCCACGTGGTCACACTTCCAACGGCAAGGTGTAGAGCCGTTCTCTTGCCCCATCATGTAGAGAGAGGGGAATGACACTAATCTCACATACTCTCCAAGGTTTTCATTGCGCGGATAGTCCCACACGCCATCTCGAAATCTTGTAAATGCCTTTGTGGATCCTCCCGGGCATGTCACTAAATCGGGAGGATTTGGATGAAGAATGCTTCATCTCCCGGCCGCCATTGATCGCGGGCAAAGTGATGCCCGTTGGCCTAAGGTTACGGTTGTTGGGAACACCATTTCCTCAATGTCCGCTCTACTTGCGGTTGTTCACCCATCGTATTGCCCTCGGGTTCTCTTACGGATTAGGCGCCTCGCAACTTGTCGTGCCCTCCGTCTTGTTGCTCTCCTCCGCCATGCGTGCTTTTCGATCTCGGATCGTACAAAGTCCTCCGCCTCTCTCCTGCAAGGTTAGGTCGTAGCATACAATAAAGAAAGCAATATAAATTCAAGAAATAGAGATACTACTAGAATGCGCAACTCCCCGGCAACGACGCCAATTCTGACACGCTGTCGTTTAGCGTTCAAAATAAATTTATAACCTATTGCCCATCACGGTATGCCGGCGATAAATCTGTGGTCGATCCCACGAGGAGTTGGTGTAGCAATCTCGATGTCACGATGTCACTTAAAAGGAATGAGAGTGGTGTAATTATCTTGATCACTATAGGTATGGCTAAAGTAACTTTGAAACAACTAAAAGGAATATCAAATAATAAGACGAGTGCGCTTGGGCAACAACCGTGAAGACGATTAATACTCGGTCCTAGGTGCAAAGGTTTCTCTACATGACATGCATCAACCGGTTATAAGAGACATACGTCGTGACCCGTTGTCACGCGTCATGCCCACGACGCACCCCTCCAAGTCTATCCTTTCTGTAAAGAAGCAAGAGACACCTATGCAAACTATCTAACCCGTAATGCCCATGCGAGGACACCTCAAGACATGCAAACCTACGAGCGTTATGATCTAGATGGACCCGGTATTGGCAAAGGTGCTATGACTACTCCAACTCGCCCACACGATCGTATTATTTGGGACGCGGGACACCGACACCTTAATCCAATTATTACTTGCAACCTCCCTTACCCACTATGTTATTTGCAACCAACACACGAGTTTGGTAAAGTTATATATTGCCCGGGATCTAGTGCTTGGGAACACACGCATGCGGATCGTAATGTCCTACTTAGACCTCTCGAGTTATATTAATCATGCTCCACTTAGTCACGCCCAAACCGTAATAAAGACTTAGCTAGACATAAAATAAACAATCATGCTGCGCTTAATTGAAACCATAATTAAACGGAACCAACTTACTATTACTTGAGCGAAATAGAAGCGGCGAGCCCAAAGTGCCACCGCAAAACATCGATAAATCAAATAAAGTGTTTGCCAGAAGGACTTAATGTATGTGGTCTTCTTTGGATGAATTTGATAATGAGTGAGAGTTGGAGCAGAAGAGACGCACAAGTCGCGCCTTCATCCATATATATAGGCGAGAGAGACCGACGATGGTAATGGCCCGTGGGTGGACAATCTGGTAGGTTTTCCTTGTTGATCGGCGCTCTTTCCTCGCCCAGACGGATCCGATGTGATCTCCTCCGGATATCATGAGATTCGGTGTCGTACAAGCATCCTTTCCGGATTTAGCGAGATTCGCCCGGATCTCGCGTATCTTGCCCATTAGCTCTCCATCCGCCTCTCGCCTCCTTCTTGGTCTCTGCTCGCCTTCTTCTTCCGCTTGCCCATTAGCCTACCCTACGGAGATTGAACATGCGGTGCAGCAAGGAGGTCACGCCGTGAAAGCAGGCTGCTTGGGTTTAAAGCCCGGTGCCGTGAGCTAAGCTCCTTGTGCCCTCGAGGTGCATCGTATCTCTATTCATCCGCCATGCAAGTTCCACTCTTCTTGCCCATTTCGCCTGCCTTGTCCCTGCGGACCAATGTGTCCTCCCGGACACAAAACACAACAAGAAAGACACAAAAGACTCGATCTAGACCTAGACAGAGACAGAAAAAGAGCCTGAAAACTTGGGCTCGTCGGTCTTGTTGACTCGCAATGTTGGCGGATGGACAATGATCAATTGGATGCGAGGATGATGGACTTGATGTGCCTG
Source organism: Salvia rosmarinus (assembly GCA_036937905.1). Lineage (NCBI taxonomy): Eukaryota > Viridiplantae > Streptophyta > Magnoliopsida > Lamiales > Lamiaceae > Salvia > Salvia rosmarinus. Next base: position 64,174,118 of record CM072814.1, read on the forward strand.
AATAAATTATTGCGATCTTTTCTGATTTACTCTAGATGGTTCGATAATAACACCCACCAAATACCACAATGGAACAATGATGCGATTATTACACCAGCTGAATCTTCAGAGGTATTTGACCAGGAAGACGATGCCAGTGATGGTCCATTTGCGTGCATGACTGTAGAACGTCTTATTTCGGGTTCAACGAGCATCGAATGGGGTACGACGAATGTTTTAGCATATAGAAAGAAAATAGGTGATAGTATATATGAGTTATGTGAGCCATATAAGAAGCCCAAATGAGGAGCCATGTAATATATTCTTAGTTATATTATCTTATCGATAATGGATTAATTTAAAACTTCAATCTTCAATTTTAATGTTTTTAAATCTTCTATATTATCTTGCTCGGATATTATCGACAATTGATTAATTTCAATTTCAATTATTTAGATTTAATCATTTCAATCTTAATTATTTAGACATAAAACCGATCGGTTTTATGTTTTTCAAATTGAATTTAAATTTAAATTTTCAAATAATTTAATTTTCCTAAATTTAAACATAAATTGGAATTGATTATTCATAAAACCGATCGGTTTTTTAATAAAACCGATCGATTTTATGAAAAATCAATTCCGTCTTCATAAAACCGATAGGTTTTATGATTTTGAAATTAATTTAAATTTAAATTTTTGAATAATTTAATTTTCCTAAATTTAAATATAAATTGGAATTGATTTTTCATAAAATCGATCGGTTCGGTTTTATGAAAAATCAATTCCACCGATCGGTTTTTCCATAAAACCGATCGGTTTTTGACCATCAATTGAATTTAAATTTAAATTTTCAAATAATTTAATTTTTCTAAATTTAAATATAAATTGGAATTGATTATTCATAAAACTGATCGGTTTTTTAATAAAACCGATCGGTTTTATGAAAATCAATTCCTTCTTCATAAAACCGATCGGTTTTTTCATAAAACCGATCGGTTTTATGATTTTCAAATTGAATTTAAATTTAAATTTTTGAATAATTTAATTTTTCTAAATTTAAATATAAATTGGAATTGATTTTTCATAAAATCGATCGATTTTTTCATAATTGAATTTAAATTTAAATTTTCGAATAATTTAATTTTCCTAAATTTAAATATTAGAATTCGATTGGTTGTAGCATTATCTCAATGGATTATATTAGAATTATTTCAATAGATTATCATAGTAAATTAGAATAATGGATTATATTAGAATAATGATAATTTATCATAGTAAATTACATTAATCACTTTCTTGTAGCTCAACACATTGTGGACACCTTCTTTTCGTGTGTCCCAACTTCCTACAGTGACTACATCTTTTTGGTGCTCGATGTCTCGTGCTCGATGATTCACCTTCTTGGGTAGTATTGCGTCTTCGTCTGCCTCTCTCACCCCAGATGGAATTCGACTCGATCTTGGACGTCCAGCTTGTCGTTGCACAAGAGGTGGCATGAAAAACATGTGAGCTATTTCTTCAGGTACAACCCAATCACATAGGTTTGGAAGAGGATTCACTGTGGCTGAGTACGTCTCCATTAAAGTTTCTTTCGTGTAATAGGTCTTCACATAATCTAAGATTGATTCGCCAGATTCACTGTCACAAGACAAAACATAGTTAATACTATAAACGCAAAATTTATAACAGGCGAAAAAATAAATAAAAACATACTCAATTGCAGCGATCGCATGTGAACATGGCAAGCCATCTAGATCAAATTCATTACATGGGCATGTTTGTTGTTGAAGATCGACAACATAGGTTCTGTCGCCATCGACAATCTTGTACCTTCGATCTGCAATTTTCCTTCGGGTGTAACGACGACTTTTTGCCATTTCTGCACTAAGCTTTTGTACTGCCACTTCACTCAGGCTGTCTTCACTTCGTTAGGCCGCTGCTCGTCTATCAGTGAACCATCCCTCAATAATCAATCTAATTGCTTCGATCATCGAGCAAATTGGAAGACGTCTTGCCCACAACAATCGCTTGTTGAATGACTCAGCTGCATTCGATTTAAGAAAAGCGTAGCGGCTTACTGTGGCAGCGTGATCGAGCCCACCTATGTGGTCCAACATTAATCAACTCGATAGTCTGCAGGGCTCATGCTTTCGATAACAGACATAGCCTGCTCATATTCTCGTTGTTGGTATGCATATGCAGCTTTGTGGTACATGCTCGCCACATTTCCACCATGATGTTTAATCTTACCAAACAGATGATAGTAGCATAAGCCGTGGAAAGCATCAGGAAATACATTACTTACAGCGTTTGCTATGGAGACATGTGCGTCTGAGATAATCAATAGGGAATTGCTGGCCCCGAACGCTCTGCGAACCCGCGAGAGGAACCATTTCCATGATTCATCATTTTCAATAGGCCCAACACCATATGCCAACGGAAAAACTTGCTCATTGGCATCCTTCGTCACAACAAGAAATAAAATACCTTCATCCGGCCTTTTAGGTGAGTTCCGTCAACTACGATCACTGGTCTTAGACCAAAGTAGAAATACCTCGTAGCTAGGGGTGGCTAATCGGGTCGGGTCGGTACTTACTCGAAAAATCGGTACCGACCCGATTTTGCCTAAAATATGCTACCCGACCCCGACCCGATTTTATAAATCGGTGCCGAACTACCAGTCGGTGCGAATCCGAATACCCGATTTATTTATTTTTTATTGCAGAAAGACATTTGCAGACGAAGAAGTGGTGGACGTGGAAGCAGCAGTATGTGAGGCAAGAAGAAGATATTCCATGGTGTTTGCCACCTAGTCCTCCACCTCCGTACTCCACCACGTACCTACTCCTGCCGCCTCCTCCATATGGTTTTCACAAACCCCTATCACTTTACTACGCCACCGCTTCCATGTGGCTATCACAAACCCCTCTCGCCTCCTCCTCCGCTCATGTAACTCCGCCTTGAGTCCTCCTTCGTCGTCTCTCGCATGTGTTTGTCCCAACCCACCGACCACTCTTCCTCCTCCTTCAACTCCGCCACCTAGTCCTCCAACGCCCTACATGTGGTTGTCATGAAACCTCCGCCACTCCTCCCGTGTAGCTGCGATCGTCCGGCCGCTTAGTGGCTATCCTAAGCCTTGTGCAAAATATTTTAAAAATCGGGTATCGGGTATACCCGATACCGACCTCAACTAAAAGCCATACCCGACCCGACCCCGACCCTATACCGATTTTGGGTAATCGGCACCGATGCAGAAATTTCGGTCGGGTATCGGTACCGACTATCCGATACCTAAATAGTCACCCTACTCGTAGCTGATGCAAGAGCAACAAATAAGTGTCTGAATCTACCATCAGACCCTACATCTATATCTGTGAATGTTCCTGGATTTGCTTGCTGCAACATATAGAGATACTTCGGCAACAACTGAAATGATTCATCTTGGTTACCGTATATCATTTTCAATAGCAGTGTTCCGTGCTCGTAGTGCGACATCGTAGCTTATACGGATACCAAAATCACGCTGCAGCTCTGCCATAATGGACTTTGGCTTCATTATTTCACCATTGTTTCGTATTTTCCTAGCAAGAAATGCGGCCACCACTTTGCATGTGCCTTAACTGGAGCAAACTCGACTCCAATCACGGTGGCATGTATGCTCGGGAGTAAATTTATGGAATCCCCAGGCGGTCCCATGACGCGTGGCACGTAATTCAAAAACATAATTGTCTGAACGCTTGCATCGAAATGTAACGCGTTTTGTGTCGGAATGCTCGATCGTATATTACGCCACTGCGCATATGCTAAATTCAACAACAAGACATAGATCTTGTTTGCTGTATTAATAAGAATTTTGGCTCAATTCTCCTCCCTTGTTGACTGCAGATCACGAGCCACAAGTGATGCAGAAGCGTCCAATGGAATAACTGGAACTAACCAATTGGTTAGTTCATTTGCATCGATCTGGATGTCATCATCTGGATTGTTGCTGGGATTTATCAACGACATCAGTCTCCCAAATCCGCCTTCTCGACGGATCCAACCTACAAAATCAAGAAACGTAAATTTTATAAGAGTTTCCTCATCTTCGTCCTCCGTTGTGTCTGAATCAGTCTCGATCTCCGGAATATAATCTGAACCACTTTCATCTGATTCTGTTTCAATAATAGGCGTTGATTGGGGTGGCACTACAATGGTAGGTTCTCCTTGTGTGGCTCCTGAACCTGAAGCAAAATTTTGATCTCCTATGTAAGAATCACCAAACCAATCAGACGACGCCAACCTCTGGATTTGTTCGATCGACTCATCAATTTGAGTGACTGGTGCACTATTTCTATAGGATGAAGTGTGAGGAAAATCGAACGAAGGAACGTAGGGTTCTTGTTGTGATCCAAACTCATTGTTCGTAACAGTGTGAACCACATATACCGTAGGATATGATCCATTTTCGCACAATTGAGTCAATTGATTGTCGGTACTCAATAGAGATTTTACTAATCGACCATATCGAGACATAGATATATAAAATAATTGGAAATTTGTGCTTAGAAAATTTAAGCGCATCAACCGAGTAATCTTGTATAAGAGGTTTAATATGGGTGATTAGGAATTTGAAGAACGTGCTCAACAAGTCATGGTAGATACATCCATCGAAGTATCCCCCGTATTTGACATTTATCAATTTCCAATTCTCCATCTATAACAAATAAAAAATGTAGTAAATATAGATTCTTCTAAATGAAAATCCAACTGGATATCAAACGTATTTCAAATTACTAAAATTAAAACTTATATATTACCTCAAATTGTGTTGATGCCGAAATGCCTTCACTTGCACTTGCTATCAAATTGTATGTGTGCTTGTGTGTCTTGGTATCGAATTGTATGTATGTTGTGTGTTATGTTGATTTTGTTGCTCTTTTATCGATTGTAATTCACTCAATTATTGAACGATGAATTCAAATGTATGAACGATGGGAGAGTGCAATAAAAGTGTTCAGTATCAATTCATATTAATTATCAGTGCATGTCAGATAGTAGTGGATAGTAGTGAGTGATGCAGCGTAATTTCAATATCAAATAGTACCGATTCACATTAATTGTGGGTGAAACAGTCTAAAATCACATGGTATCATTTGACATTAATAGTGAACTAGTACCGATTTCTCATCAATCAATACTACTTCACGTGAATAAAGCCTGTAATATCAATACTACTTCACGTGAATAAAGAAATAAAGCTATAAATTATAGAAGAAAATCATATTTCAAATCATATCCATAATATCATTTCATAAATACCGATTGATAAGTTTCCTAAAATTTAAAAATAAATTGGAATTGAACTTTCATAAAATCGATCGGTTTTATGAAAAATCAATTCCTTCTTCATAAAGCCGATCGGATTTTCATAAAACCGATCGTTTTTTTATTTTCAAATTGAATTTAAATTTTTATTTTCAAATAATTTAAATTTCCTAAATTTAAAAATAAATTGAATTTATTTTTCATAAAACCGATCGATTTTTTATTTTCAAATTGAATTTAAATTTTCATTTTCAAATAATTTAATTTTCTTAAATTTAAAAATAAATTGGAATTGATTATTCATAAAATTGATCGGTTTTTTAATAAAACCGATCGGTTTTATGAAAAAGCAATTCCTTCTTCATAAAACCGATCGTTTTTATCGGTTTTTTTATTTTCAAATTGAATTTTAATTTAAATTTTCAAATAATTTAATTTTCCTAAATTTAAATATAAATTGAAATTGATTTTTCATAAAACCGATCGGTTTTATGAAAAATCAATTCATTCTTCACAAAACCGATCGGTTTTTCGATTTTCAATTGAATTTAAATTTCCGATTTTAATTAATGCCTAAACCCTTAAATTAATTCTTTTTCCATTTTCAAATAATTTTATTTTCCTAAATTTTAAAAGAATTAAAAAACCGATCGGCATAATTGAATAATCGGTCAGTAATTGTATAAAACCGATCGGATTTTCATAAAACCGATCGTTTTTTTTTATTTTCAAATTGAATTTAATTTTTTTTTTCAAATAATTTAAATTTCCTAAATTTAAAAATAAATTGAATTTATTTTTCATAAAATCGATCGATTTTTTTATTTTCAAATTGAATTTAAATTTTCATTTTCGAATAATTTAATTTTCCTAAATTTAAAAATAAATTGGAATTGATTATTCATAAAACCGATCGGTTTTTTAATAAAACCGATCGGTTTTATTAAAAAGCAATTCCTTCTTCATAAAACCGATAGGTTTTATCTGTTTTTTGATTTTCAAATTGAATTTTAATTTAATTTTCTTAAATTTAAATATAAATTGGAATTGATTTTCATAAAACCGATCGGTTTTATGAAAAATCAATTCATTCTTCATAAAACCGATCGGTTTTTCGATTTTCAATTGGAATTTAAATTTTCAATTTAAATTAATGCCTAAACCCTTAAATTAATTCCTTTTCCATTTTCAAATAATTTTATTTTCCTAAATTTTAAAAGAATTAAAAACCGGTTCGACATAATTGAATAATCGGTCGGTAATTGTATAAAACCGATCGATTTTGTATAAACCGATCGAGGTAAGTTTTAATTTTAATGAATATTTTTCAATTGTCGAATCAAATCACTGCATTTTGTGAACTCCAAAAATAAAATAAAAATACAACTATCAATTCACACTCAGACTGAATTATTACTGAAATCGAAGAACCCAGACTGAAAAATAAGAAATCCAGACTGAAAAGTAAGAAAAGAGACGAAAAAGTAAGGGTAAATTAGATTATTAACTAATAAATGGATATCTGCTGCATGTTTTTATAAGTTTGGATATATGGTGCATATGTGTTATCAATTTGGTCATTTAAACCTATTTCCACATTTATTAATATCAACTAATAATTAATTAATCAAAAAATTAATTATGGTGATCTACGTTTACAATACGAGACCACCCCAAAGAGAGAAACTCGGGAAACTAATTATCATCTATAATTACATGAAAATATCTCGATGTCTAAAATATTTCTGTAGGTCAAAATTGTAATATTTTAATCTTATAATTTGAATTTAGATATATAGCCTGTAATAGTCTATGTTGTGTCAATTAACAATCGTCAAATATGAACTCGCACGATAGAAAAGAAAAACACGACATCATTTTTATCACTGTAATAACTCCCTATGTATTTATGCATATAAAGATAAACATACCAATTTATAGCCGGGAGTCAAAATTTGAATAAAAATTCAATTAATTAAATAAAATGAGTATTGATTTTTAATGATTATCCAAACTAAGAACAAAGTTACCGCTTGAAAAGGAATAAGAAAAACAAGATAACAATGAAGATGTTAAACTCGAGTATTAATTTTTAATACAATATCCATATTAAAAATAATAATAGTAGAAGCGATACGATGATCGTAAATCATTTAAAACTATAATACAATTTTTTTTTGTATCATGGGGAACCCGCATGCCGCTACCTTAGTGCGCCTTTGGGTAAACCTCACGTTTCGTGCAATAGCACGCAAACCACATACGATGTAAACCACACTTGAAAAACCGGTGTGTGATGACTCAAACCCATAGGCGTTTGGTGGGGTTCGACCTGTGACCTCTCGGCCACAGGAATCCACCTTAACCATTTAAGGGACTATAATACAATATTTTAAAAACTATAAGGGGTGGTTAGAGTGAGAATGATATTATGTATTAGAAATATGAATAAATCTTAATAATTAATTAATATCAAATTAACATACCAAATGTGTTGATTCATTTTAATCCATAATGATGATATCATCACTTTTTTAATCACCGGGGTAACTATGGAGCAATTATTTTTTTTCTCTTTCCAAATCTTTAAATCATTAATACGGTGCACCATTTTGTAATATATGTGTGACGACTGTTATAAATTGCTCTAAAATATTTAACACATATTTTACAAATATGTGCATATTAAACAGAAATAATGTGCAAGTAAAGAATAAAGTGTGCTATATGTATGTTTGCTGCAACATAAATATAGTGTATGTGCTCCATTTTATAATATATGTGTCACACGTACTATAAATTACTCTGAAATATTTAACATGTATTTTGCAGATCTATGCATATTAAACACGAATTATGTCTAAGTAAAATAATAAAATATACTACATGCATGACAGAAACGTCAAGAAATTTGTTATGAAAGATGGAGAAGAATCCCTATAATTAAGGGATATGAAGATATTCTATCTAAGATATGAAATCCCACAAAATAAGAAAAAATCGGAATCCTGCAAAAAGAAAATTACGAATGTTTCCTCATAATTTATCATGTAACTTGAAAACTAGCACATCAAATTTTTAACACAACACACAAATATCTAATGTGGACCATCAATTTATTATGATGAAGGATTAATATTACTTTTATTTCTCACCAAAAATTACATTGCTACCTGATCCAAATCATCTCTCTCTATATATATATAGATAGATAGATAGTGTTTGGCTAAGCTTATAAGATTTTTAAAACAATTTATAAGATGTTTAGGATCTTATAAGCTCATGCAAAGTGTTCGGTAAAAATAAGCTCGTAAACAACTTATAAGTTGTGAAAATAAGCTCCAACAACTTACAAGCTCTCTAAAAATAAGTAGATCAACCTCAATTTATTTTTCTTTAAGCTTATAAGTAACAGTGAATTTACCAAAATAACCATGCCTATCTTGGTGGTCGTTACTTTTGGTGATCTTTCTTTTTGGCTGACTCCTCTTCTTGTTCTAAACAAAAGCCAATTGGGCGGTGTGGTTGAGACAGGATCATATGTCCATTGCCGGCCAGCATGAGTGGATTTCGCTGGCGGTCAACTTGATGCGGTGGAGGCATGAGTGCAGTTCGATCTTGTGGTGTATTCGTTTGTAGTGAGTAGGAACCATTGACTGTTGACTCCTTACTTGGAATTCATGAACGATTCTGGGATTTGAATTTCAAATTGTGTTTTCCTAATGACAACATACAAATTGAAGCAGAACAAATCAGTATTGATTTTTCAATTAAAAAGATTTCAAGAGAGAGATTTTTAGGAAAAATATCTCTCTTGCGATAATCCCTCAAGTGCTACGATAAACAACAAGTGCGACGATAGGCAACAAGTGCTACGATAGGGATGTCTTTCACATCCAGCTATACCAATGAGTAATCTCTTAATTTTTATTAAAATGGCAGTTCCAAAAAAACGTACTTCTGCATCAAAAAAGCGTATTCATAAAAATTTTTGGAAAAGGAGGAAAACAACTAACAATCTCCAGCTAATGAGCTAAATGAGCTAGGAGTTAGAGGTTCGTTATTTTCTACATATATATTATCAACTTCACCTCTCGTCAATTTTCTCTATCTAACTATGATTTTCTCTTTCTAATTCACGATTATTTCTCAAGCTTATAAGCTCAATTATCCAAACACTTTGATACAAGCTCTTCAAATATTATGTCTGATAAGCTCTCGAAACATTTTATAAGCTCCCGGAGGTTATAAGATCTTTAAAATAAGCTTAGCCAAACGCCCTCATAGTGAGGTTCAAATAAAAACCATTTTTAACGTAAGAACTAAGATCCACGAAAATTCTTTTATGAACAAAATGAATTCGCTATGATAGTTAATGCATCCGTTGAAATAGTTATTGAATCCAAAAATTTAGAATTTTCACATAGGGTTCGAATTTCATAAGGAGCGAAAATTTTATTTTTTTGAATTAAATAACTTTTCGAACGGATTCATCAACTTTCACATATAATTCATGATTTTTTTATTCTTACATTCTCACGATAAATTTTTTTATGGTCAACAATAAGTAAATTAAGGTAAAATTAACCTATAGTAAAAGTTGAAAAAAAAAAAAAAGACAGAAGAAAATGAAGGGACTTACGATAGTAAAACTTTGGTCAAATTGTTGAACCGATCACTGACTAATCTTGAAATAAATTAAAACAAAAAAGAAGCAACCCTATATGTGAGAGCTCGCTCTCGTTTGCGGAAAATAAATACAGCCCACTCTCTTTTCACTCTCGCTTTTCCTTCACTATCTCCACATTTTATCGATCTTTGCTACGTCGTACGCATACTATCTCAACTTATCTGTACTTGTTTTGAGCTTTTTCTCCTTTTCTGCATAATTTATGTGAACGCGCAGTTTCTATGTGTGTCTGTGATTATCCTGCTTGTATCTTTTGAATTTTATTTTTGTATTTTGTTTTTGGATTTTTTTTTGTTTTTTGTTGTTGTTGTGTTTCTAAATTATTGTGCAATCAGCGTTGATTTGATTACTTTATATACGCGTTGTGTTAATGCGAGCTGAATCGGTCGATGCTGCAGTTGTTGGTTGGGCGGATTGTTGTGAAGTAATTAATTCGTGCGCATTTAATTGTAGAGTTGTTGCTGTTGTCAATGGGCGTTGTGTTTGTGTGTGTGTGTTTTGTATTTTGGTTTACATTTGAAAACTTGATGTTGGGGAAATGCATGTTGATTTTTTTTTGGGTGCTGACTTAATAGTTTTTGATCAATTTTGTTTCGCGAAGTAAATAATTTCGATACCGATTCCTCTTTTGTTAGGCATTTAAAGTTTAATCTGATTTCATCTGGTAACTGTAAAAGTATGTTGTTCATATTCTAGCTAAATCATCCTTTTGTGAAATGTTTATACCTATGCAGCACATATCTAGTCAATGTTCATGCTGCTTGTACGTTTTGGCCTAATTTTTTTATTGTTTTCCTTCAATGATTTCTTGTGCAGCTGATCATTGATATTAGATGGACCAGGTAAAGATAATTATCCTACTCTTTCTGTTTGTATGAGTTTGTGGTTGTAGTGGATAGTTATATTCTCCAATTCTAAGTGCAGTATGAAAAGGTCGAGAAGATTGGTGAGGGCGTATGGCGTGGTGTACAAGGCCGAGATCGTGTAACAAATGAGACTATCGCTTTAAAGAAAATCCGTCTAGAGCAGGAAGATGAGGAGTGCAGTACAGCTATCAGAGATTTTCTCTTGAAAGAGATGCAACATGGGAATATTGTAAGGTACTTAGTAGACAGTAGAAATAACAAACCTGGATACTTATTGCAAGTGAGAAGCATGACCGAAGAAGGGAGTGTGAAGACGTTCTTTATGATGTGTGCTAGTTCTTATTTTCATTTGATGTTAACTGATGAAAAGATCTGAGTGCTAATATCATCAGTCTTTGAGTTTGGAAAGGCGTCACTTAGATAGTGTTGCATAATCTGCAGACCTACTACGTCCTGAATTTCCGATGTTTGGTCACAGGTTGCAGGATGTGGTGCACAGTGACAAGCGATTGTACCTGGTATTTGAATATTTGGACTTGGACTTGAAAAAACACATGGATTCTTGCCCAGAATTCTCAAAGGATCCTCGCCTGGTTAAAGTATGCAGCGTCTATGCCAAATGAGAACTCGATTCTTTGTCATAATTAAGTTTGTTATCTGATGAGCATTATAGAGTACATGGATTTCTTGGTTTCTGCATACATCAAATACAATTTAACAATTTTATATCTACTCTAAACCTTTTCTCTTAAACTGCATCAGTATACTTGCTGCATATAATTACCTGCAGGGTACATAGTAGATCGAGTGGTATTATTGTATTTAGACTATGAAGAGTAAATTCATCGTAAGTTTTGTTGGATCATGCATTTGTATTTCAGCATCCCAAGGTTAAGTAAAGCAATTATACTACAGAGTTGTGAAGAAAACTAAATATCTGGCTTGTATATCAATGTTGTAATTATGCCTATCTCCAATTCTGCAGATGTTTCTGTATCAAATACTCCGTGGTATTGCCTATTGTCATTCTCATCGTGTCCTTCATAGAGACCTGAAGCCTCAAAACTTGCTGATTGATCGACGTACCAATGCATTAAAGCTTGCTGATTTTGGATTGGCTAGAGCATTTGGCATTCCTGTCAGAACATTTACACATGAAGTATGTTCTATCACTCAACAATACACCAGTTTGCAGGCTATTATATTCAACTGTATGCTTTTGTTCCACACTCCTATATGGGATTGTTTCTAATCTTATTGTGCACGGAACCTAACTATTTCAAAATGATTTCACCATGTCTAGAAAATACTCTACTTCACAAGCGGTATCTTCTTCCTCTCAAACCACCACTTTAATGGAGTTCCCTACTTGATAAGTACAATGTTTCATTTCCCTCAAACCACCATTGCCTTTTGCAGGTTGTGACTTTATGGTACAGGGCTCCGGAAATATTACTCGGATCACGCCACTATTCCACACCTGTTGACATATGGTCAGTTGGTTGTATATTTGCTGAGATGGTAAACCAGCGACCATTATTTCCCGGTGACTCTGAGATAGGTGAACTCTTCAAAATATTTAGGTGATGCCTCTGACTTATTGATGATTTCCTCGAGTTCTAAGTCAATACAGAGGCAAATTCGTGACTGAACCTTTTTCTTGTTAATAATTTACATAGACTGGCTAAGCCTGTATTTCTCCTTCACTGATCGATCCTCTTACCCAATAAAAGCCTAAAATCCTTTGAAAACATTCATAAAATATATTCCAAAACTTTAATGTCTATGTCCTGTTTCTTCTTTTGTATTGAAGAATCATGGGCACCCCAAACGAAGATACATGGCCTGGAGTGATGTCTTTACCTGATTTTAAATCAGCATTTCCGAAATGGCCACCGAAGGTGATTGAAATAGGGGTCTATTTTAAAGCTCACGTTCCCTAATTTACTGTTCGAGCCACTTCTGATGACGACTTTGACTGGTATGTTTATTTCACAGGATCTCTCGGCTGTGGTTCCAAATCTTGATGCTGGTGGCCTTGACCTCCTTTGTGTAAGTTCATTTTTCTGCTTGATGATGTATTGGAGAAATATACAAAAACAAAAATAATTAAATCAAGAAATCATTAATTTTGGAAAATGCTATCATTACCCTTTCTCAGTTGGGGGTAAATTGACTGATCTTTATCGTGGAATAGTCTTTTACAAATTTTTCCGTTCTTTCACTACATGAACCCATGAAAAAGATCTCTGATGTCTAGTCGACTTATTTCCTGATTTACAGAAAATGCTTTGCTTAGACCCCAGCAAAAGAATTACTGCCAGAAACGCGCTTGAGCACGAATACTTCAAGGATATCGGGTTTGTCCCCTGATCGATGTCCTTGCTTTTGGTCCTATTGTATATTAATATGCGCGGCCTCATCTGCATTTTATTCCTTTCGACAAAAGTGTGTGATACATGGGGTGACGTTATCTCCCCCGTCTCTTCCTCCACCTTTGGTGTGATTCATTTTATACCAAAGTGATTCTGCACACAAGCAACTAAAGGAAACTCGGTTGCCCCTGCTTCACTTGCTCATATCTCCCCCTTTTTGTGTGGTTGTGTCATTTTTTTTTTTCTTTTTAAATATGTTATTTATTTTTGACAGTTTTGATGTTACATCATGCTCTTCATTCTCTTTAGTAGAGTAATATGGTGTGCCATTAGCCAAATGTTACTTTTTGACATTGTTTGGGATCAAAAGATATAAATCTTATTTACTATGTTGATTGTATATCCTGTTTGAAGCTTGATTGTTCCTGATTGAAATAAGATGTAGTGCAATTGAAGCAATCCTAATCATGCTACTTCAACAAAATAGGTATATGTCCTTGTGAGAAATGAACGAGTGTAACCAAAGATTTGAATTTTAGTTTTGGGTTGCAAACCGCTTTGTTTGTCCTGCTAAAATGTTTGGATATTCGTTATGATTGACTTCATATTTTGTCGTTGAAAATGAGGGACGACAAATAGTAAATACCTAGATTCGAGTCTAATTTGTCACATTTAATTTTAATATGTTGGATCCCATATAAGATTTTCTATTTCGAAACTTATTTCATCTCATTTTAATATTTGATTGTTATTCCATTATGAAATTTTTAAAAGTATATCGCAACCACTTAATAATCTATTATCTATTATTTATAAGTGTATATTCTTATAAATGTTGATATATATAGAATATCTTTACTTATTTTAAACTTTATGGATAGTCTAGTAATTTAATGTTCATACACATTTAGGTTTTATTTTATTTTGATATTAGATAGAAAAAAAAAATTCGTATCTGAAATTCCTTAAAATAATACATAATTTGTCCATTCTTTAGAGATACATATATTCAATTTATAATTTGTATGTCGCTTGTACATGGTAATAAAAAAGTGATACATAATCTGTCCATTCTTTAGAGATACATATATTCAATTTATAATTTGTATGTCAGCTTGTACATATCATTTTAGTTGGTAATAAAAAGTGGTTTATAGGAGCGTGGTTTACCCAATATACATTTTAAGTATCGGCTGCAGATTGCCCTCATCACTAGAAAAAGAGAATGGGTTTTGGAAATCCGAAAGTCCAACTAGAACTAACACACCGTATTATTTTGTAGTGGCCAATCAATCTACATCAGATTAGAAGTCAACTTCTCTAAGGCCCATCTCTCTCGATTAGATTACGGATTTTGACTCGTTGATAGGTGTATATATCGACTTAAAATGACATAAAGAATTCATGTGTAGGATAGTAACAACATATTAATAATCATATCTTGCTATTTAACTTTAACTTTTATATGATAAATACGACATGCTAAAATATTTTGGCTATTACTCACGTAGATCTGGTGAATGAATTGATTGAAAAAATTATAGACCCTGGTATAGAGATTAAATTATCCTCATGAATATTTGGTAAGATTTTCGATGATATATCAATTGAATCATGAAACCAAGATTATATCAAGCAATTACTAAAATATTATGATTATGTCAACGATAAAGTAATCTAAATAGCTAAATGTATGTACTCGGACAAATTATTTAAATGATTATACGTCTAAGACTAAAATATTTAGTATTATTTTTATTATCATAATAAAATTTATAATCTTTATACACAATTAAATCATACACTACCAAAAAGAAGAGTTTTTTGAAATTAATTTTTTAATTTTCCTAATCTATATACTGAAATAAATCACAATCCCTTCTCTTTGAAGGGTCCGAATAACAAGGATTAAAGTAGAGAAGAACTGAGATTTTTACTCACTAAGAAAGTTGGAATGAAGTGTAAAAACAGTATTCTGCATCAATTTTTAATATATTTTATAGACTATATGAAATGTCATAAATAAGATCAGTGTAATAGAAAATATGACGACTCTTGTCCAAGAACGTAGCATGTGTATACTTCCAATGGGATGGGAAAGAAACCCTACATACATTATTTAGAACAGACAATATTGAATGAATTCTATTCCCTCCTATTCAAAATAGACAAACTTGTATAAGCTGCAATAAAAAAAGTGACAGTATTTATGAATAAATGTGAATGTTATTCTCAATAAAAATGACAACTTTTATTAATAAAATTTAACAGTTATAAACAAAAATAACAGTTGATATGAATAAATATGATAGTTCTTAAGAATAAAAATAACAGTGTTGTAAGAGCACATGATGAGAGAAAGCTCCTAGGTAGAGATGGCAATGGATCCGGACCCGGTCCAGATCCGTGGATCCAGATCCATTTTTCAGGATCTGGATCCTCAAAAATTTGGATCCGATTGATCTGGATCGATCTGGATCATACCCCCATATTTCGGATCTGGATCTAGGATTTAGTTTTCGAAGCTCGTATCCGATCCAGATCCGACCCGCAGATCCATTAGTTTTATATATATAATTTTTATTATAATTAAATATATAATCCCAACTTAAAATTCTCCCAAAACAAATCTGTTCCCAATTTCATTTCAAATGCTCCCAATTATATATCAGTCGGTATTTACGGCGGATCGCGCCACTTACACCACCGACTATCAAGTTGTTTCTTACCTTATAGTAAATTTGTAACTAACGTCTTCCAATATAGTGATAATTATAGAAATTCATTATTGTGTATTTAGATTATTATGGTGTTACTGTGAATTATAGTTGATTTAGAATTTATTTTAGAAGCGAAAACATATGGATCCGGATCTAAATCCTGGACCCTACGGAGATCTAATTTTTTTGGACCCAATGGATATGGACCGAATCCGGATCCAAGCAAAAAAAATCGGATTTGGATCTGAACCTACTCAGATCCGGTCCAGATCCGACCCATTGCCATTCCTACTCCCAGGAGTGTGCCTTTTCAAAATATATGTCATTCTAGTTTTGTGCATACATTAAGAAATTTTCTTTTTGTCAAAGATTATCACTGATAAATTGTGAATTTGTAATAAATGAAGAGTGAAGAATGTGAGTTTTACGATGAGCTATATGGGTAATAAACGAATCAGGAGAAGAAAAAGGTAAAATGAAATTTATTTTTAAAAAGTTAAAAATATCCAAAAAGACGTATGTTGAATAGTAGGGAGTATGAAATAACGTTTTGCCTAATAGGAAAATTGATAGTATATATCGAACCGTCGACAATTATGCAGTTGCAAAAATGCAAGTAAAATACAAATATATGTGACCCAATCAATATCACCCCCTGAAAACTCAAGACAAACTTTAAAAACCTAGATATGTTAGATTAGAAAGACATTTATTCTAATCACTCAAAAAATCAAACATGATTTTTGACCAAAAAATTCAGCTGCAAAACAGCTGCTAGAAAAATGCCCACTTGGAAGAGTAAGTGATAATAAGCAAAAAGTATATAGAGCAAAATCTACTCGACTTTATTCAGTTGTTCGAAGTAGCTACCTGTCCTGATGACATTAAAAGGCGCATCCTTCCAGATAGTCGATTTTGATCATCTCCGAAAAAATCCCATAGCCTGGTAAACGTTATTGACGGTAGCATCTGCTATGGATGCAGCTTTACTAGCACCATCGGCCAAAACTCCATCCAAGTAAGAGGTATCCGACATTATTTCTGCATAATGATAAACCTAGCTATGTGGGATTTATTGTAAGCGATAAAACGCCAAGACTTTTACGTGGTTCGATCGTTAATGAGATCTCGTCCACGGAGGAGTGATTCCTCAATACTTTCACTAGAGTTTTAGTGCGAGAGAGTATCGGTTACAAGCCTTTTTGTGTTGATGAAATTGCCAACCCTTCTATTGTCAATTTTCCTTCTATTTATACCATCCTCAACACGCAAGCTCAAGGCGTGCTCAACCCTCCATTGGTCGTGACTCTTCTCGGGCGTGCTCTCAATTGGCGGGCGGGGACGCGCCGCCCCACGTGCGCCACGTGGGGGTGGCGCGACTGGATGCAGGCGCGTCTCCATTGGCGAGCCAGTGCAAGCCACGTGGAGGTGGCGTCGGCTTTTGGTTACGGGGCTGGGGTTTTGGGAGCGATTAGGGCTAGCCTTGGGCTCAACCGCGTGGGCCCTTCCAACGTCGAGGCCCGGCTCGTTTGGGCTGTTAGTGGGCTTGGCGGTTGGGCCATATCCCATCATAGCTCACGAATAGTCGGGGACAACGATGCCGGTGGAGTGAAGGAAGCTTCGCCGGTGAGGTGTGGCTCGGTGGCGTTGTTGTTGAAGGTGGTGTCTTTTTGGCGTGAGGGTTTGTCCGTGATGCGGATCGATGCATTGGGTGGTCTATCGTTACGGGCATGCATCGCTTGTCGAAGACCGGCCCGAGTCGTCTGTTGTTGGGAAAAGATGTCTTGCGAGGGGATCTTTGGGTCCGACACGGATAGCATGGGTTGGTGCAGGCGAGCTATCCTCCGGATGGCAGTGCCGATGTCGGATAGTGATATCTGTTGGGAGGCGGATGGGCGATCGAGCAGCGTTACTGCTGGGTAGCGCCGGGTGGGAGTTAAGCGATGATTGCGCTTCTCAGGGTGTCTGTCGGTAGCGTCTAGGATACGTCCGTGGCGGGGCGGTTGTTGTTCGCTCGAAACACGTGCGGGCGCCCACGCGTCGATCTCGGCGAGGCACGTGGAAAGCTTGATGGCGGTTTTGGGCGCCCATCGTACTTTAAATACGCCGGTATCAGGGCCATTGTTCACCTTCTTTACGAAAACTTTTCATCTCTCCATAGTCGGAGAAAACTTTCGAACTCGAGAAGCTCTTGACCATCTTCGAATTGATGCCGGAAAAAAAAAGTAAGTATGTCTTCTTCCTCCTGTTCCAATTCCCTTCATACGTGTGCGGTCATCTCGCGGAAGTTTCGGGATGAACCGATCGTCTTCATCCCGGATAACGAAATCGAGGTTAGAGATTACCGTGCCGTACCTTGTCGGGTGAATCTAAAATGCTTAGCGCTAGGATTCCCGCAATATCGTCTGCGTGGGACTTGTTTACGGTCAGGGACGCAAAATCGTCTCTGACCTTTAGCGATATAGTAAAGGTAGGGAGGAATGCCGCATCATTAGACGCTTGTGGTGTGTTCCCACTGGTGATAGGCGGTAGCCCTCCAGGAGGGCTTCATAGCGGTGCACGTAGATGCGCGAGGCGGTCTTAGGTTCGCTTTGGCCCTATTTTTTTTGATTCGGAATATTTCCAAATTCCAATCATCGGTTACCGAACTCCATTAGATCAGTGGTCGAGATGGGGCTTTCCTGTTACGGCGTAGCGGAGGAATTCACCTTCGAGCTCCTGATGCGATTTTTTAGCGTCAAGTTCACGAGAGGGACGTACTATTTTTCTCCTCGTCAGCCGTTTAGGGTTAAGCAACCCTCGAAGTTGCAGCGGTGGCAGAATAAATTTTTCTTTTTGAGGGCCGAAGGGCATCCGACCTATGAATGGGGGTTGGGTACGATGAAGGATTTGAAATTGAAGCCCTCGGCCGTGAGGAAGAGCTCAATCGGCTCGGTGAAGTTTCATTAGATTCATCGAGGGCGACCTTAATAAGGCGGTTGGCGTGCATGGGTCGGAGGTCCCGGGGTGGGGTCCGTGGGTGAGGCACCTTCCTTCTTATTCCTAAATTCCGGTCTCGTTGTGTTAGCGTGGTCTTCTTACATCTTGCGGTGAAGCGATCACGAGAAGGAAGGCAAGGCGCTAGCCACTCCTCGCTCTGCTCCATCGGGCGGGAGTCTCCACCAAGAAAGAAGGCGGGCGAGGTGGACCTGCAAGCACTGTGGTAGTGGGCGCTGGCGATCTCTGCGGGTCCTCGGCCGATCCGGAGCTGGGCATGGAGATAGAGGCTCGCGGCGGTGAACCGCGCGAGGTGCCGATCTCAAACATCTTTGTTCCTTTCTAGGGTAGTGTCTCCCTTGTTATTCGCTCTTGGCCGTTTTGATTCTCGGGGCGTGCCCTTGGCGGCGGGTGAGTCGTCGCTGGTGGCGTCGTGGCCTCGGGTATGAGGAGGCTGGAAGGCGGCATTGCTTGAGTCCTCATTGGCTGCCGCGAGGCGAGGCAGGGTGGCCGTGAGGCAGGCGGAGCGAGGGCTTGCGAGGTTGCCACAGAAGAAGGGCCAGGGCTCTGCAGAGCTCTGCGGGTGCCGTGCCGAGGTGGAGGGTGCTCGGGAGGCGGCCGAGGCGGAGAGAAAACTTGATCAGACGAGTGCCTTTGGCGGGGCGAGGACAATGTTGAAGGCCTTCACCGCCAAGATTGTCGAGTCGAGACCTTCTCCGTCTTTATCTCCGATCGGCCGCCGTGATGAGGCCGCGGTGATATCTACCCACTGGAGAAGTTGGCGGCCGCGATGCCCGACTTTGATAAGGTCAGGCGGGTGGTCGAGGTGGACCCTGTGGCGGTGTACAAGATGCATGCGTGATAGCCGAGGCGGCCCCATTCCCTGTGGTGGAGGCTTTGGCTTGCTGACTCGCTCACGGCCGAGGCCGTGTCAATCTGAGGGTGGATGAAGATCACGAGCAGGAGCTTGCCGAGGTACGCGAAGCCATGTTGGTTGGGGAGGAGGGAGGAGGAGGAGCCGAGCTCGAGCTTCCAGGGGACGGTCGGCCATAGCAGTGCGGGGAGGGAGAAGCAACAAGAGAAACACGAGGTCGTGAATCCGGCAAGGAGGCCGAGGTCGTGAATCCGCCATGAGGTCGAGGTGGGCGGATGTAATAGGCTGATTTGCCGTGGTCGATGGGACCGGGGCCTTGTAAAAATTTCGATTATGAATGAAAGCATTCTGATTACGAAATGTGTGTTGTCTTTTACTTTAGCACTGATTCTCAATACGTCGGGCTTGATCATTGTCTGTGACCAAATTGAAAGAACTGAGGTGCCTTAGCCGGAAGGACGAAGAGGTGCTCGAGGAGGGCCGTCTGCGGTGACCCAGTTTTGGTCGACATGGATGTCGGCTCGGCGTCGTCTACCGGCCGAAGAAGAAGTTGGGCGAGGCTGATCGGGAAGTGGCCCGCCTCCCGGCCGAGCGAGGCCCTAAAGTTGAGGATCGCGGGACGGAGTCGAGGCGGACTCGTCTCGCCGACGCTATCGAGGCGTTTGATGCGGTGTGAGGCGACTCGAACCGATGCGCGAGAGGCTAGCTCGGGTGTCGGAGGAGCATCGGAGTCTGAGAGGCGATCCGCGGTGGTGGGACTACCATATCCAAGTTGACGACCGAGTTCGAGCTTCTTGGCGAGAGGGTATGGTCTTTGAGGATGAGGAGGCCCCAACAAGAAGTTGAAAGCCCGTGTCAACTCCGTCGTGAAGTATATGGAGATGTATGACATCGTCCAGAACGACGCATGCCCCGCCCGGCGGCGAGGCCACGCGGGCTCCGTGACCGATCATAAAAGAACCCGCGGAGGGCGGCTACTCGATCATGCCAAGTGCTCCGGTTGATGGGTCGGTGGGGCGGATCATTCGAGGCGATCCTGCAGGGAGGCGGACGGCCACCGAGGACCTCGGTCGGCGGGTAGGGGGCGAGTCGTACTCCGGCCCGGTGTCGGTGGGGGTCGGGCGTGACCTCGGGTGCGTCCCCACTCCGGAATGCCCAGTTGGCGCTGCGCCACAGAAGTGTCCGGGTGGGTGAAGGTGACCACAGGTGAAACTTGTCGGGCTGCCCCGAGGCCCGTTCCGGCGCCGGGAGTAGGCCGTGGTGATTCCGGCCTTATCGAGTGGGTTGAAGGCACCGAGTTCGTTCCAGGCATACACCGTCGGCCTGGAGATTTTGTACAAAATTGGTGCGGCTTGGCGGTCTGGCGGGCGGAGCCCTAAGCCCGAATGAGGGTTGTGTATAGTATAGGACTTTGTATGTAGATATAAATGTATTTAGACTCGTTTCGAAGTGTATATTTTCCCCCTTGAGAGGTACAAACATAGCTTAGGACTTCGTTTTGGTCGTAAATGTATTTATACTATATACAGAAGTGTATATTTTCCCAAATAAAGGGGTATAAACGAGCTCGGAAGCCGGTTGACTTGTATATGGCTTGGTACTCGGTTTTAGTCGTTAATGCATTTAGACTTTGTGGAGTGCATATCTTCCCAAATAAAGGGGTATAAGTTGGCGAGATCGGTGCGGATGTCGGCGTGCGTGTGAGCGTCCAACAATGGGTGTCTGTATGCTTTGCATGTAGGCGTCCAACTTAATGGGTAGTATGTATCGTACTCTACTTAGTGGGTTTGTCATCTTCGTAGTGGCCCCTTTTGAAGGTTAATTGTAGTTTATCCGAATGGATGTTCACATAGATGTAAGGCGAAGCAGTGAAATACTCATTAGAAAACAAACGTTTCATTAAATAAGTGAACAAAGATCGCACATCGGTCAAAACAATGGGAGGGCGACATATTGCCGATCGAAATCAAAGCTATGTAAAATACCTCTTTAGATGAGCTATGTGCGGGTTCGGGAATAAGTGCTCGGAGAGGTGAGCAAGCTTATAGGCCCCTTTGTCGAGGTCTCATGAGCAGCGGTATGGTCCTTCCCATGTCGGATCTAGCTTGTTAAGGCGCTTGGCTCGGTGGCTTCATTATTCCAGACGGGCGGTCGCTTACTTGGGTGTGGAGGCCTCCTCTCTTGTTGTAATGTGCGACACAGCTCTTGTGCCAACCGTTTATGAAGGCCAGCTCGCTCTCCTCCAGGCGTCGAGGTTGACTCGTATGTCTTCCTCGTTGTCCTCACGGTTGAAGTGAAGAGCGCGGGCTCGGTGCACCGATCTCGGCAAGATATGGCGGCCCGGTGCCGTGAACCGGTGAAGGCGTTTCCGTCGAAGTCCGGTGTAGTTACGTAGGACGAGAGGACTTGAGGAGGTTCTCGACCCGATCGCCTTTAGCCGGTCTAGCCTCTTTTCACCCCATGCGATCGTGTGGTTCATTACTTGGTCCGACCGTTCGACGTGGGGTGCGCAACCGAGGTGAGCTGTTGTGCGATCCGGAGCTCTTCACGCATTCCTTGAAATTTTATCAACGAGGCGGGTGCCGTTGTCCGAGACGAGAATATGCGGTATGCGAAGCGGCGACTATATTCTTCCACACGAAGGTCAGAATCATACGCTTGTGAGGCTCGAAAGTGGCTCGGCCTCGACCCGTTTGTGAAGTAGTCTATAGCTACGACTAAGTATCGGCGACACGGTGCACAGTCGAACGGACCAACGATGTCGATCCCCCACTGCATGAAAGGCCACGGACTCTGCAGGCTGCTTAGATCGGTCTGAGGAAGCTTTTTGACCGCGGAGTGAATCTGGCACTTCGGGCACTTTTTGACGAGCTCGGCCGAATCTTGAATGAGGGTAGGCCAGTAGTATCCTGACCTCAGTGTTTTCTTTGAGAGAGCTCGCGATCCGATGTGGCTTCCGCAAGATCCTCTGTGAATCTCGTTGAGTACGTAGTAAACTCTTACGGCCCGAGGCACCTCGGGGAGGGTTGAAGGTAAGACTTCAGAGAGAAACCCCTCATGCATGAGATACTTACAGGATTTCGCCATCATTTTTGGCTTGAGCCGATCTTGAGGTAGTCGCCGTCTTCGAGATAGGCCTTCATGGGAGACATCGGTTGGCTCTATCTCGGTGATGATGCCGGCGTGGGACTCGCGACGCACGGAATGGACCTCACTCCACCGGTGGACTTGTTGACGACGCAACTAACTTGCCGAGGGCGTCGGCTCGGCTATTTTCCTCGGGGATCAGGTGAATCTTGAAGTACACGAGGGAGGTCGGCATCTCCTTTGCCTTCTCGGTATTGTTTCATTCGGTCCTTCTTGGCCTCGTATTTGCCTAACACAGTTCACCACGACACAGGAATCCCGAAGATTTGGATCTTGTCAATCCAGTTCCTTAGCGGCGGAGTCCGGAGATCAGGGCCTCGTACTCCACCTCGTTGTTGGTGGTCGGGAAGGTAAACCGGAGGGCGTAGGTGACTTCTTGCTTATCTGGGCCGAGGAGGAGGATGCCCGCTCCGCTGCCCGTTTTGCATGAAGCTCCATCCACGTACATCTGCCAGCAATTATCAGGTGGGTTGGGGTCGGGTTCCTCCGTGCAGGGGGTCGGAATGACCGAGGCGGAGGCATTGGAGGAGCCAATCTTAGCGGTTGGACCGGGCTCGGCAAACTTGGCTTCTACCAGGAAATCCGCGAGAGCTTGCCCCTTTATGGCCGGTCTGGGGGAGTATGAGATATCGTGCTCGCCGAGCTCTAGTGCCCACTGCTATCGTCCGGATATTCGGGTTTTGACAAGACTTGTCTCGGGGGTAAGTCGGTCGAGACGGATGGAGTGAGCAAAGTAGGGTCGGAGTCGTCGCTTGGCATTCACCGGTGCGATCTACCTTTTGAGGCGGTGTACCTTGTCTCCGGTCCTTTGAGTGATCGGTGATGAAGTAGATAGGAAGCTGCCGTCAGACCTCGTCCACTTTGATCACACTGATTGCCTCGTCCGAGGCGGCAATCTGAGGAGAGGAGTTCGCCTTCTTTGGGGCGGTCAAGGTGAGCAGGTCGGCGAGGTACTCTTTAGGCGTGAAGGCGGCGTGGTGCTCTTCCCTTGAGCGAAGTCCGAGCCTTCCTTAAGATCTTAAAGAAGGGAGCTGCTTCTGCAGGCCGGGAGAGGAACTCTTGAGGCGGTCGGGGCACCGGTGAGTTTGTGGACCTCGCGGATGGTTTTGGCACTTGCATGTCGAGCACCGCCTTTACCTTGGTGGGGTTCGCTTTAAGCCTTCTTGGGAAACCTAGCACCTAAGAACTTCCCGTTTTCACAATGAGCGTGCATTTTGGGGGTTAAGTTTGAGGTTGGCCGACTGAGGAGGCTGGAGGATGGTTACGAGGTCGTCGGCGCGACTTCGATCTTTTGGCTCTTGACTACGATGTCGTCGGCGTAGACCTCGACGATCTTCCCTATGTGATCCACGAATATCGTGTCTACCATCCTTTGGTAGGTTGCTCGGCGTTTTCGGGCGAAGGCATCTTTCGGTATCACGAAGACAAAGGCGATTATGAACGCCGTTTAGGGCATCCTCTGGGCTCATCAGGACTTGGTGGTACCCTTTGTACAGGTCCAGGAAGCTGAACATCTCGTGGCCCACCAATGCCTCCACCTTCTTGTCGATGTCGGGATGGGATAGCAATCTTTTGGGCAGTGCTTGTTGAGGTCGGTGTAATCGCCGCATACGCGCCATCCTCCCTGGATTTCGAACCACGACGGGATTGGCCATCCAGGTCGGGTATTTGACTTCGAACAGGATCTTGGCCTTCTGAAGCTGAGTCACCTCGTCCCTTATGACCTGGCTGCGCTCCGCTGACACCCTTTTTTTCCGCGGATGGCTTGGTTGCGGGTCTATATTGAGGCGATGGGTTATGAGTTCGGCGGCACTCCGGTCGTCTCGGCGGGGACCATGCGAAGACGATCCTGTCTCCCTCGAGCTGCTCGGCGCTTTGCGAACATTATTTGGGCCACAGTTGCCGACCTTGACAACTTTGGATGGGTCGTCGTCGTGAGTGAATGTTCTCGGTCAGTCGTCGAGGCGGCGGCCGGGGGATCTCAGAATTGCTATGCTGCGGCGAGGCTACGTCCGGGTTGAGACTCGCGGGCATTCTTTCTTGTCGTTTGGTCACCCACGGATGCTAAGCACTCCCACCGGGGTGGGAATCTTGACGGTGAGGTGGTAGACGAACAGACGGCCTTGGTGGCGTCTGACCAATCTCCCTGGGATGATGTTATACGGAGGGAGCTCGGAATAGGAAGAACCGAATGGCCTTGGTGGCCGACACGGGGCTCGCCCTACCGTAACCGGAAGGTAATGACCCCCGGGTGGGCTGCCTCTTGAGTGAAGCTCCTCATGGCGGGAGGTCTGGGAAGTACTGAATACCTCAGACCTCAAGCTTATCTGGCAGCTCGGAAGATGATCTTGATGGAGCTCCGATGTCGATATAGACCGGTGGGCGTTCTTGTTGCCCACCACGGCCTGTATGGTGATGGCGTCCAGTGCGGCATGATCTTGGGCACGGGTCCTCCTTGGAGAACGTTATGTTCTCACCGTCTGAGTCGCTTGTTCTTGGCTCCTCGGTGGCCGCCTCGAGCCGCTCTTCAACACGCCTCGTCGCCCGATTAGCGCCCGGTTATTACATATACTGCTCCATGACATTGGGACCTTCGTCCTCGTCGTCCTCGGGTTGGGTCGTTGTTGAGGTCGGCCGCGCTTTTTCCGCCTCCGTTCCTTTTGCGCTTTTTATTCCCGGCCGGTCGGCCGAGTGCTTCTTGATGCCCTTCTCGACGAGCTCGTCAATCTGCGAGCTCAGTTTCTGACTCCTCGATGTCGTGACCGTACCCTCGGTGGTAGTCACAATACTTTTCCGCTTCTTTTGGACCCTCCTTCATGGGAGGGTTTAGGAAGAGCTCGGCGTGGGCTCAAATATCTACGCCCTCGACTTGAGCGGCGAGGTGCGTGGTTGCCGTGGTTTGGCCGAGGTCGAGCTGGACTCCATCGGCCCTTCGGATTCTCTCGGCGTTCGCGAGGCGCTTCGCCCTGGTCGTCGGCTTTTCCTTTCAGCCCTCTGCTCGTCCCAGACCTCCATCTTCTTCCGGTCTGATTCGTCTCCCTTGGCGAAGTTGTCGACTGTGGTCGAGGCGGCTGGCCGTCTTGACTTCTCCACGGTGATCTCTTTGTTCGTGGCGGGTCGGATCCTCGTTCTTGAGCGCGTTGATGATGTAGAGTCGTTGCTCTCATCGATTTTCGGGGACTCTGGGCGAACCTCGAGGCGCGATGCGGCGTTGTTCGTCCGTCCTTGGCGGTCGTGGCGGTCGGACGCGGGTTGCTAGGCGGCATCTTACGGTAGAAGCGCCATTTGAACCGATCCATGAGATCACAGGCGATACGTTATTTTGGCGGAGTGAGGTGAACCAACGTCAGGCGTTGGAGATTAGCACCTCGGGAAGATCTTGCACATGTGGAAGTCCTCCATTCCACGGTTCGCCATATTGGTGGTGTAGGCGAAGGAAGTGGAGGATCTCCAAGACCATCGTAGGGCGCGATGTTGGGCGCCCGTATCGTGAGGCGGCGTGTCGAATTTCTCTAAAGAAGGGAGATGATTCTCCGTGTCGGTCGAACCAGGAGATCGTTACCATCTCTCTCGGGGTGTGGGGACCGATAGCGACGCGCTGTCGTCTCCTCGAGAGGAGTTAATTGCGTCTCTCTCGCCTCGTCCCGCTCTTTCCCGGGGTGGAATTCCGAGGCGGCGGCGGGTGCTGTTGGCGAAGGTTGCGACCACTTTGGCGGGAAGCGGCTCCTCGCGGCTGGCGGCGACGCGTTCTCGGCTGTCATGCCGAAGGTGGCGTTAGCGGATCGATGGGGTGAACGACCTCGGCGCCGGCGGCCTGCGGCTCGGGCTCGAGAGGTGCCGCTCCATTCGTCCTTTGGCGGAGGAAGCCACAGGCGGCCGAGGTTTGCGTTGAGGAACTTCGGACAGCTCGGCCGAGGGCCTCATGGGACGAATAAGCTATTTGTTCATCCTCGTTGAGGTCGGCATCCTCCCCACGTTAGGGAGGCGGTCACGAGGTGTATGGAGCGTTTTCATGTTGCCCTCGAGTGTGGCGCTTTGTGGCGTCGGCGATCTCCTTCCCGCGACGAAAGTGACCGCTGGGTCGTCCTCGGCGAGGTTGTTGCCGATGTGGGCGGCGGTTGTGCGTGTTCTTGCCATTGATTTGTAGGGACGGTGAAGCTTTTTGTTCGGCGGTTCCCACGAGGCGCGCCAATGATAAACCTAGCTATGTGGGATTTATTGTAGCGATAAAGAACGCCAAGACTTTTACGTGGTTCGATCGTTAATGAGATCTCGTCTACGGAGAGTGATTCCTCAATACTTTCACTAGAGTTTTAGTGCAGAGTATCGATTACAAGCCTTTTGTGTTCGAAGAAATTGCCAACCCTTCTATTGTCAATTTTCCTTCTATTTATACCATCCTCAACCTGCAACTGAAGGCGTGCTCAACCCCTCCATTGGTCGTGACTCTTCCTCTGGCGTGCTCTCCATTGGCCGGAGCAGGGACGCTTCGCCTTACGTGCGCCACGTGGAGGGTGGCGCCTGACTCTGGTTCTGGGGCGCGTCCTCCATTGGCCGAGCCAGGGGTGCAAGCCACGTGGAGGGTGGCGTCTGGCTTTTGGTTCTGGGGCTAGGGTTTTGGGAGCTGATTAGGGCTAGCCTTGGGCTCAACCGCGTGGGCCCGCTACCAACGTCAGGCCCAGCTCGTTTGGGCCTGTTAGTGGGCCTAGCTGGTTGGGCCATATCCGTCACATAACGCATCGTATAATGACTAGATTGTAGAAGAGACTAATGTTTTCTCAATGAGCGGCAAGAGCGTAGAGGTGGTGAAAAATGTCGATCCTTAAAATGGATATTAAAATAGTTGAAAAATGGGAAAATTAAGTCTAAAATATACTCTCTTCGACTTCGTCCTTGAACAAGTGTTCTATTTCGAAATAAAATTTAGTGTCATATTTAAGAGTCCTATAGAAAAATGATGTCAAACTTCCCATTTTACCCTCATACTCAACGCAAATTCTTTAGTTGTTCGCTTTTCATTTTCCATGCAATAATTAAGGGTAAAAAGAGTAAATCTACACTTTCTTAATATACGATTCTTTACGGCAGGGGACACTTATTCGAGGACGGTGGGTAAGTAGCATTGCAAGAGCAGATTCAAGGAAATGATTATAGATTTAGAAACCGAGTGAACCCCAATTTATCAGCTTCTGAGCCCATAACTCCATCCTCATAAATCATGATAAGAAGCCTAAAGATTTCTTGTTCCGTGTTCTTCATCTATCTTGCTTTCCAGACATGCGTTATTTCCAGAAGAAATTAAGGATATCCTGTCTTAGTTCGCTGCCTACTGGTGTTAAATTCTATAACGATGTATTAAAGAACTCGATTATGAAGGTATTGACAATCCTCAATGATGGCGTTTATTGAAGGTATCGACAATCCTCGGTGATGGCATTAACATAATATAAACAGTTCGGTATATTATGAGAAGGACACCAAGTACAGTAAAACCTCAATAAATTAATACTCGATAAATTAATAATCTCTCTAAAATAATAAAATTTTCCGGTCCCGACTTGGGCCTTTGTAAAAAATCATCAATTTCGATAAGATAATAAAATAATAAGTTTTCGGAAAATCCATTTATAAATATTAGGTCCCATCAAAACTCTAAATTAATAATTCATAAATATTACAAAAATTATAAATATTATGGTAATTTGCTAACCTTGAGAAAATTGATGTTCAGGAGGGTGTTGAGGATACAAAAGTTTCATTGTCTCATTTGCTTTCTCCAAAATAAGATATCCGGTCATGTTGACTCGATCTTGGTACTGAAGAAACCATTCATAAAGAACATTCTCAATATCTGGATATTTCGCCGATTTGTGTCGCTTAATATCCCCACCCTTCTCAAAGTTGGCTGAAAGGTACTCTGATGATCTCTTGAGAGTGTTTGATATTGTACCTTGACTAACTTTCAAACGATATTTTTCTTCAACCCACTCTTGTAAATCTTTTTGAGTGCATGTGGGATGATCTCTCTTATACTCACATAATGCTTTACGCATTTGATCATTCATGGATGATTTTGTGATGCCTTTTAGATGAGAAGACATAGTTGGGACTTTGGTGTTATGAATTATTTTATTTCCATATAGAGATTTATATAGTATATGTTTCCTTTATGATGCATGAATATATTTAATTGACAATGAATTGATACATGTATGTATTTGTTAATTGTATACAATGAATTTATATTATACATGAATATATTAAAGTAGATACACAATGAATTGGTTGTTGATACATGAATATAATTAATTGAAACATAATAAATTCATTTATTTTCAATACATGTATCAAATTTGTGAATTTAAAAGTCTCTTTTAATTAATAAATTATTAATTTATCGATATATTAATATCTCTAAATTAATAAAATTTCATAGTCCCAAGGATATTAATTTATAGAGGTTTTCTGACAAACAAGTAGTTGGGAAAAGCTTACAGAAAAAACTTATGTTGAAAATCTCGAGAAGAGATTGTTTTGGGATCAGTTACTTGAACTCAGCTATCTATTTGTTGCTATGTGTTTGTGAATATTAAAGATTCAAAAGTTCAAGTGAAACCAGGATCGGATGAAGATGATCGACTAAAGCATCGGTAGAAGGGTTTGAATGATCCCCAATTCATATCTTGGCATTCTTCCAAAACCTCCTGCATAGTTGAAACAAGCTTTGTTGGCACAAAAAACATTCAGATTGAACTTTCAAACAGACATTAGGATCTGATAGGATACGGCCCAACTACTGTGCCCAAGCATCGGGCCCAATACAAGTAAGCGACATCAAGCTCGGCATGGACAAGTTCGCCCAAGAAGACTCCTAAAACCGATTGGGAGCGCAAGGCTCGGCCGTATCTAAAAGAATCTAATGGGAGAAGACTTAGAATCTAATGGAGAAGACTTTGAATCTAATGGGAGAAGACTTGAATCTAATGGGAGAAGACTTCAAATCTAATGAAAGAAGACTTGGTATCAGTCAAAATCAACTTGGTATCGTAATCGAGTCAAACTCAACTTGGTATCAGTCGAGTCGAACTCAACTTGGAGATATATAAATAGAGGCTAGAATAGAAGAGAAAGATCATCTACTCTGAGATCGATCACTTGATTCACACTCTTTGTAATCGCTTCTTACACTCTCAAATACACAAACACTCTCTTGTTCGTGGACGTAGATCTAATTCAAAGATCGAACCACGTAAATCCTGTGTTCTTCTCGCATTTATTTCCCTAACGAATTAAATCTTATCATTGGCGCAAATGCGTGGGAATGAACAAGAAAGCTTCGTTTTCTACAACCTAATGGCAAGAACTCGTGCAAGCGCTTAGCGCCGTCGGCGACGCGGGTAACAACGCGTTGAGGACGACCAGTGGTCACAGCGCCGTGGAAGCGGATTGCGGATGCCACCGGCGGACACACTCGATGGCTACATGGAGAACATTCCCATACACCCTCGGGATCGTTGCGCCCGACGAAGAGGAAAATGCCGACCTCAATCTTGGTGAGCAGGCGGTTCACCGATCTCGTGAGGACCTCGGGCGAATCGCGCCAACACGGCATGTAACTCATCGAGGAGGTATTTTACATTGCTTTGATTTCATATCGGCATCATGTTAACCTCCTTTATTTTTTTTCCGAAGTGCGATGTCATTTACTTTATCAATAAAACATTTGTTTTACTAACAAGTACATCACTTCGTCATCTTATATCTATGTGAACATCCATTCGGATACACGCATTTACCTTCAAAAGGGGCGCCCTTGCGAAGAGAGCATCTGATTACTCATTCATTTGAAACATCTACATGCCGGCGACATCCAAATCGGATCTCGTACACGCAAGGCATCAGACTACTCATTAAATTGAGCGTCTACATGCTCGCATACAGGTTACTCATTAATTTGAAACACCTACATGCCAACGACGTCCAAATCGGATCCCGTGCACGCAAGGCATCTGTGTTACTCATTCATTTGAAACACCTACATGCCAACGGCGTCGGGTCGGATCTCGTACAAATTACACCCTTTATTTGGGAAAATATACACTTGGAGCGAGTCTAAATACATTTACGACCAAAACAAAGTCTAGCTATGTTAGTACCTCTCGAGGGAAAATATACACTTGAACGAGTCTAAATACATTTACGACCAAAATGAAGTCTAAGCTATGTTAGTACCTCTCGAGGGAAAATATACATACATATCTGATCTAAATACATTTACGACCAAAGCGAAGTCTAAGCTATGTTTGAACCTCTCGAGGAAACATACACTTGGGACGAGTCTAAATACATTTACGACTACATACAAAGTCTAGCTATATACAACTTATTCGGGCTTCCGAGCTCCCTCGCCACGAATCATGAAGCTACACGATTCGAACAAAATCTCGGGTCGGCGATAAATACCCGGACGAACTTGGTACCTCCTATTCGATCGGCGTCGTCACAACCCACTCGGAGGTTCTTTGAGCGGCCGCGATCTTAGGCGGGTCGAACTCCGGCCTCCTCAGGGGCGACCTCGCCTCGGTGCCCGCCACCTCGGCCTCTCGATGCAGCTTCCGCCTCGGTCCTCCGCAGGACGACCTCGCCTCGGCCCTCACCACCCCGGCTTTCATCACCTCGGCCTCCATCGGAGCCCCGGCCTCCTTCTTCGCCGCATCCCGAGCCTTCACCTCGGCCAAGACCTCGACACGAAGTTACATATTCAACTTCGGTAAGGTGAAGCCAAGCGACAGAAGACTTTGGCATAACGCCTCGTCAGGTGAAGCCATCCCAAAGACTTCGACATAACACCTCGTCAGGTGAAGTCAGTCAGAGGACCTCGGCATAACGCCTCGTCAGGTTGAAGTCAGTCAGAAGACCTCGGCTTAACGCCTCGTCAGGTGAAGCCAGTCAGAAGACCTCGGCTTAACGCCTCGTCAGGTGAAGCCAGTCAGAAGACCTCGGCAACGCGCCGTCGGTGAAGCCGGTCGAAGACCTCGGCTTAACGCCTCGTCGGTGAAGCCGGAAGAAGACCTCGCTAACGCCCGTCGGGTGAAGCGGTCGAAGACCTCGGCATAACGCCTCGTTAGGTGAAGCGAACACCTCGGCAAGAGATACAAACAAGACACGTGACCTCGGCAGCGCCTCGCAAGCACGGCATACGATATCGACGTCGGAAGCATTGACACGCACAAAGTCGGGCCCGAGAGAATAATGTCACAGATCGTTCACGCCCGCCGTCATAAACAACCCCAATCCGGACGACCTCGCCTGCGTCTTTTGGGGGTTGTGATAGGATCTGCCCAACTATCGTGCCCAAGCATCGGGCCCAATACAAGTAAGCGACATCAAGCTCGGCTGGACAAGTTCGACTAAGAAGACCCTAAAACCGGTGGGAACGCGAAGGCTCGGCCATATCTAAAAGAATCCTAATGGGAGAAGACTTAGAATCTAATGGGAGAAGACTTTGAATCCTAATGGGAGAAGACTTGAATCTAATGGGAGAAGACTTCAAATCTAATGAAAGAAGACTTGGTATCAGAGTCAAAATCAACTTGGTATCAGAATCAGAGTCAAACTCAACTTGATATCAGTCGAGTCGAACTCAACTTGGAGATATATAAATAGAGGCTAGAATAGAGAAAGATCATCTACTACGAGATCGATCACTTGATTCACACTCTTTGTAATCGCTTTACACTCTCAAATACACAAACACTCTCTTGTTCCGTGGACGTAGATCTAATTCAAAGATCGAACCACGTAAATCCCTTGTGTTCTTCTCGCATTTATTTCCCTAACGAAATTAAACCTTATCAGGATCAGATTAGACGAGGATGAGATGAGGTAGCATATTTTGAAAACAATGCCTTGTGAAGTAAACCCAATACATTTCATGATACAAATTCTAATATACTAAAATATTCTTTGAATTTAGTTTCTCATCTGCATTTATTTACTTGATTCTCAAATAGGCTTTTATATTTATTAGTTAATAACAATTTTAAAAGCAAAAAGCACCCATGTGTTAATTTAAACGCCCTCGTGGTGTAGTAACTGCAGAACAAAAACACCTAATAAGTTCTTGAAAATCCATGATATGAAGTTTCTATAAGAAACTTATCAGTTATCACTAACAACTTAGCTCCCAGAACCTTAATTTTTGCATGCATAGTTTGCATCAGGTAACTGTTTGCTCTTGCCGGTAATGAGCTGATATACTGAAAGAAGGTTGGTACATTCAGGCCTCTCAGGATTATCGAACTCCAACCTGAAAAAATTTCTAACAGGCAGATATTAGAAGATTAGAGCTTAGTAACTATGTCGTACATGCACTCACACATACACAAAGAAGAAAAGGAGTGAAGAGTACAAAAGTAAATTTCATGCAAAACAAGCTTCAACACAGAAGTATCCAGATTGAGCAAAACAGGATTTAACCTAGGAAATGAGTCGGTCTTGCAACGTTTTACTTTGTTTGCAATTGCCTGAAAAACCATCGAAGAAGTGATTTTAGGATATGGGAAGATAACAAGGCTGTAGCAACTTGCTAATACCAACATATTTCAAGCAGAAAGAAATGAGCAGAGCCTGACATATCTCATTGACAACCATGGCACAATCTATAGGAGTATGAAGCGGATGATCTTAACAGCAAGTGTTGATTTAGCTTTCCAAATTTTTGACTGACCACCCTTACGTATGCTCTCCCTCTTGGTTTGAAACAAAGGGGGGAAAAAGGAGACAGGGATGTTTTCAGTTTTCCACCGTGTCCAATGGTAAGAAAACCAATTACATACCAGTAACATTTCCTTCCCTATTTCAGTCTTTTAGCCAATTGAAGTGTGCATGTTCATGTTACAAATGAGTCCAAGCAAAAGTGTTGCCTCATGCCTTTTGTCATTATTGACTTCACTTGCTTCACCTAAAAAAGATGCCATAAACTAGAGATATATACGGAAAATCATTAAATAGAAATGTTCATACTCACATCTTTTGAATCAAGCAAATTGATTCGTGATTGATCAGAAGGAGCGGATTTTGACATCTACATAAAAGAAGGGTATAAGTAACAAAAGAGGGTAAATACCTAATTACTATAAAACATTCAGAAGTCTTCAACTACATTTTTGTTATGTTAATTTTTTTTGTATAAGCTGCAGTTATCGTAAAACTTGTAATAAGTTTATATCAAAAATGATCCCCGAGTTATGTGAAATCATAACCTTGGAAAGACCATCAGTGAGGGACATCACACGAGCTCCAGTAGGTGGAATAAGGGGTTCAGGAACCTATATCCATTACATAATTAAAGCACAAGTTAATCCAGTCTCCAAATTAATATGTTTTCCAGAAGTTTATTGCATAACAACGAACTAAACGAACCTTAAAAATAGCATCACCTCGCCTGTGGGCAGAGAAAATTTGGTCAGACAAATCATTCAGATTTCCTAATGCCCCAAGTAGGAAAGACATAGAATAACAAGAAAAATCTTGGACAGAAGCTTACAACATAAAATGAAACTAAAAGTTTACTGCTCAATTATATATGAACTATAATGAGCCTTACCCTACTAGCTTTTTCCACTTTCTCCCTCCATATAGATAATTAACACGTTCAGCTAATTCTCGAGTCAGCTCTAGGTGTTGTTTCTGATCCTCGCCAACTGGAACAAAATCAGACTGCATGGGAATACAATACTTGTAAAATTGGCCCATTCAGCCAACAAAATACAGCCACAACCACATCAACGTGCAGGTATCTTATGGCAACTGTCATTTTTACCATATAATGTGAAAGACTTGCTACTCTCCCTAGTTCACTACTAGTATAGTGCACCAAAGCACTAGGCCCCCAAATCAAGAATAAATATTTAAAAATAAAGAAATGATAAGGACAGAATGAAAGAAAAGAAAGGATTACCTGATACAAGAGTATATCAGAAGCCATCAGCACTGGATAGGTTAGAAGGGCGACCCCAACATTTTCATTCCCTGCAAGCGAACATTAACAAGTATAACAGTGATAAAACTCTACTACTTCAGAATATAATTTCAAGTATTGTGATTAAAAGGATTACTAGTAGTGCAGATTTTTCTTCATTGAGAAGAATCACGACAGAGAGATTTCACTACGATGATTGAGAACTGTATTTTACCATTTCCACTTGCGGCTATAAATACACCAAGGAATTATATCTTGTATGAGCAAGAGGGAACTAATCGCACCAAATTTAAAGTACTAAATCAGCATGGATATGATGGTCAAATTAGCAGCTAAAACCTAGCAATCCAGGTCTATAAACAGCTAAGATAATCAGCATCATATCTAATAAATTCTCCTTCTAGTAGATTTAGAACTAAAAACATGAAAGAAGAATCTCAATTTATTGAAGTAGACATTTATCCTGACAGGACTGTATTTAACCTATGGAATTCAGTGTTCGCACTTAATATTTCAAGGAGGAACAAACCTAGAATGGCACATCAAGGATGTTGCTAGAGTATCGCTTGCCATCTTACCACTGTTTAATAGCCACAATTCACTCCCTCGCCCCCCCTCAAACGCACAGTTCCCTCAAAATAACTTCGAGTGCAATTTGGTGTTGTAAATAATATATAAAAGGATCGCTAGTAAGCATCTTAATCAATTAATTAACCATGTGAATGATACCCACACGAGGGAGATACATCTAAGACGGCATTCCCTGAGCATTCATGAAGAGGAAGAAAATGAAACTGCAACCCCAACCCCACCCACGACCCACCACACAACACATAAACTATCAAACAAACAAAATAACCAAAATCAATTAAAAATTATGGCAGCTCAAGGCACTTATGTAACATCACTAATGTGCATGTGTTGACAGGATATGTTAACAAGGTAAACATGAAACGAATAATCAGCTAAGCAACAAAACTCACCTCCTTCCGTGATTTTTCTCTAAACTGAATCATTTTATTCAGCCAACTAAACTCAGCAACCACATCAATTCTACATGAGCACGTACATGAGACTGCACAAAGACTGAGGCCTGAATTGGAAATAAGCAACAGAGTCATGCAAAGAATCTTCAAGTGATGAGCATCTATAATGACTAATCATGATGGGGCATAAGTAACTGGTAGACCTTGGAAGGATCCACACCACATGCTAAATAAAGAGCAGCAGTATCTTTGGTAGCTTTAGATAATTGTTGTGCATCATATGGCAAAGTTATCTGCAAGAAAAAGGTAAGACTGGTTTAATTAAGAACTACAAGAAATAATATAATCAAGATGATGTTTATTTGGTAGGTGGAAACTCAGGGATATACCTATCAGTTTAAAGTAAATCCACCACGTGTTAACCTATTTTAAATATCTAAATATCGTAAGTTTCAAAGCACTGTGTTTTAACAAAATTATTCATACAGGGAGCTATGATTCAGATGCCATGATACAAAATGTATGATACTCAATTCATGTAGGAAACTGAGCATACCGCATGGAGGTCCACAATGAAAAAGAGTGTCATATGCTTTCTGAAAAAAGCAAATTGAAGGTGAAACAACAGGGCAACAGCAGCTCTGACAAAAAAACTGCTAGAAATTGAATACAATACTATAATAAGAACAGGTCCGTAGCAGGCATGTAGATAATGGATACTCAAAACAGTGTTTCAAACAAAGCATGAGATTCTAATCGAGCTAGGGAAGTTGGTGACTGAATCATGTATGTGTACCCCAACCATATTAATGCTCCTACGTGAACCCAAACATACTAATCTGATCGAGCTATGGAAGTTTGTTCCTGTGATGGGATTGTTTACTACAGTATTTTAGTAGATTATAACATGCCCAACCATATACATTTTATACTATACCAAGTAGCCAATCATTCATGTCCTTTTACTGCTTGAAAAAACTATGGAAGCCTGCACATAGGCTAACAAGAAAATGGGCAATTATTGGATTAAATCCTAAACTATTTGGTTTGTCTCAAAAATGTAAACATTCAATAATATATATAAAAGACCCGAACTATCGATATTGTACCAAAAATGTCATCCCTAATGTTTTTGATTGACTGAAAATATTAATTGAGATTTTCATGTGGCAAAAACGACATAGTTTCCAAAGAATAATATTAAAAACTTTATGATGACTCTGTTTAGTCATCATTTTTTGTAAACACAAACATATTTGATGTTTATTTTGTTTTGGTTATTACTTGATGTACATCAGATGACGAATTTGATAGGAAGACAATAAATATGAATACATTTGATAATTTTTTTGGTAATTGTTGGTGAACATTCGATTGCATATGATATCTCTTTTTGCATAGTTAAGGTCATAAGGTGGTTTCTAAATATTATATTTATATTTTCTAGTTGTATCTATTTTGTTGATGTAGAATTTGAATGATTTTGCCTATTTATTCAAAGCTTTTGGAGAGCTATTATGAAGTATCATAAGTCTGATTAATAATATCTCTTGAAATTTTACTAAAATGATATTAGTATTTTGGACTTATTAGGTTATTTGATAGCACTTGCATTCTAGAAAGGTTTCGTGCCCTTCCTACTGCTGAAATTGATGTGAATGATTGTGACGACTCTTCAAATCCTATTCGGTCTGATTAGATGTCATTGAAAGGAATTTGTTCTCTCTTTGTTTTCTTTTCGGATTCCGAGGATGAGCGATCAATCTTGAATTGCAATTGGGTAGATGTTGGTACTCTGCATCTTCACGGAGAATTCAATTTCACCGGGTCCATGTCGGAGATAGCGGGGCAGTCGTTACCATTCGTCCCTTATCCAAGTAAAAATATCGTAGGTAGAGTAGCAAGCGGAGAAGCAATGACCACCCTTTCTTTCATGGACTTCAAGAGGAGTCCGTTGAGGATGAAATATGGACTTTACTTGAAAAGAAAGCACTGGACTTAATATGAACTTCATATCTTGTCTTGAGCTCTAAAGCAGGGGGTAAATAAAGTATTTCATGTCTCATTTTATCAGATAAAATATTGACTTTGATGGAACTAGAATTAGAATCATAATATTGTTCTACAACAAAAAAATCCAAATGAATTACTGAACAATGTTAAAACCCATTAGTTGTATTATGTTGTGTTTACAAATTTCTTGTCTCAAACTCCCAGTCTTTAAAAATCTTTACTTAGAAATTCTACATCTTTTTTTTGTCAATAATCCTTCATCAAGTCTCGTAAAATAACATTATGGTATGCTCAACGTAAAACTTACTTTTAATAATACTCATTAACCTACTGAAAGCATGAGCTCACTTTTGCCACATGGAAATCACAGTCGGCATTTCATTACTCAAAAACATTAGGGAAAATAATTTTGATACAATATCGATAGTTTGAATCTTTTATTGATATTATTAGAAATTTAGGATATATTTAGGACAAGTTAAATAGTTTAAGATTTAATCCGATAGTTGCCCCAAAAAAATCGTGATAAATGTCTTTTCATGTTTCCCCTCCCATGCCATCTTCCCATTTATAAGTAACATTAAATCTAAACTATGCCTATTTTATTTCCATCACGATGTAGGGACAGGAGATATCTAATTCAACTAAAAACCTTTTCTAAATGGTCGACAAAAAGTGAACCAGCAAGTCGATCCAATTTTTTATAGCGCCGAGATAATTGCCAAGATGTATGGATCCTGTGGGCTGAACGCCAGAGACTATTCTCTTCTTATTAAATGAGAAATTAATAAATGGTCATGGCATATGAAAATTTTCACATCAAGTAAAATGGTAATGCCATACAATTATTAAGTATCAACAGATACGAACAATTTCTCACATATCAGAGTCCTAATACACTTCATGAAGAAATGAACATCAAAACGAGTCTAAACATAAGTCATGTAAACAATAAGCAGTCTCAGCAGAGTTCCTTACAATTTGACAAACATCAATATCACCAAAGCATTCATCAAGGTGTATTACCAACCACATTACTTCTCAAACATCACAAATGTTACAATTATATACGCCTCAATCAATAAGAGAAATGCAACAATGCACTAACTCAAATGTACTGGAATTGTAATATCAAATTTCAAACACGAAAACTACATCTCTCAATTATAAGGCATGCATTGCTTAACAAACACAGTCAGAGCAAATCATTTCTCAAACAAATACTCAAAAGCTAGAAACATACTCAATTAACACCCAAAAAATGTCGCAAAAGTTCATACTTCACGGAGCTAGACGAAGTCTGCGAAGTGGAAACTCCGACAACGAGGCTGCAGAGGCAGCGCAGACTCTCGCCGATCCTCAGCCGCCATGCTGTGGACTCCACCAGCTCTGCTCAAACATTTGCCGAGATGAGCACCGAGCGGCCTGCTCAAAATTCCAAAAACAAAATTCGAACTACAATTACAATTGAGAAATTGAAGCAACGAAATGAAAGATGGAAATGTAGAGTTTAGAGAAGTCGAAGAGGAATATTGGAGGAAAGCTTTTATTATCTCTTTATTCTCATCAAGCCAACAACGTGTGTTTACAGCTTTTATTTATAGTGCTAGAAAAAGATAAAAGCTAACAATCTAATAACAGAATCTAATAACAAAAAGATAACAACTTTGTAACAACTAATTCCACGTGGCAGCGTCAGTTATCATCTCCATGCAACATGCAATGTGCATGTCTTCATTCAGCTTCAACACTGCATTAATATCCTGCATAGCTCTCAACCTGCTTGCATCCCTTGCATGGCCCTATGTCTTCGCATCTTCATCAACTCTATACCCCCCGACAAGCTGGGCATGGTGGATATCCACCATCCCAAGCTTGAGTAACAGTGAATGAAAACGAGGTCCAGCTAGAGCTTTGGTAAAAAGATCAGCAAGCTGGAGAGTGGTGGACAAATATGTAGGTAAAATGAAGCCAGCTTTGAATTGATCACGAGCAAAATGGCAGTCAATGTCGAGGTGTTTAGTTCTCTCATGGAAGACCTGATTTTTGGTGATATGTATCGCAGACTGATTATCGCAGTAAATAGGAATAGGCGTAGGAAGAACAATGGAGAAGTCATTGCACAGATAGGATAGCCAAAGCGCTTCGCGAACCATAGTACTAAGAGACCTATATTCTGCCTCTGCGGAAGAAACGGATACCGTGGTTTGCTTCTTGCAACGCAAGCAATCCCAAGAAACATCTGATAGCCGTTAAAGAACGCCGAGAGGCAAGACAAGGCCCAATCGGCATCACAAAACCTTTGAGAGTAAATGAGCTGAGCGAAGGAAAAATAGACCGAGTGAAGGACAACCCTTTAGATACCTCGAGCGTGAATGGCGGCTTCCCAATGATATTGACAAGGAGAGGAAACGGATTGACTTAGTTGTTGGGTAGCATAATTGATATCTGGTAGGGTAAGATTCAAATAAAGAAGCTTACCCACCAGTCTTCTATAGGAATCTGGATTTTCTAAAGAAGGGAAAACCGAACTGGATAACGAATGTCCACCGGGAAGGGTTGTATGGATGAGCGACATCCGAGAAGGCCAACCGAGTCAATGAGATCCAAAATGTATTTGCGTTGATTCAAAGAACTACGCATGACTCCACGAGCTATCTCCATTCCCAAAAATACTTAGCTAGGCCGAGATCCTTGATAGAGAATGCTTTGTCTAGATATCATTTTACTTCATTGATGAATGTCTCACTAGCACCGTAATCAATATGTCATCAACATATACAAGCAAACATAAACGACTCACTGAACCCTTGGTGAAAAGCGGTGATCATGTGGTGATTGGACAAAGCCAAAGTCGAACAACTTGAGACAAAACTCGCATTCCACTCCCTCGAGGCTGCTTCAATCTATATAGACTTACGGTTAATTCTGAGACATGTCCCCGCTTTGCCTTAGTGTAACCGGAGGTGGTGTCATGTATATCTCTTCATGAAGAAAACCGTGGAGAAATGCATTGTTCACATCCACTTGATGGATCGCCAATGATTAATCGTATGCCGCAATCGAAATCTCACGGTGACGAGCTTGGCAACGGTGAGAAAACTTCCGTATAGTCGATACCAAATTCTTGATTGTA
The DNA here is from genome assembly GCA_036937905.1 of Salvia rosmarinus. Classification (NCBI taxonomy): domain Eukaryota; kingdom Viridiplantae; phylum Streptophyta; class Magnoliopsida; order Lamiales; family Lamiaceae; genus Salvia; species Salvia rosmarinus. The sequence continues at coordinate 64,215,172 of CM072814.1, forward strand.
ACCCTTTGCAACTAAGGCGAGCCTTATACCTCTCAATGGTGCCATCAGACAAAGCTTAACTTTGTATACCCACTTACATCCAATGGGTTTCTTCCCATGTGGCAAATCCACAATAACCCATGTCTCATTGCTTTCAAAGCACCAAGTTCTCTTTCCATGGCGTGAACCTGCCCGCACTCAAGCTTCTTTTGATATGAGTTTGGCTCTTGAATATTATCAATCTTGATAAGGAATGCCGTATACTCGGTGTAAGGCAAGGATTCATGCAATAGGGAAAAGTAGGAAGATCCTTCGTAGAGCTTGAAGTAGTAACGTAGGAAGCAAGAAATTGCTGTCGAGCGTAATCATTTAGCCAAGAGAAGGCTTTCGATTCGGATCGTGTTTTGTGTGTTGGCTGAACAACTTCTACAACATCAGATACCTCGCGACTAAGAGGCAATGCAGAACTTATATCAGTGGGTTCATGAATCTCATCCAGACATACAGAAGGATACTCAGCAATTTTATCCACACCTATTTCTGAATAAAAACTGGAATCACCTGCATTAAAAGTGGAAGAACTCCGGAATGGATAATCATGAGGTATGAATTTGACATCCCTTCAAATGAATACATGAGAGTTATCCATATCAAATAATAAAAATTCCTTGTGAAATGCAGCATAACCCAAGAATATACACTTCAAGCACCTACTATCAATTTCGATTTATTTGGAGATGTATCAACAGCATAAACAAGACATCCGAATGGATATATGTTGTCACGAGAAGGTTCCTTCTCATATAGCAAAGCAAACGAGCATTTCCACTCTAATACTTGACTAGGCATTTGGTTTAATAACCATGTAGCCATAAGAAGAGCATAAGACCAGAATTTACGAGGGAGATGACTCTCAAACATCAACGCACGCGCAATTTGTAGCAAGCTTCTATGTCTACGTTCTACAATCCCATTTTGCTGCGGCGAATACACACATGTTCTTTGATGAATAATTCCATGACTCAACAACAAATCACTCATGGTTTTATTCACGAATTCTGATCCATTATCTGTGCGTATAAATTTAATGGTTCTTTCAAAATGAGTCTTCACCATTATAATAAATTGTTTCATCACAGAATGCACTTGATCTTTTGTTTTAATCAAGTATGTCCAAGTGACCCTACTATAGTCTTCCACCAATGTTACCATAAATCTAACATTGTCAACACATTCTTCATTATATGGTCCCCAAACATCAGCATGCACGATTTCAAATAAGAATATAGTTCTTCTATGGATAATGGGAAAATGTAATCTAGCTTGCTTGGATCGAGCACATACCTCACACGCCTTTAACAATTCAATGTCATCAGCTGAAATTTTACCTTTGAACGTTGCCATATGCTCCATTGTTTTTAGAGATGGATGTCCAAGCATCGCATGCCATTTCTTCACTTCTGATGTAGTGCTCATTGGCAAGGCATTACATATATTCTGCTTTCAAATAATGTACAGATTCCTCATGCCTTCTCCTATCCGCATTATGCAGTTGGAATCCATCATTTGATTAACACAATGTGAACCTAAAAACACACACCTAGCTGCATTCTCCTTTACCAACTGTGCAACAGATATTAGATTGTGTGTGAATGTAGGTACGAGAAGAACATTATGAAGCATAATACTCTGTTGATCTCAACATTTCCTGTGAATAACACCTCCTTAGTACTTCCATCTGGAAGATGTATTTTCTACGGCACTTCAAGTCTCTTTCTTGTTTTCATCAAGCTTTCATTACAGCAAATATGCGTACTTGCTCCTGAATCAACTATCCAGCTATCATTTTCCATTCCAACAAACGCATAGTGTCAATCAAATTCTTTGCACTGGTCTGCATTATTCTGCACCATATTGGCATTATAATCACCTTTGATTGATTCATCTTTTCATCATTCACTATCTTTCCCATGTACTTTGTCAACTCCTCATTTATTATCTTACCAATGATCATGTTGGATCCATCCTTATCTACAAAATTTTCTGACTCATCTTCTTTGTTGTTCAATGAATAGCCATCTGCAAAGTTCACCCGGTCTCCCTCGCGCATCATTCAATTTCTTGAACCAATCGAAAAACCGTGCGACTTGAAGCATTCTTTTCTTCATGTCCCACTCTATTGCAATGACTACAATATAAACTCATTTTTCTCTCTGTTTCGTCTCCTTTGAGCGAATAAACTTTTATAATGTTTGATCATTTATTATTGAATTGATATGCTGCATTCATAGCCATTGAGCTACTGGAATTAAAAGAATTATCCATTGATAATTTCTGTTCCTCTATTTGTAGAATCATCGAATATGTCTTATCTACATTTGGAAGAGGATCCAAAAACAAAATCTGGTTCCTTGTATTGTCATATCCATCATTCAACCCATTGAGAAATTGCATCAATTTATGGTTCTCTTCTCTTTCATTCGCTTTGTGACGTGCATCGCATTTCCAAACCAATGGCGGCAACACCATTTCAAGTTCACTCCACATCGTGACAAGCTTGTTAAAATAAACCATCACGCTTTGATTCTCTTGATTAAACACACTGATCTCTCTCGCATCAGGTGCTATTTTGGGACCGTTGCTTTTCCCAAATCTATGATTTAAAGCATCCCACAAATCCTTAGTATTATCAATATGCACGAATGAATCTGTAAGCTCCTTAGATATTGAGTTGATAATCCATGAAGATATCATGTAGTCCACCTTGATCCATGCTTTGTAGTGTGGTGAATTAAATGCATGTTTTAGTAAACTTCCATCCAAAAATTCAAGTTTACTCTTAGCTCCTAGAGCACGTCTTATAGATCTACTCCAATTCAAGAAGTTATTTCCATTTAATTGAAATGTGACCAGTTGCATACTCGGATTATCTCCATTATGCAACTGCAAGATTTCTCTAATCTGATGATCTTCCATTTGGTCAGTTTCTGTTCCTCTGTTCCTTCGAGTTATCACAGAGCTTGAGCTTCCTTCAGCTCTTTCTTCTTCCTCCTCCTCTTCTGCGTAAGCACCTTCTTCTTCAGCCAATAAATCCCATGCCAGCCTTCTATTCTTTACCATTCGTGTATTATGTATAATGATTCATCTAGCATGGCTCTGGCACCATGTAGAGTTTAGAGAAGTCGAAGAGGGAATATTGGAGGAAAGCTTTTATTATCTCTTTTATTCTCATCAAGCCAACAACGTGTGTTTACAGCTTTTATTTATAGTGCTAGAAAAAGATAAAATCTAATAACAGAAAGATAACAACTTTGTAACAACTAATTCCACGTGGCAGCGTCAGTTATCATCTCCATGCAACATGCAACGTGCATGTCTTCATTCAGCTTCAACACTGCATTAATATCCCGCATAGCTCGCAACCTGCTCGCATCCCTTGTATGGAACTATGTCTTCGCATCTTCATCAACTCTATAGGAAAAAGGAAACAATTACAATGAGACGATGGAACGCGGAGGAGTGTTGGAGAGGATTAGGAAGTGAGAGAAAATGGAGCGCCCCATTTCTGCTCCTGTTGCACTTTTGCGGTTTTTGTTTTCAATAAATAATATTTTATTTATAGTATTAGCAGTCGGATCCGGATTCTTGTACTCGGAACCATTTTGGGTGAGTATTCGTGCGATTCTGTTCGAAAAACTCAAAACTGATTTTTGATAAGTGCAAATCGAATCGTATTGAAATGGTCTTCCAAATTGAACTATAAGTTTTGGTTTGATTCGGTTTAGTTTAAACAAAATCGATTTTTCAAAATATTATAAAATATTTCTTAGGGATAAAATAAAAAAACAGTTATCGTGTTATAAGAAAAATAAAAATAAAAATTAGTTATGGTGTTATTACTTTTATATTTATAATTAAAAATATTAGAAAATATAGTTTATATAATATAAATAGGTATTATATTTCGGACGATTCGGGTTGAAAATCGAAATATAGTTTTAACGGACACGAACCAAATAAATTTTGGTTTCAAAATTTAAAATCGAACATGGTTTCTTGTAAAAATCGAATCAAACCACTAATTTCGATTCAATTGGTTTGATTTTTCTTATTTGTTTTGGTTTTGCTCACCGGTCACCCTAGTTGAGAGTAGCAAGCGGTCAGTTTCAAGTAATCAAACCGAATTTATCAATTAACCAATGAGTGAAATCGAAATCAAATCGATTTAAATTTCGATTAGTTAAAAATAATCAATTGTTACGGTACAATAAGCGATTAACTAAAAATCAAAATAAAATTAATTGATAATTAAAATAATTAAATAATAATTTTAAAATTGAAATTTATTAAAAATAATTACAAACACTAAAATTTATTAAAATAATAATTAAAATTAAGGTTCTATAATTATATTTTATTAAATAATAATTAAAATAATATTAAAAATGAAAATGATTTTTTTTTCAAATCTATCGGTACAGAACACCAAAATAATAACCTATTTTTTAATTTTTGGTCAATTAAAACCGATCAGTTTCCATTCGATCCAATTCTAATTGAGAATCGGATACCGTTTAGACAGTTGAACGTCTGGGCCTTCACGCCATTACATAGGCTTAGATATATTTGAATGGTTAGTCTGTTCAACATGTTTCGAGCTAAACGGGCTTACGAGCTAATTGGTTCTGTTTATTTTTCATAACTTTTTTTCTTTAAATGTCCAAATTTGTTATTTGTAAATCAATATATAATTAATATATAAATCTTTTTTTGACCCAAAGGCAAGTAAGATTATATTCATAGTCCGCAAAAAACCAATTACCTCGATCATTGGGAGAACCCAGACGACTACACAATCCTATTTCTTCAAGATTTAGCAATAATTGCTAATTTGCGCTAGCCATTTGCTGAAAATACATATAGAAAATATCCACAACAAAATCAACAGTCATCACATTCACCATCTCGATCATGTCATCCTTCAGCATGATATCTCGAGGTCTACGTCCGATAACGTCTTTGTTGTTGGAATAGAATTAGAATAAATAAATATATAAATCTAGATTTATAAAAATGCTAGTGCAATTCGAATTCATTCTTTAATGGTTTGTTATCCAGTTCTAGTCAAATAAGTCCACTCGTACAAATCTAATAAACTTGAGTTTGGTCATAATTAAAATAAGTTATAGATTTGATGAACACAAAATAAATTTGCTATATTTCTACTTAAATATCTCGTTCTATGAATTTAGATAAATGGATATGATATGAATCGGTGAGCAAAATGTCCAATAACCGAATTGTTAGAAGTCGGGTACTTAGAAATGCGAATATAACGTTTAAAGGAATGCTATGTATAACCGAGGCAAGAGTTAGACTCTTTCTCCATGAAGATAATATTGCTCGCTACGATTGCACGCGGTTCAACAACAATTATCTCCAAGATACAACGGTTTAACAAATACGAGTAGTTGCACTACTAGGCGTATTTCGGCGAACTACTAGATAGTCGGGACGAGAGAGGATTTTGAAGAATGAATGAGCAGTTGATTATCTTCGTTCGGTGTGTTTAATCATCTTCGCAGGTCCCTTTATAGCCCACGGTGCTGTTAGGTGAAGTGGTGCAAAGGCCCAGCTGGCGACCCGAACCGGTGCGTCGATCAAGGCCTATCGAGTTAGCCCGAACCGGCGTGATGGTTCGTCCATGCCGAGCCCAACCGCCCGCCACGTAGTCGAGTCCGACGTGTCGCCCGAGCCATCTCCGGTGCTATGTTGGCAAAACTTTTGGCTCCTCAAAGCTCCTCATGACGATGCGCGCGCGCGAAGTGCAAAGTCGCGCCTAAAGCGCCCAATGCGACAAGTGCGTGCTCGGACTCGGACTCTCGGACTCGGATGGTGCTTCGCACCATCCTCGTAGCATTGGGTTAGCCATAAAATAGCTAATTAAAACCCACTAGGGTGCACCATAGATGGTGCACACTGATTATTCCTTATTGATGTGAACTCGTTTATAAATAGCTTAGAGCTTCCTTATTTTCCAATGTGGGATGAAAACTTATTCCCACCATTAAGAAGCCATCTTTGTGCATTAATTGTTCATTCATCCCACAATGGATTTGAACACATAAATACACTAAATTGATCTACACAAAATGTAGATTCCAAATCTAAGCTCATATACAAATTTATTCCAACAATCCCCCACATGAATGACGATTAATGCAAATGCAAGTTTTATCAAAGTCCCGACGACCTATTATTGCATTAGGATAGGTAGTTGTTGGCTTTGAACCTTCCTTAGTATAGTGTTATCGGATTTACTCACTGCTCGGTGAACACGATGTCTTGAACCGACCAGTTTTTGTGTAAACCAAGACAATAACACATACACAATAATAGATACACTATCTTTCGTTCTCACGTTGTGTCCATTTTGGCCTTGGACCATATCTTGATTCATAAGTGTTATTTATTTGAAGCGGCCCACACTTCACACTTAGATAGGTGATCTCCTATGAAGAGTATCCTGCTCTACTCCACCAATAAGGCTATAGGAATCATTAAAAGTTCTTTAAAACTTACCCTTTACCACGAACTGCAGGGTTACACTTGAACAGCTACGAGAATGGATTTATTGAGATTTCAAGTGTATAACTTGAACCTTCATAACTTAGTTGTCTCTTTGAACCAAGTTTTTGGGATCTCCAATCATCATGGTTGAGTTACCATTATGAACGTTCTTTAAGCGTGATTTTAATCCCATTCCCTTCTCGCATTGTATAATTGATCACGATTAATACCTTTAGTAAGCGGATCCGCTATATTGTCTTTTGACCTTACATAGTCAATACACATTATACCAGTCGTGATCAATTGTCTAACGGTATTGTGTCTTCGACGAATGTGTCGAGACTTACCGTTATACATGCTACTCTTAGCTCTCCCTATGGCTGACATGCTATCACAATGCACCATAACGGGAGGTATGGGTTTTCCCAACAAGGAATATCTTCTAAGAAATTTCTTAACCATTCGAACTTCTTCATGACTTTATCTAAAGCAATGAATTGATTCCATTGTAGATCGAGCTATACAAGTTTGCTTAGAAGATTTCCATGACATCGCTCCTCCACCTATGGTGAACACGAATCCACTTGTGGATTTGGAGTCTTTGTATCGGATATCCAATTTGCATCACCGTATCCTTCCAAAGCAATTTGGATATCTTGTGTAGTGTAAACTATAGTTCAAAGTATGTTTTAAATACCTTAGAACTCTAGTTAATGCGGTCCGATGATCCTTGCTTGGATTACTTGTGAACCGACTCAACTTGCTAATTGAATATGCTATGTCGGGTCTTGTACAATTTGCTAAGTACATTAGACTTCAATGACCTAGCATAGTCCAATTGGGATATCGGGTCTCCTCGATTTTGGCTAAGTGTAGACTTAAATCAGCAGTGTCTTAGCGGAGGTAGATCATAAGCTTTGAATTTCTTAAGCACGTTCTCAACATAGTGAGATTGTGATAAGACAATTCCATCATGTGTTCTAGAAATTTTAATTCCTAGAATCACATCGACTATCCCCAAGTCTTTCATATCGAATGTTCTCTTCAACATTTCTTTAGTATTCATGATTATATCACGATTACTACCCATTATGAGCATGTCATCAACATAAAGACATACAATGACAAAATTATTGGATGTCCTTTAATGTAAACACATTTGTCGCATTCATTAATTTTGAATCCATTTGACATCATCACTTGGTCAAATTTCTCATGCCATTGTTTGGGTGCTTGTTTAAGTCCGTATAAAGACTTAACAAGTTTGCAAACTTTGTTTTCTTGTCCGGGATAACAAACCCTTGAGTTGTTCCATGTAAATTTCATCTTCTAAATCTCCATTTAGAAATGCCGTTTTACATCCATTTGATGTACTTCAAGATTATGCTGTGACTATAGCAAGTAGCGTTCTTATGGATGTAATCCTTGTAACGGTGAGTATGTATCAAAGTAGTCATACCTTCCTTTTGTTTGTAACCCTTGGCTACCAAGCGTGTTTTGTACTTATCAATAGTTCCATCGGCATTGAATTTTCTCTTTAAAATCCACTTGCATCCTAAAGGTTTACAACCGGAGAAAGGTCAGCGATTTCCCAGTGTGATTGTTTAAGATAGATTCAATTTCACTATTGATAGCTCTCTCCATAGATGACATCAGGACCGAGACAATGCTTCCTCGATTGTCTTAGGATCATCTTCCAACGAATAAACCACAAAGTGCGGACCAAAGAACTTTGCGGTTTTGTTCGTTTTCCTCGTCTTGGTGTAGGTGTTGGCTCAACATTTGGTCCGATATTTTACGACGAGTTTTCTTCATAAGTTCTCTTCTTAGAACTTGCGTCGTTCTTTTCTTTCTTGGGAAATATAGTTTCAAAAATGTAGCATTTCTTGATTCTATGATCATTCCCTCATGCATGTCGGGTATTTCCGACTTGTGTACCAAGCGATATGCGCTACTATTGTTTGCATATCAATGAAGATGCGATCAATAGTTTTAGGGCCTATCTTAACTTGTTTTGGTTTGGTACTTGACCTTTGCGAGACACCCCACACTTTCGTGTATTTGTAGGATGGTTTCTACCTTTCCATAATTCATATGGGTTTTATCTTGTTTCTTTTGGGGTAACTTGTTTAATATTTTATTTGCCGAAAGGATAGCTTCCCCCACATGTTATGTGATAAGCCGAGCTAATCAACATAGCATTCATCATTCCTTTAATGTTCTATTTTTCCGTTCGGCAATACCATTTGATTGTGGTGAGTAAGGTGCGTTGTTTGATGAATAATACCGTTTTCACGATAGAATTCTTCAAGCGGTGCAACATACTCGCCACCACGATCACCGAATCATCTTGATTTTGGTATTGAGTTGATTTTCAACTTCACTTTTGTAACTTTTGAAAGCTTGAATGCTTCGTCTTTGCTTCTCAAAAGATACACGTAACAAAATCTTGTGCAATCATCTATAAATGTTATAAAATAATTCTTTCCACCTCTAGTTTGCAAGTTTTAAATCACATAAGTCGGTGTGAATCAATTCTAGAGGTGTAGTTGATCTTTCCACCGAATGAAAAGGTTTCTTTGCCATTTTCGCTCAACACAAATTTCACATTTATTATGTTGATCAAAAGATATCTTTGCAATAGCTCTAAATTCACTAATCTTAGAGTGTATTTAAATTTGCATGTCCTAATCTATGATGCCATAAATTAGGAGACTCGATCACATATGCAACGTTTTCCTTTATTTCATCATTGGAGATGACATTGAGTGCGCTAAGCTTGAAAAGGCCATTATCTAGATAGCCTTTTCCTATAAAGTGACCATTTTGGTCATTACAACTTTGTCCGCTTCAAACACTAGTCTAAACCGACTTTGCTCAAAGCAGTAACCGGACACAAGATTCTTGCGATATCGGGAACATGCGACACGTTGGTCGGCGTCACTTTCAATCCAAGTCATCTTTAGCACAACTTTTCCCGTTCAGCGATCTTGGAAGCTGCGGAGTTGCCCATGTACAACTTCCTCTTTTCGGTGACGGGTTCATAGGTGGAGAACATTGACTTATCGGACAGATGTGCTTTGTAGCACCAAGATGTCAACCCACCACCCGGTTGGGTTGCCTACCATGTTGACTTCATCTACAACAGCAGATAAATCGAGTTCGGATAAGTCGAGGGTACCGTTTTTCCTCCGTCACGTTTGCTTGTTGATGACCATCTTTCTTCTTTGGTTTCAGACAATCCTTCGCCATGTGCGGGTTTGCCACAGTTGTAGCAATCTCCTTTGATCCTCTTTTGCTTCTTGGTCTTCCTTCTTCCCGTTGAACTTGCGTTTCTTGTTGTTGGTGCTCGACTCGGCTAGATTTTCCTTTGCCTCCATAGGCGATTTCTTCGCCATGTTGTCGGTTGCGGTTGTCTTCTTCGATCCTCAATCGTATAATAAGATCTTCAAGTCCCATCTCCTTGCGTTTGTGTTTGAGATAGTTCTTGAATTCTTTCCACATTGGTGGTAATTTCTCGATCATTGCGAACCTGAAATGATTGAGAAAGTTTCATACCTTGGCGAGAATATCGTGCGAGAATCAGCTGGAGTTCTTGCACTTGTTCAAGTCCGTCTTGCTATCCACCATTTTGTAATCTAGGAAGCGTCCGACGATAAACTTCTTTAGACCGACATCTTACGTCTTGTATTTTGTCTCTAAAGAGATCCATAGTTCCTTGACGTCTTGGCATTAGAGTAAACACTATAGAGTGTCGTCTAACCCATTGAGGATGTAATTGCGACACGAGAAAGTCGCTATGATGCCATGCATCTAACGCATGCGTTTTTGTTCATCGGTCTCATCTTCCTCCACGGTGGAGGTGACTCATTCAAGAAACGTGCCAAATTGAGAGTAGTCGGTGAAAAGCATTTTAGATTGCCAGCGTTTAAATTGAACACGAGAATTTTTCCGGCTTTTCGGCATGAGCAGGGGCATTCGAACGTTGCTTCGACTTGTCGCCATTTCCACGAATATTATCTTGCGATTGTTAGAAGTCGGTGCGTAGAAATGCGAATATAACGTTTAAAGGGAATGCTATGTATAGCCGAGGCAAGAGTTGACTCTTTCTCCGAAGATAATATTGCTCGCTACGGTGCACGCGGTTCAGCAACAATTATCTCCAAGATACAACGGTTTAACAAATACGAGTAGTTGCACTACTAGGCGTATTTCGGCGAACTACTAGATAGTCGGGACGAGAGAGGATTTTGAAGAATGAATGAGCATTGATTATCTTCGTTCGGTGTGTTTAATCATCTTCCGCGGGGTCCTTTTATAGCCCACGGTGCTGTTCGTGAAGTGGTGCGAAGGCCCAGCTAGCGACCCGAACCGGTCGTCAATCGAGGCCTATCGAGGTTAGCCCGAACCGGCGTGATGGTTCGTCCATGCACGAGCCAACCGCCCGCCACGTAGTCGAGTCCGGCGTGTCGCCCGAGCCGTCTCCGGTGCTATGTTGGCAAAACTTTTGGCTCCTCAAAGCTCCTCATGACGATGCGCGCGTGCGAAGTGCAAAGTGCGCCTCTAAAGCGCCCAATGCGACAAGTGCGTGCTCGGACTCGGACTCTCGGACTCGGATGGTGCCGCACCATCCTCGTAAGCATTGGGTTAGCCGTAAAATAGCTAATTAAAAACCCACTAGGGTGCACCATAGATGGTGCACTTGATTATTCCATATTGATGTGAACTCATTTATAAATAGCTTAGAGCTTCCTTATTTTCCAATGTGGGATAGAAAACTTATTCTCACCATTAAGAAGCCATCTTTGTGCATTAATTGTTCATTCATCCCACAATGGATTTGAACACATAAATACACTAAATTGATCTACACAAAATGTAGATTCCAAATCTAAGCTCATATACAAATTTATTCCAACACGAATAACCGAACCGAACCAAACGAAATATCTAATTTGGTTCGGGTAAATTAATTATTCGGACAATTCGGTTATAACCGAAATATATTTTGGTAGTATGGTTTTCGGTCGGGTATGAGTTTTTTTACCCTAATATCCGATACCCGAAATTTATATTTATATAATATAATAATATTATAATTAAAATAAATAGTTACCCTAAATTTGAACTTTAAATTTGGTATTTTGAGAAGATTGTAGTATTTTATGAATTTTTCAGTATTTGGTAATGTTTTTGAACTTTGAACTTATGAAGATTGTTGGTAATGAGTTGTTTAGTATTTGACAATGTTATTTATGAATATTGCAAACTAGTTATTTGTTGAGTATTAGAATATTTTTGTATGTTTTCTTTAAAATTCAAAATTAAGGAAAAATTCGGTTTTATCCGAATTATCCGAAATATCGAAATAATTTTCGGTTATTTTGGTTTAGTAACGAAATTATTTCGGTTTGGTTGGATATCATTTCTAAAATTTCGGTTATTTTAATTCGGATATTTTTTGACCATACCGACCAAATACAGAATACTCACCCTAGATATGATAATCAAAAGGAAATAAGTCAGTCTTAATCGGTTTACTAGCAAAACAGAATCTCAGTTATTTGATATCAATTCAAACTTGTTCGGTAATATAATATTTATTATACACGCAATGAATTAAATTCGTGCCTTATTTGTGTCAAAGTTAATTAAGAACAGCTAACGATGTTGTTCTTTCTATTATAGTTTTTTTATGTAACATTAGTTAATTCAGATAAACGAAACTCAATAATTTGATATTTGAAACACGCTATATCTATATATCGAATAATAATTTGGTTCGATTATCGATTTTTACTGAAACTAAATTGAATTGAAACAAAATTCAGTTTGTAATTTTCAACCCAAATCGATATCTTTTAACCTAAAGGTCGAACATAACATGAGCATTAAAACTTTATATTAAAATTATATAATCAACCAAATTTAAGAATATAAAATAAATTTATTGAATTAGCGGCAATATATCATATAACTATATCCATTTTATCAAAAATATCTTGAATTTTAAAAATATCACATTAATACTTAAATTATATTCCATCCATCTCATCCAAGACGGTTATTTCTTTAACTGACGGTTATTTAGAAGAATGATATAAAGTGATTGAAGTGATAAAAATAAGTAGGTCACAACTTTTGAAGAGATAATTATTTTCTAAAAAAGCAGATCATCTTGGGTGGACAACAAAAAGGAATCATGTCATCTTGGGTGGGACGGAAGGAGTACCAATTTTAAAAATACTCACTTTAAACCACAAGCAATTAATTTTGTATCAAAATATTCGCGTCCATTTTTCACTCTCGAAATTAGACAATGGATATCTTCTTTTCATCCGATGAACCACATTAAAATTTTGAAGCGGGAAAATCGATGCGAAATATTTGATACAAAATAATAGTTTGATATTCTGACGATATTCCTGAAAGTTCATGATATTTTTTTATAAAATATGTATAGTTTGGATTGATAGTTATATTTCTTAAAATTCAAAACATTTTTTTTATAAAAATGAATACAATTTGGGATTTAAAATGATATTTACTTATATTTTACCACTAATACTATTTCTGATATGATGCGTCCAATGTTGAACACACCCGAACATTGTTGCTAGCACCTAGGGCTGTGGAAACAGTTTTCGGTTATCGGTTAAAACCAAGCCGAATCGAAACTGCACCCTATTCAGTTAATCGAACATTGCATATCGGTTTGCGGGTGGTGAAATATTTTAACTCTTTTTTATTTTCAATTCACTGATAATCTAAGGTTAATAATCGAAAAACAATAAAACAATAAATATCTTAGGATTGTTCTGATGCGGAAAGCTTTGCAACTACAAGAAGACAAACTTATACCAAACATAGTTTACAGAAAGACCCAAGAACAACCTAACATTTTCTTCATATTTATTTTTTCTTAGTTCCAAGCATATTACAAATGTCGAGCACACAATTCAAGAAGAAAAATGAAGAAATTTCATGTGAAAACTTAAAAGTAGAGGAAGAAAAAGGTTATCAAATCTACACCTTTTTAATTGATTTCAGGATGCTCGCAAGTGGCTCTAGAAAGAGGTTGCTCACAACAAAAGAGCCATATTAATCAATAACAATATTCTGTAATAGAAAATTTTGATGAGAAAGGAAAAGACAAAAGACCAACAAAACAACTAACTGACAACACGAAGACATTCGGAGAATAAATTTTACCATGTTTGCAACTCCTTCTCAAACACCTAAGATATAGTCTTCCTTTCTTCACAAAATACTTCACTGGTGAAGTGTAAATCTCCCCATTGCTAAATACCCTAACAAATGAACGTAAGAGAATCAAAATAATCTAGCACATATGAGAATTATATGTATAATTATGTACATATATCAACTTATTATGAATTTGGTATGCATACTTATCACGAGAATCAGCTTTGATGGTATTGAGCTTACCCTGCCAATACATGCAAAAATATAGTAATAAATGAATAATAGTTCAAAATCAAGAGCATTAATTAATGTAGCGTGAAGTAGTAGATAAGATCATAAACTTTGCATTTCTCAATGATAGTTAGGAATGATGATTTTTCCTGCTTTAACATGGTTTCATTCCTTCAACTACTCCGTTAATCTATGGGAAGTGGTGAGAGATGGAGAGAAAATGAAGAATTTAGAGAGAGAGAGGGAAGGGGGGCTTTTAAGCGAGTTTAAAGTCGCGAATAGGGCGGGTCCAGAAATGTATGGGATGAGTGGAGGAAAATAGAAAGAAAAATATTTTCGATGGTTTTGGGGGGAAGTGAATTTGGGGAAAGAGCAGAAAATATTGATGTAGTGATTTCTCGGTGAAGCCTTATTTCAAAATCGAAATCAGAATTTTGTGTACAATTCTTTAATGTGCTCGACATAGGAGATGTGGGTGTCGGTAATTAATAATATTCAAAACTATTAAATAATTAATACATATTATTCATCATAATTTTAATCGACATTATTCATTAAAAAATATTTCTAAACTTAATCGAGATTAGTATTTATTTATATATTTGATTTTTTTCATATTTATATATATTTAAAATATATAGGGGATGGATCAAGTGAGAACTAATTTATTTTGAGAACTATACACAAATGTATAAAGTCGATGAACAAAATCTATAAAGTTGTGCACAACAAAACATTCTAAAAATGTTTAACAACAAAACAATTTTAGAAAGTTTTCGTTGTGCATAATTTTATATCGTTCTGTGCATCGTCTTCGTAAAAAAAATGTATTTCTCATTTGATCAATTCCCTATATATATATATATATATATATATATATATAGGGGTTGGATCCAGTGAGAACTCATCTTTTTGAGAACTTGAGAACTATGCACAAAGCGTATAAAATTGATGAATAAAACCCACAAAGTTGTGCATATGAAAACATTCTAAAATTGTTACCCAACAAAATAATTTTAGAAAGTGGATCAAATGAGAACCACATCTTTTTGATCAAATGAGAACCACGTCTTTTTATGACTCTGCGAACCATGCGTAAGGCGTTGAAAATGATGCACAAAGCGGTATAAAGTTGTGCATGCGAAAACTTTCTAAAATTATTTTGTTGTTCAACAATTTTAGAAAGTTTTCATTATGCACAACTTTATCTTATTTTGTGCATCATCTTCAACGTCTTATCATGGTTCTCAATTCTCAAAAGATGAGTTCTCTTGGATCCAACCCTATATATATATATATATATATATATATATATATAGGGAAGGGTTAACGTGAGAACCATTTTATTGTGAGAACATGAGAACTATGCACAAATGTATAAAATTGATGAATAAAACATATAAAGTTATGCATAACGAAAACTTTCTAAAATTATTTTGTTGGACAACAATTTTAGAAAGTTTTCGTTATGCACAACTTTCTACCATCTTGTGCATCATCTTCAACGTCTTATGCATGGTTCTTAGTTCTCACGTTAAAATTTGTTCTTATTTGAACCTCACTCTATATATATATGTGTGTGTGTGTGTGTGTGTTGTGTGTGTGTGTGTGTAAGGGATGAATCAATGAGAACCACGTCTTTGTTTGCGAACTCTGCGAACCATGCATAAGACGTTGAAGATGATGCACAAAACGGTATAAAGTTGTGCATAACGAAAACTTTCTAAAATTATTTTGTTGTACAACAATTTTATAATGTTTTCGTTATGCACAACTTTATAGGTTTTATTCATCAACTTTATACGTTTTGCATAGTTCTCAAGTTCTCATAAAGATGAGTTCTCCTGGATCAACCCTATATATATAATTATTTAAATTTTTTCTAGATTAACAACATTAGTAATATCTAAATATTAATATCGTTAATTGTGAAAATTTAAAAATTTTATAAAGGAACAATAATATAGGAAACTTCCATAAGAAGATTCAAGTACAAAAAATATAAAATTAAATTCGAAAATTTAATTTAAAAATATAAGTTGTCGATGATTTTTGGGGATGTCGACAGTCCATTGAGATTCGACATGTGCTTCATACCTTCTTTGGGAAACCATACACGATAGTGGGACCTATAGAGATGCTGAAGATGCGAAGATGTAATGAGCGAGCTGAAGTGAAGTGGAAGCGAAGTGAGGAGAAGTGGAAGCGAAGTGAGGAGAAGTGGAAGCGAAGTGGTGCGGTGAGGAAGTGATCTTGTGAGCGAGCTGAATGAAACATGCGTGTTGCATGTTGCGTGGAGATGATAACTGACGTTGCCACGTGGACTTGGTTGTTACAAATTTGTTATTAGATTCTGTTGTTAGTTTGTTAGCTTTTATCTTTTAGCAATATAATTAAAGGCTGTAAACAGATGTTTTAAGCTTGATGAGAATAAGAGAGAAAATATAATTTTTCCTCCAATATTTCTTCTTCGTTTTTCTCTAAATTCTACTTGGTATCAGAGCCATGCTAGATGAATCTTTATACATAATACACGAATGGTAAAGAACCGAAGGCTGGCATGGGAATTATTAGCTGAAGAAGAATAAGGTGCTCACGAAGAAGAGGAGCAAGAAGAGGAAAGAGTCGAAGGAAGTGTTGGATTTGTATACTGAAAGCAGTTTGGTTGAGCTTGTATACAATGTTTCCTGTTACCACTATTACAATCTCCTATCTGAATTGTTTACTTGATTGCATATGTATGTCCCTTTATCTCATATATAAGTTAGATCATACGAGTGTGTTGTAGATCACAGAAGTCTGTATGATTGGTCAAGCTTAATGAGATATAAAAAGTATCACAGCTGAGACAACTTGAGGACGAGTTGTCGGTATAAAGTGCATGTGTAGATAAGAAGTGACTTGACTTGGTTGCTTGTCTATCTTTGATGCGTCTCGGCGTATTGATGGATCACGGTGAGATGAGATCACGGTGAGATGAGTTCTTCTATCATCCGTCGTGAAGAACCTAGATCTCGGAGACTTACATTGATCTAAATATCGATAAGGTATTAGGTGAGTATGAGTTGTTGACCATCACTTTGACTTGCTATGGGTGAGGTTACATGAGATAACCAGATTCTCTGCATCTTGGGTGGTGGCGATCTTATATGTCATGCTAGTTACGTGTCGAGTCACCGTATCCGTTTAGGAAGATGGCGTCCCTTAAGGAGCTCAAAGGTTTATTGTACTAAACCCTGCGGTTGAGTTATCTCAAGTACAATAATAAGGTTGAGTGGTACTACTTAAGAAATAAAGATATTAATTATTTTAAGCGATCGAACGCTATAAATAATTAATGGACGTCTGATATCTTAAATACGGGATTCATAAAGTCTAAGTGCAAGCCCGACTCACCCGGTAATAAAGGGTAAGTCGGCATTTATTCTCTAGTGGCATGAATAAATGTTTATAAATTAATTTATGTTCGGGTGAACATAAGATAATTAATTTATTTGAGGCCCATCTTTATTCCTTACATTTGATCCCAGGTGGCCCGTCCGGGCACGGAGCTTAGTGATTTTCCCCTCCTTATAGAGTCCATACGGGACTCGCTTGATCCTCTCTATCTTAAGTGATATGATTATATTTATTAGATATGCATAAATCCTATCTAGATAGGGTTTAGGGTTGCATTATAAATATAAAGTGAGAGAGAAAATCAAGGTTAATTCTTAAGCATATTTTCGAGGATTCTATTCCAAAAATAGAGTGATTTTCGAAAACTTTGTAAAAATGAAGAAGGCGAATTTCTAAAGCACTCTCCATAGATTGTCCTCACTCGGCATTGGAGTTTAGGCAAACGGGATCTGATCCGGAAGATCAAAGCACGAGTCTTGATCTATTCATCCCCGACAGATTCGCAGGTGAACACGAGAAAACTCCTAAGTGTTGCAATTAATTATATAGATGCATGATAGGGATATAATCAATGTATGGTGAATTAAACATCCAGGATAGATCATCGGGAGAGGGTTAAAATCAGTTTTCCCTACAATTGGTATCAGAGCCTGGGATCAGTATCTTGGCTCTGTTGGATTAATTCACGTTTGATTATAACGTGCGCAATTAATTAATTGTGAATCTGTCGTTCATCGTGGCTCGTTTTATTTTGTCGGATATTGTTTTTCACCACGAGAAAATCAGTGGTTAGATTAGATTTTTTCCTGTAAATCTTATCTGTAAAAGAAGAACAAAGGCGAAATGCGAAGAACGAGGCGATGGGAAAGCAAGTCGGAGAAACCGGACGCCGCGCGCAGGCGTGCGGGCGGCGGCACGCGAGGCGTGCTCGGCGCTCGCAGCACGCCCCGATTCTTATCGCGCATTTCTCGGTAGGCGGGCGGACGGTGTGCACGGGAGGCGTAGGCGAGGCCGGGCGCGCGGCTCGGCGGCGAGGCGGTGCGGAGTGCGGGGTGCGGGTGCGCGGCGCGCGCGGATGCCTCGGCACCGCTCGGGCGGCGGCGTCTGGCGCTCGGCGGTGTTCGACGGCGGTCGCGAGCTCGGCGGCGGTGCGCAGCGGCGCTACGCGCGCGGCGCTTCGCGGCCGTGGCGCTGAAACCTCGAGCGCGTCGGCGGACGCGAGATGCGCGCCGCGAGGCCCTCGGCAGCGGGCGCGCGTCATGCGCTGAGATTCGGCGGTGTCGCGGGCGTGCTCGGCGACGGCCAGCGGCGGCGGGGAAACCTCAGCGAGGCTTCGGCCGTGCAGGCGATGCGGGCGCGAATCTCCCGCAAGGCCTCGGCGGCGCTCGGCGGCCTCGGTAGCGAGATTCGCGCAGAAACCTCAAGGTCGTCGTGTTTCTCGGCGAGCTTCTTGGGCACGGGGCGGCGGAGGTGTCTTTGGGCGCGCATGGGCGGGCTTGGCAGCGGCCCGCCCATCTTGGGCGACTCGGCCCGAACATTTACCGACCCGATTCAGATTTTTGGCTCGATCCGATTTTGACGAATCCGGTCCGCGCCCATGCACGCGAGGCCCGGTTTCGAGTTTGAAAATCTGTACTTTGCAAATTTTATGTAATAAATTAGGCAGGGAAATGCGGGGTGCGAATGGGCGCGATGAACGATTTTATTTTATTTTTATCGTTCAAAGCATGTCGTGGATGTTTAAATTATGCAGAAGCATGCTATGTATGTTTAATTACGTAGATAAACATATTACATGTTTTCGTGATTGGATGCGCATAGTAAGCATGCTAGGTTTATCGCGTTTTCAAGCATATTTTAGAATTCTGCGAGCATGTTTTACATGTTGAGTTCTATAGAAAAGCATGCTAGGATTACGTGATCTGCATGGACAAACCTTTTGAAACAAAAGACTAAGCAAGTAAACCGACATATTAATTTTAAATTAAAATGTTAAGACCTCCACTTTTTGATCTCTAAACAAAGTGATCGCATTGTGAGTGGCGTCCCGCAGCGTGGCTTGCTTACCTTGTTTGTCATAAGTTTGTTAGATGAGATTTCTAAATAAAATATTTTAATCTATTGAGAAGTGTGAGTTTCATGTGTAGCGATCCACACGCTTGGCTTGCATATGCGATTTTCATAAGTTCTCTAGAGATAGATTTAAAATGAGATAACAAAGGAATTTGGATTGGGCGGTATGGTCTAGTGAGTATGCCAATTCTAAGAATTCATTTTCTTTGTTAAAATTGTGGTCATTGCTTAGACATCACCTCAAGTACAACTTCATGAAGTCCTTCTTGCGATAGTGATGTGGTCTAGTAAGGTCAAATCATTAATTTCATTTGTCATAATGATAAGTTGACATGGATTGAAATTAAATAACTAAAAGGTTTATTTTAGTCTGGTCAAGGGGTTCATGTGTAAATGTCCACACGCGTGGCTTGCATGTGGGATTCCTTGGGCGATTGGAGGTTTCAATTAATATTGTTTTATCAAAAGGTTACAATATTATTGTTACGAATTATGTGTGATCGTATGCTTATGTGTTTACATTACTTTTCAGATATGTCTCTTACACCGATTATCAATATGCTCGCACAAAATCCCTTATCCGGTCCAAATTTTATCGAGTGGAAACGAAACATTGAGAATGTTCTTCTGCGGAAGAAAATTTATTTGTACTCACTACAGTCCCAAGCCTCTAGGCGATTCATCTGCGATGAGGAGCACAAGGAGCACGAAATGGAACAAATCAAGCGAGAATGGCAAAGTGCCTTCTTTTGGTCACCATGTGCGAGTCCTGCAACTCCAGCATCAAGAGATGGAAGATGCGACCACAATATGGCTAAATCTCATGAAAGCGTATGAGAGTCGGACGAGAATCGCTTGTCATAATTTGACAAAATCAATAATGTCAAGTTCAATGAAGGAAAGTGATTGATGCGTGACCATGTAAAGCAAATGATCAATCTCTTGGAGAGCTCGAATTGGTTGGAGGATATATTGATGGCGTAGTCGAATCGATATGATCCTCAACACTTTGCCAAGTCTTTGATGACTTCCGTTATAGAGTAATCCTTTATGATAAGAGTTATACTCTAGATTCATTGCAAGAGGATCTAGTAGCGGAAGAGCATAAAATGGGCAAGGTGCCTGATCTTTAATCGCACCTCAAAGAAAACCACCGCTTCATCGAAATATGAAAATGGAAAATGGAATTCGAGAGATGCTAAGGCTAAAGAAAGAGTGGGAGTGTCTACAAAGGCTCTACCAGCGGTTTGAAAAAGCAAGGAGAAGGCAAATGCTTCAAGTGCGGTGAGGCCGGGCATTGGAAGGCTAAATGCCCCAAGCTCGAGGCTCAGTGCGCCATTTGCCTTAATGTGAAACATGTTTAGCGACTTGTTCTACTCATTCATGGGTAGTAGATCTGGTCGTCGATCATGTTTGTTACACTGCAGGGGTTCTGCGGACAAGGGAGGCGTGTGATGGCAAGATAACGATCTCCATGGACAACACGGCGAAAGTCGAGGCCGTTGCGATCGGAGATGTTACTTTATGTTTGATATGACATTTTAGTTTTGAAAGGCGTTTTATATGTGCGGAGTTTGGTGGAACCTTATTCCGTTTCAAACTATTTATTCATGGATATTCGATTATTTTTGATAGTGGTGTTTCTATCATAAGAAATAGCGAAGTTATCGTGGTGGCACTTTATATAATTAAGCTTTATACTATTTATGTCGAACATAATACCTATAACTATGTTGCATCTTCTTCAAACCTTAAAAGAAAGTTTTCTTGCAAGATGACACCACGTTTCTCGGCATCTTAGATTAGGTCACATCAATCTAAATAGGATCCAAAGGCGGCTAAGAATGGAGCATTGGGTGGTCTCACGTTACTCCGTTCGATCTGCGAATCTGTATAGAAGGAAAGATGTCGACCGGACCTTCAAAGCGAAGGGTTATAGAGTCAAAGAAGTGTTGGAGCTAGTCCATTCGACTGTGTGGACCTATGTCAACACAAGCTCGTGGAGGTACAAGTATTTCGTCACTTTCATTGGCGATTACTTAAAGTCTGAATACATATACCGCTTGCGCAAGTCCGAATGCTTTGAGAAATTCAAAGAGTTTAAGGCGGAAGTGGAGGCGAAGCTTGGTAAAAGTATCAAGTCACTCATGATACGATCGCGGTGGCGAGTTTATGGAGTACTTGGTGCGGTGTGGGATTACCTCCCAACTCACTACACCGGCACACCACAACAAAATGGTGTGTCGGGCGAAGAAATAGAACTCTTTTAGAAATGGTTAGAGCCGATGATGAGTTATGCAACATTGCCTATTTCGATTACGGGGTATGCCTTAGAAACGACGGCATACTTGCTAAATCTAGTACCATCAAGTCGATCGAAAGACCCTTTCGAGTTGTGGTTTGGCATGACTGGTTTAAGCCACATAAGGATATGGGGTATCCGGCACGTGTCTTTGAACAAGAAGGCGACAAGTTTGAGTCTAGATTTGAAGCAAGGTTTATTGGCTATCCTAGAGGAACAAAGGGTGGTTATTTCTATAGTCCTAAGGATCGGAAGATCGTTATTAGCACTAACGCTTCGATTCTTAGAAGAGGATTCTATGAGAAACCATAAATCCAAAGTTGAAATCATACTTGAAATTAGAAGATGATCGTATTCCGCCACCGATTAAACTAAAGTGCGAGATGTCGGTGTCTAGTGGGAGGATCGACACCAAATACTTCAAGAATGAAGGAGGTTTAGGTCTACGAGATCTCTCGACTTAGAACAAAGCTCTACTAGCAAAGACCTTGTGGAACATCCATATGAAGGACTCACTGTGGATCCGGTGGATCCATCTTGAGTATGACGACCACCAATATGTGGGAGTATCCTAATCACATTCGTTTATCTCCTCTTCTTAAGAATATTCTCATCCTTTGTGATCGTTTTTTGCAGGAAGCAGGAGGTGATTATGACAGAGCTGCAGATCTTCTTAAGAGTATATTTGGATCCAAAGGGACGGGAGCTGCCTATCACTATTTGCGAGATAAGGGTGAAATGCAGTACTCGCACAAGGCGATATGGAAAGATTACATCCCGCCTAAGTTTTCCATCACCATGTGGCTTGCCATGCGAGGAAGACTTAAGATGGTGGATAGATTGAGATTCATGAATATCTCACAGGTATGCACTGTGTGTAATAACCATTTAGAAACTCATGAACATTTATTCTTTAAGTGTAAGGGAACAGAAGCAGTTTGGAATTACATTAAAGATTGGTTCCGCCTCCCGAGGAGGATGACTACCGTTGCTAGTGATATAAAGCATATCAAGAGAGAGAAGAAGGCGGGGTCGACAATCATCCTACGTGCTGACGAGTTGGATTAGGCTGCATTGTGAATCACATTTGGTATCTGTGGAACAAGCTCAACTTTGAAGATATCCTTCAATGTGAAGTCCATTGTGAAGAACATTCAAGAAGATGTTTATTACATTTTATATTCGTTGTATTACGTGGACCTTGTTGTTTCCGTTTGAGTTGGCTTTGTAATGGTGAGGTGTGTCTCGATCTTGTGTTTGGATCCACTTTTGGTATGCCTTATCTTGTATTTCATCTTTATTAGTGGTTTCTGTGTGTGTGTGTGTTGAGGGACTGCTTAGGCCCAACCAAGCGATGCACCTCATGTGGTTGCATGTGTTCACATTCCCAATCCTCTGTGCCCCGCAATCACACTGCACAAGGGCACTCTTTTCCCCACTGGTCATGGGGTTTTTAATGAGGCCCGCCCCTTGCTCGTCACTAAGGGGTTTGTTGAGGAGGTTTGTTTGTTTATCGTTTTCATAGGTTGGCGAGTCGCTCTTTGGCTATATGTTTTGGTATAGGTCTTTTATCCTCCCCTTGCCATGTTTCTACGGAAATTTGGTTGTATCCCCCTCGGGTATGCTGAGTTCGGTTTGTAATATGTTTTCTCCTGTTTTATGTTATTTCGTACATTTTGACCAAAAAAAAAAGGATATGGGGCAGTCCAGCACATGTGCTGAACAAGAAGGCTGACAAGTTGGAGGCTAGATCCGACGCAAGGCTGTTTATTGGCTATCCTAGAGGGACGAAATGTGGTTTATTCTATAGTCCTAAGGATCAGAAGGTCATTATTAGCACTAATGCTTGATTCTTAGAAGAAGATTATATGAAAAACCATAAATCCAAAGTTGAAATCATTCTTCAAGAATTAGAAGATGATCGTATTTCACCACCGATTAAGCCAAAGTGCGAGATGTGGGTGTTCAGTGGGAGGATCGACACCGATACTTGAGGAATTGAAGTGGGTCGAGTTCCACTGGAGATCCGGCCGTCAAGTGGCTCCTATCCGACAAGGAGTGCAAGATAGAGAACCACAGATTCTGCACCCACCGTTGCCATTGTGCGGTGGCGCCTCGTCGTAGTGGGAGGTTGTTCGTCAACCCGGCGATTTATGTTCGTGGGTGAATCTTGGATTTAGTCGAGGAAGCGAGCGGCAATAATCGACCCATGGACATACGGTGAGGCGATCTACAAGACATTGATGAAAGATCATGGCACACCGCTATGGACTTAGAAATTGAGTCCATAATGACTATGGATATATCTGAAAGACACATCTACGGATGGCGAGGAAGCCATAGGTAGTAAGTGGGTATCTGAGGAAGAAATTCGGATGGAGAGGTTTGGCTTTTAAAGCCGGGCTTGTGGCGAAAGGGTACACTCAGATTGAGGGCATCGATTTCGATGAGACCTTTTCGCTGTGCAATGCTCAAGTCCATCGAATTCTTCGGCCATAGCAGCCCACTTAAACGCGAGGTTTGGCAAATGGATGTGAAAACCGCTTTTCTAGCGATTACCTTGAAGAAGGTAGAGACATCTATATGCAACAACCCGAAGGTTATGTGGTGAAGGGTGAAGAGCATCTAGTTTGGAAGCTTAAGTCCATTTATGGACTTAAGCAAGCTTCACGATCACAGAACTTACGCTTTGACGAGGTGGTAAAGTCCTATGGATTTACCCGGTTGCTAGCGAAAGTTGTGTGCATCGTTTAGATGTCAGCGGTGATGTGGTATTTCTTGCACTTACGTAGATGACATCCTTCTACTTGGCAACAATGTGAAGTTGTTATCGGATGTAAAGAGTTGGTTATCCGATCGGTTTCAAATGAAAGACTTAGGAGATGCGTCATTCTTGGGATCGAGGTTTACCGAGATCGCAAGAGGAAAATGTTGAGCTTATCTCGGCGTCTTATATTGATCTTGTAATTACTCGTTTTAGTATGCGGACCGCCAAGAAAGGATTGCTACCTTCGGACTTGGCGTTTCTTTATCTAAGGAAGCGATCACCTATGAGCGCAAATGAGATAGAGGAAATGAGACAAGTTCGCTACGCTTCCGCCGTAGGAAGTCTCATGTACGCAATGCTATGTACGAGACCCGATATCTGCTATCGCGGTAGGCATAGTAGCTGATATCGATCTAACCTGGACAAGCTCATTGGATGAGGTAAAGCATATACTCAGTGCACGAAAATGACTTGAGATTATAGGTGGTTTACCATGCGAGATAGTCTAATGCCTTTGGGTTATTCAGACTCGGTTCCAAGTGACCGTGATGAGAAGAAGTCTACCTCGGGCTATGTGTTTACCTTGGGAGGAGGGCCGTATCTGGCGGAGTACAAAGCGGCGATGCATTGCGGACTCCACCATGGAAGCCGAATATGTGGCGCCGGAGGCGCTAAAGAGGTTGTATGGTTCAAGAACTACCTCATGGATCTAGATGTGGTACTGGTTTGCCCAAGAGTATCATAGTTTCTTGTGATAACTTTCGGTGCGATGGCAAACTCTAAGGAACCACGGACCCACAAGGCAACGAAACACATAGAGAGAAAGTACTATGTCATACGAGAAATCGTTAGGCGATGGGATGTCTTGATTGAGAAAATTGGTGCTGCGGATAACCTAGTTGATCCATTCACGAAGAGCTCGCCGCAAAAGTCTCGAAGAGCATATTCGAGGACTTGGATTGCAAGATGGCACCCACTTAGAAAGGAAACTTTTGTGTAAGTGGGAGAAGTAAAGTGATGGTGTTGTTTGTAATAGCTAGTAGAGACACATTGTATACTAAAGTTTTGATTTAGTATAAGTGGGAGATTATTGGTTGTATATTGAAAGCAGTTTGGTTGAGCTTCTATACAATGTTTCCTGTTACCACTATTACAATCTCCTATCTGAATTGTTTACTTGATTGCATATGTATGTCCCTTTATCTCATATATAAGTTAGATCATATAGTGTGTTGTAGATCACAGAAGTCTGTATGATTGGTCAAGCTTAATGAGATATAAAAGTATCACAGCTGAGACAACTTGAGGACGAGTTGTCGGTATAAAATGCTGTGTGTAGATAAGTGACTTGACTTGGTTGCTTGTCTATCTTGGTGCGTCTCGGCGTATTGATGGATCACAGTGAGATGAGTTCTTCTATCTGACCGTCGTGAAGAACCTAGATCTCGGAGACTTACGTTGATCTAAATCTCGATAAGGTATTAGGTGAGTATGAGTTGCTGACCATCACTTTGACTTGCTATGGGTGAGGGTTACATGAGATAACCAGATTCTCTGCATCTTGGGTGGTGGCGGTCTTGTATGTCATGCTAGTTACGTATCGAGTCACCGTATCCGTTTAGGATGATGGCGTCCCTTAAGGAGCTCAAAGATTTATTGTACTAAACCTACGGGTTGAGTTATCTCAAGTACAATAATAAGGTTGAGTGGTACTACTTAAGGAATTAAAGATATTAATTATTTTAAGCGATCGAGCAGCGTAAATAATTAATGGACGTCTGATATCTTAAATGAGGATTCAGAAGTCTAAGTGCAAGCCGACTCACCTTGGTAATAAAGGGTAAGTCAGCATTTATTCTCTAGTGGCATGAATAAATGTTTATAAATTAATTTATGTTACAAATTGCACATAAGATAATTAATTTATTTGAGGCCCATCTTTATTCCTTGCATTTGATCCACAATTTGGTGGCCCGTCCGAGACTGGAGCTTAGTGATTTTCACCCCTCCTTATAGAGTCCATCTGGGACTCGCTTGATCCTCTCTATCTTAAGTGATATGATTATATTTATTAGATATGCATAAATCCTATCTAGATAGGGTTTAGGGTTGCATTATAAATATAAGGTGAGAGAAAATCAAGGTTAATCCTCATAGAGTGATTTTCGAAAACTTTGTAAGAAGGAAGAAGCGAATTTCTAAAGCACTCTCCATAGATTGTCCTCGCTCGGCATTGGAGTTTAGGCAAGCGTGATACAGTCCAGAAGATCAAAGCACATGTCTTGATCTATTCATCCCCAACAGATTCGTAGGTGAACACGAGAAAACTCCTAAGTGTTGCAATTAATTATATAGATGCATGCTAGGGATATAATCAATGTATGGTGAATTAAACATCCAAGATAGATCCTCGGGAGAGGGTTAAAATCAGTTTTTCCTACAGGAAGTTCAAGCTCTGTGATAGCTCGAAGGGACAGAAACACAAAAACTGACCAAATGGAAGATCATCAGATTAGAGAAATTCTGCAATTGCATAATGGATATCATCCGGGTATGCAGTTGGTCACATTTCAATTGAATGGTAGTAATTTTCTGAATTGGAGTAGATCTTTAAGGCGTGCTCTATGAACCAAAAGTAAACTTGAATTTTTGGATGGAAGTTTCTTAAAACCTGCGTCGATTCACCACAACGCAAAACATGGATTAAGGTGGATTATATGGTATTCTCATGGATTATCAATTCTATATCTAAAGAGCTTCTGATTCATTTGTGCATATTGATAATACTAAGGATTTGTGGGACGCTTTAAACCATAGATTTGGGAAAACAATGGTCCCAAAATCGCATGCAGTGCAGAGAGATCAATATGTTTAATGAAGGGAATCAAAGCGTGATGGTGTATTTTAACAAGTTTGTCACGATGTGGAGTGAACTCGAAATGGTGTTGCCTCCATTGATTTGCAAATCGATGCTCGTAAAAAGCAAATGAAAAGAAGAGAACCGAAATTGATGTAATTTCTTAATGGTTTGAATGATGGATATGATAATGTAAGGAATCGATTTTATTTTGGATCCTCTTCCAAATGTAGATAAGGTATATTCGATGATTCTACAGTTGAGGAGCGAAATTGTCGATGGATATCGTTCAATTCCGGTAGTTGATGGCGATGAATCGCATATCGGTTCAATAGTAAAGGATCAAACAGTGGAAAAGTTTATTCGTTCAAGGGAGGCAGTAGAGAGGAAAAGATGCGCTTATCTTGTAGTCATTGTAATGAGTGGGACATGACGAAAGGAATGCTTCAAGTCGCACGGCTTTCAGTTGGTTGGCGAGAGATGAGCGAGGGAGGTTGAAGGTGAACTTTGCGAGATGGTTATTCATCGAACAACAAAGAGGATGAATCGGAAAATTTTGCGAGATAAGGGTGGATCAAACATGATCATTGGTAAGATAATAAAGAGAGTTGGCAAAATACATGGGAAAGATAGCAATTGACAGAAAAGATGAATCAGTCAAAGGCGACTATAATGCCAATATGGTGCAGAATGATACGAATCAGTGCAAATAATTTGATGGATATTATGTGTTCGGTATTTTGGATGGATTGGACAAGGAGAGTTGGATAGTTGATTACGGAGCAAGCACGCATGTTTGTTGTAATGAAAAGCGGTGAAAGCGAAAGAGACTTGAAGTGCACAGAAAATACATCTTCGGATGGAAGTACTAAGGATGTATTATTCACATGAAATGTTGAGATCAATGGAGATATTGTGCTTCATAATGTTCTCCTCGCACCTACATTCACACACAATCTAGTATCAATTTGTGATTGGTGAAGGAGAATGCGACTAAATGTGTGTTTCTAGGCTCACATTGTATTATTGAGATAATGGATTCCAACTACATTATGGGGATAGGAGAAGGCATGGGAAATCTATACATTATTCGAAAGCAGAATATATGTAATGCACTGTCATCGAGTACTGCATCAGAAATAATGAAATGGCATGCGATGCTTGGTCACCCATCTCTGAAAACAATGCAGCACATGGCAAAATTCAAAGGCAAAATCTCAGATGATGACACAGAATTAATAAAGGCGTGTGAGGTATGTGCTCGATCCAAGCAAGTTAGATCAAATTTTCCTATTCTTCATAGACGAACTGCATCCTTATTTGAAATAGTGCATGTTGATGTTTGGGGGCCGTATAATGAAGAATGTGTTGACAATGTTAGATTTATGGTAACATTGGTGGAAGACCATAGTAGGGTTACTTGGACATGCTTGATTAAATCGAAAGATCAAGTACATTCTGTGATGAAACATTTTATTATAATGGTGAAGAATCATTTTGCAAAGACCATTAAATTAAATACATACGGATAATGGATCAGAATTTTGAATAAAACCATGAGTGATTTGTTGTTAAGTCATGGAATTATTCATCAAAGGACATGTGTGTACTCACCGCAACAAAATGGGATTGTAGAACGTAGACATAGAAGCTTGCTGCAAATTGCGTGTGCTTTGATGTTTGAGAGTTCTCTCCCACGTAAATTCTGGTCATATGCTCTTCTTATGGCTACATGGTTATTAAACCGAATGTCTAGTCAAGTGTTAGAATGGAAATGCCCTTATACTTGGCTATATGAGAAGGAACCTTCTCTGGACAACATTTATCCATTTGGATGTCTTGTTTATCTTTGTTGATACATCTCGTATAAATCAAAGTTTGATAGTAGGTGCTTGAAGTGTGTCTTTTGGGTTATCTTGCATTTCAAAAGGGTTTCTATTATTTGATATGGATAACTCTCGGGTCCTCGTTGGAAGGGATGTCGAGTTTATACCTCATGACTATCCATTCAGGAGTTCTTCCATTCTAATACTGATGATTCGATCTACTTTCGAAATGGATGTGAATAAAATTGCCAAGTATCCGTGCATGCATGCTAGATGTTATTCTTGTACCCATCTGATTACATTGTACCTCTTCATCAAGAGATGTCGATGTTATAGAAGTCGTGAAGCGATACACAACACACGGTCCGAGTCATAAAACCTCGCTTGGCTAAATGACTACGTTCGTGACAAGAA
Organism: Salvia rosmarinus; assembly: GCA_036937905.1. Taxonomy (NCBI): domain Eukaryota; kingdom Viridiplantae; phylum Streptophyta; class Magnoliopsida; order Lamiales; family Lamiaceae; genus Salvia; species Salvia rosmarinus. The sequence continues at coordinate 64,244,796 of CM072814.1, forward strand.
CTTCTTGGCCTCGTGGTTACTCGTCAAGCTCTTCGAATGATCCTCCTACTTTTCCCTACTGTGTGACTCCTTGCCTTCAACCGGAATATGCGGCATTCCTTATCAAGATTGATAATATTCAAGAACCAAGTTCATATAAGGTAGCAAGCTTAAGTGCTGACTGGGTTGCTGCCATGGAGAAAGAACTTGGAGCATTGGAAAGCAATGAGACATGGGTTATTGTAGATCTGCCACATGGGAAGAAACCCGTTGGATGTAAGTGGGTATATAAAGTCAAGCTTTGCTTGATGGGACCGTTGAGAGGTATAAGGCTCGCTTAGTTGCAAAGGGCTACAATCAAGAATTTGGTATTGACTATCGAAAGTCTTCTCACTAGTTGCCAAACTTGTCCTTTGTGAGATTTTTGATTGCGGTGGCTACGATTAATCATTGGGCAATTCATCAAGTGGATGTGAACAATGCATTTCTCCACGGATTTCTTCATGAAGAGATATATATGACACCACATCCGGCTACACTAAGGCTAAGCGTGGACGGGTTTGCAAATTAACCAAAGTTTGTATGGTTTAAAGCAAGCCTCGAGGAGTGGAATGCGAAATTTTATCGAAGTTGTTTGAATTTAGTTTTGTCCAATCCCACATGATCATTGCCTTTTTACTAAGGGCTCGGGTGAGTCGTTTCTGTGCTTACTTGTATATGTCGATGACATATTGATTACGGGTGTGAGTGAGTCACTCATCACTGAAGTAAAGGGTTATTTAGACAGTGCATTCTCTATCAAGGACCTTGGTTTAGCTAAGTATTTTTTGGGCATGGAGATTGCTCGTGGAGCCGCGGGTACTTCTTTGAATCAACGCAAATACATTTTGGATCTCATCAACTCCACTGGACTACTCGACTGTTGTTCTGTCCATACACCTCTTCCCGGTGGCCATTCTTTGTCCAGTTCGGTTTCTTCTTCTTTAGAAAATCCTGATTCTTATAGAAGACTGGTGGGTAAGCTTCTTTATTTGAATCTTACCCGACCGGATATCGATTATGCTACACAACAACTCGATCAACACGTTTCTCTCCTTGTCGACACCATTGGGACGCCTTTGCCATTCACGTTCTGCGATATCTCGAGGTGCCCTTCACTCGGTCTATTTTTCCTTCGACCATTCCTTTACGCTCGAAAGCTTTTGTGATGTTGATTGGGCGTCTTGCCTTGCCTCTCGGTGCTCTTTGTTGGCTATTGTATGTTTCTTGGGGATTGTTTGATTTCTTGGCGTTGCGAAAGCAAACAACAGTTTCGTTCTTCGCATAGGTGAATATAGATCTCTCGATTACTACGGTTCGCGAAGTGCTTTGGCTATCTTATCGTGTCTCGATTTTCTATTGTTCTTTCTCGCCTATTCCTATATCTTGTGATAATCGGTGCGATACATATCATCAAAACCGGGTTTTCCATGAGAGAACTAAACACCTCGACATTGGCGCCATTTTGCTCGTGATCAATTCAAATTTGGATTCATTTTGCCTATGTATCATCTCTACTCTTGACTTAGCGATCTTTTACCAAGGCTCTAGTTGGACCTCGTTTTCATTCCTTGTTGCTCAAGCTCGGGATGGTGGATATCCACCATGCCCGACTTGCGAGTATAGAGATGCGAAGATGCGAAGATGTAATGGCGGTGAAGTGAAGTGGAAGCAAGTGGTGCGGTGCGGTGAATGAAACATGCGTCTTTGCATGTTGCGTGGAGATGATAGCGGCGTTGCCATATGGACTTGGTTGTTACAAATTTGTTATTAGATTCTGTTGTTAGTTTGTTAGCTTTTATCTTTTAGCAATATAAATAAAGGCTGTAAACAGATGTTTTAAGGTTGATGAAAATAAGAGAGAAAATATAATTTTTCCTCCAATATTTCTTCTTCGTTTTTCTCTAAATTCTACGGGACCCAAATTCCTAACTGTTGTTAGGTTACTTTATATATTACATTTAAGTAAATCAAAATAAAATTAGAAGCCACGTGTCACATAGGGGATCTGAGTGTGCACTACCACCCCCCACCCCCATGGAACTTACCCCCTACTAGCACCTACTGCAAACGTATTAATTTTCGGTGCGTGAGGTACCACTCTCCACAGCTGCAGCAAACACAAAACTCCTATTTTCTTTTATTTTTTCCCGCACTCCCGCTCCTCAATAACAAACATGAACAATCGAAGTTGGATAGAGAATAATCCGATGGCAAACGACTCGATTTCGGAGAACGAGAGGCAGCAGATCGAGCAGATTATGGAACTCGACTTCGAGGAATTGGAAGTCGAAGAAGTGGAGGACGAGGAATCGTCTGACGATGAGTAGTCAGTGTTCGATTAATTTCTGTTACGGAAGGACTTTTTCCCAATTATTTTAGTTTTGTTTACCGTCGATTTCGTTTCTGATTGCTTTGTCGTTCGGTTTGGGGAATTTTTGGGTGAGATATGTGGTTGAGCTGAATTCTTTGCTTGCTATTTTTGCGTGTTGGATTTAGGGTTTTTTAACGCCGATAGTGCAGTTGGTATATCTGGGAGTGTTGTTAACCAGTCGGTTAATTGCATAAGTATTCAATAAGCTTTAATTGTTTGGATGTTTTGTTTATGCATGTTACATGCAGCTATTGAGTGGTCAGAAATGGATGTAATTAGTGGAGAACTCGTGTTGCTTGTTGTTGTTGGTGCATGTGTGTATTACCTGTGTGGTTAATGCATAGGATTTGGAAATGAGCAAGTTGAAACCTAGCATAATTAGGTTTTATATGGCGGCTCTTTGAGGTTAAGCTAATTGGAGAGATTTTATTAGTTCATATTGTAACCGCAGTAAGTAGAAGATTGTTGTGACTTTAAAGTATTAATTCATGCTTCGATTTGTCAATTGTCATTGATTTTGGCATTTGCAATTCGTTTACAAAAGAATTGCTGAATCAATTTAGTTTTATTGCGACGATTGGTGTTCAGTTAACTTATCATTTTGTCGTTCTATTGGGATTTTGTAGTCGCCGTGTTTCTGCAGGAGCTTCTGCATCTGGGGAATATACATATGATACCTCCTTGGTTACCTTGCATTCATATCTTGGCGGTAGGCCACTATTCACTAATACTCCTTTTCAATTTTTTCATACAGTTTACTTGAAAGATTTTTAAAAAAAAAATCAGATGTTCTATCTCTGACGCACTAATCATTGCATATCAGATGTTGAAGACACTCACAGTAGGCTGGCATTTCTCGATGGTGGTGCTGTGCTGACCCTTCCCCTGTTTTTTCTTGAAGGTACTTTATCCAATTCAAAGTGAAGTATTGTTACTAGTGGTTTGTTATTTTTTATCTGCTTTTGCACAATAGTCAGATGTCACAGCTGGTGGAATTATTCGCTAGGATATTTTGTATAGCTAGTTAGCTACCTTCACTGGCAGATGCTATCTCACTCTCAATGCCATCTCACTCTCAATGCCAGATGCTATATCACTCTCAATGTCAGAGACTCGGAGGAATAATTAGTGAAGCAATGGACTGCCTACTTTAATATGAGAAATATTATCACTTTACTAATCAAGAACTATGTAATGTGTTCTATTTTGTATATAGTCTATACATATATATGCATAAAATAGTTAGTAATTTGTTATCATAGATTTCTTCTATCTCAAAGGGCAGCACACACTTGCCTGTGGGGGGTGCATTGAGCTGATAAAATAGGCACTTCTATTTGTTTGATTTCTAATTATATTGCTTTTCCTTTCTTTACAGGTGTTGTTTTATTTCCTGAGGCAACACTTCCCTTAGAGTAGTTGTTCGTAATTTTATAGCTGGTGTTGAGAGAGCAATGGAACAAGTTGATGCTCGATATACAATTGGTGTGGTACGTGCAATTTATTTCCTCCCTATGCATGCATACTTGTTTCATGTACAATTTGTAGTATTGTTATCCTTATGTCGGGTTTGCCTTTCAGCCGTGTTTACCAGGATCCCAACAATGGTATGGTAAGAAGGCTTTCAACGACTGGCACTACTGCAGAGGTACAAAGTGGAGCCTTTGTCTATTCTTCTCTTTGATTGTGGATGATTGATAGATATAATCCTATCACTGTTCATTCCATCTCTCAAACCCAACACCAAGAACCCCATAGGCCAGTCTCAATCCAATTGGTAAAACTTGTTCAACTCCATTTAACCTTATATCAGTAAAAAAGGCTTATGAGATAGGCTAGATATCAAAACGTCATTTGTATTTCATGGTGAATTAATGCCCCATATTCGTAACATATTAGTTGGAACACAAATTAAAATAGACCATATGCAATAAATAAAATAACATTGCACTCTAAATTAATCATTAGCCATAAATATGTACAGATACATCATACATAAGTGGGAAACTCTAAACTCTAACTAAGCTGCAGAACTTTTAGTCTATCAATCTACTAGTTCCTAGAACCAGTTGTGGGTGATCTCGGAAGGACAACTCTTAATAAGCTGATCATAACTTTCATCTATCCCTATAATGACCTCATTTTATTTTGTATGGTTTTGTGGATACATTGCTCACATGTTTTAAATTTTGAAAATGTTTGTTTCTTATCAGTCCTATGACTTAGTAATTGTGATGTCAAACATCGGATGTAAGCCTCATGTTTTAAGGATATATAGGTGGGCTCAATGGACTCGTTTAGCAACTTGGGTTAACCCTTTCGGCAAAGGCAGTTTGGATGCCAAGTAGTTGCTAGCGGGGCCCATTGTGCCTTTATATCGCTGTAGGCTCTCACCCCTGTGGGTCTGGAGCACTGCAGTGGTGTTAACACAAGCCCAATTTGGGGCAAGCTTTGGTGAGTAAAAGTTTAAGTCAAGCCCATTACCATGACTGGTCTTAGTTAATATCTCTCAAGTTTCTGTGTATGGTTTCTTTTACATTGTCAGTTTTTCCTCTCCTGGCCTTGCCTAAAGAAATCAACTTTTTTTATATCTTTCATTTCATGACATTTAAATATGTGCTCTTTAAGTGTTTCTTCGTAGATTGAGATCTACTCTATGCATTGTGCCAAGCAGCTGTCACAACATAGATTATCGATTTCTTATATCAGTTTATGAACATAGTAGAGACCTTCAACTCTAGTTTTATTTCTTGATTGTATTTTTGTGATAATTCTCACTATTTTAATAACAGATTCGGCAATATAGGAGGCTGGAAGATGGCTCTGTAAATATTGTTGCCCGTGGACAGCAGCGCTTTCGCCTGAAACGCCGTTGGATGGATGTAGAAGGATCGGTGGGTGCTATGAGAAATTAAGTTACACTTGTATGTTTGTCTTCTTGCTGTTAAACTTTCTATTATGGTTGTTGTTTCCATACAGCATTGTGGAGAGGTTCATATCATTCAGGAAGATGTGCCATTAAGAACACCACGGGAAGTTGTTGGTAAACTAGCTCCACTAAAATATTCTCAGGCAAATAGTATGTCATGTATTCGTCAGAGCTGTGAGGAAGGAAATGATTCTGATGTGATGTCAGAAGGAAGTTTTGAAAGTGAACTTTCATCAACAGAAAGAAGGCTGCATCATTATGCTCTTGTCTGTTCTCATAGTTCTGAGGTATATGACGAGTCCATAAGTAGCGACGATGAAAGATCTGAGCGATTTTATGAATGCCAATCAGAAAGATCTCCATTAGGACCAGCGCGTTTAGGACTCAACAAACAGAATGCTGATGTCAGTCCTGTAGTTGGGAAGAGGTCGATTTCTTATATGCAACCTTCTAACAAGGTAGGATTGGGAAAGCACTCCATAGCCCAATTTCGTGATGTTCCAAGAGCCTTCTGGCCCGGTTGGGTCTACCACATGTATGACTCCTATGTACTTGCTAGGAAGGCAGCAGGTAAAGTGGTATTGTTTTCTATTTGGTGCAGTTTCACTTTCAACTACATGTTCAATTATGCATAGGCAATAACAGCAGCAGACGGGGTTAATATTTTGTTCTATTCTAAAAATCTGAGTGGTAGCCTATCCTCTGGGGCATATTTGTTTGCTCATTTCTTGGGTAGAAAGATTGTGTCTTAAAAAATTCAAATTGGATGATGTTGACACTAAATTTGGTTTGAAAAATATTTTGGATTGTCTTTGCAGAACGCTGGAAACAGGTTGTTAAAGCCCCAAACATGGATTGCCTTATGATGAAACCAGATCTTCTTTCATTCCATATTGCTAGTAAAATTCCAGTATCTGATACAGCGAGGCAAGAACTCCTGGAGATTGATGGAACAACTTATAGATTGCGCAAAGAGATTGAGTTGCTGGAAAGTTTCGATAAAATTAGTTGTAAAACTTGTCAGGTAATTTTATAAAGTGTCTTGATAGTTGTGTTCATATATGTGAAATTTTGGTCCTTGTTCAGACAATATGACATTTTTGTGCTTTGTGCTTGCTGTAGACTCTCATTGCAAAGAGAAGTAACATGTTAGTGATGTCTAGTGATGGTCCACTTGGTGCTTATTCTAATCCACATGGTTTCGTGCGAGGTGATGACTTTCACCAGGACAGATGGAATAGCAGTTACAGGTCGTCCAGTAAAAGAATATAGCTGGTTTCAGGGTAAAATTTCATTTCCATTAGCAGTTTAGATTCCATCGGGTTTGAGGAATGTGTGCATGTGTTTTTGAAGTTGCTAAAACCATGTTTCTTCTCACTTATTTCAGCTGTTCAATATTAGGGTGAAAACACACTGCTATCCAAACTATGCCCAATTTTTTCACTTTGGATCTCAATTATTTCTCGCGATATTTAACAATCTTAAAGTGCTGATATTTCTTTAATTGTCATCTAGAACATAATAGTATTTTAACTTTATGTTAAAATTTAATTATATACCAAGTTCATAGTAGTTTTAGTCTTTTAAGCCCTTTAGGTATAAACCATGAGAAATTTTGTGTATGTTGAAGCTAAAACCCTCCTTCAATTGTCGATTTCTTCATCTATATGTTGCAAATTTTGGATGGTTTAAGTAAGAAAACTTGTCTAGTTTGGAAGGGTAGATCTTAACAAAAAATGTTCAGATAGTAAAGTGTAGAAACACCGATAAACTCAGATAGCTAGGTGTTTCTACCCCTCCCATTTTTGTTCTGGATGATGTGGAATGTAGTGCCCAGAGTATCATTTATCTGTTAGACAACATATTTCTAATGGTTGTTCATGATAATCATGTTTTTATGTTGGGTCATAAAGTCAATAGACTGAAATCCTTCAAAATGCTCCTTTTTTTGGTTCCCTTCCTTTATTGTGTGACTTGATTTTTCAAAACATTTGAACTCTGGTTTTTGTGGAACTGGTTTCCTGATTTTACTGTAATATTAACTACACACGTGTTGAAAAAAAACTCATTCTCTCCAAGATTGATATTTGAGGAATTTTCATTATTGTTTTGGGTTGGATTATAGTTAGCGAATCCAAAAAAGTTCTTCATGGAAATTTTTTTGAAGGCATGCCAGAAGATAAATAGGATGAAGTATTTCGTAGTTTTTTTTTTGGTCAATTAAATACATAAATTTTAAAGGCTGCGTCACGGTGGACTCGAACCCGAGACCTTTGGCCTCGGGCATTAACCACTCTACCACTAGGCCAACACACACACACAAGTATTTCGTAGTTGCTGTATCTCCATGTCACTAAGATTTATTTCTGAGGAGTTTTCATTACTGTTTTTGTTGTATGTGCTGTCTAATTATTTCGAGTGAATGAACCATGCTTCTAAATAGAAGAAAATTTTGTGCATTTATTGAGACATATCTGTTTTGTGGCTGCAGTTACGCGTGGTCAGGTGCTGAATGTATAATGTGTGGAACGCACATGGGTTGGTACTTCTCCGCCACAAAGAAAAAAATGAGGCCTCAGGCGTTTTGGGGCTAAGGAGTTCGCAAGTGATGGACGGGACGCTTTAGGAAACGGAGTTGTTATATTGTTTAGGTATATCTTGGTGAGGTAATGAATCCTATGAGACTCTTGCTTCTATTGACAAATCTTCCGTGCAGATAACTATATGTTGTATAACGATTTTCACAGTAATAGGTTGGACAACTTTGGATGATGGTGTAAAAACTGTAGGTGGCATTTATAAATTATGAAATATATATACATATATACACATAATAGTGCATGATATTAGTATCTTGCGGAGCTGATTTTATCTTCATCTGCATATCTGTGTATATATTCACCGTATATTTCGTTGTCTTGGTTTCTGTTTACATGCAATTTTGAGCCTCAGATGTTCAATTAAATATTGTGATTTGTCTTCCTAGTACAAACCTGATATTTTATAGGCCCGGCAAAATAAGGAATATAGGTTCCATTTTTAAAATTCATATAAAACTCTCGGACGTTATCTTACATGACGTATTAGGTAAAATTTATATTTTTTTATAATAGCTTGAAAACGACACAGAACGATTAAACAACACTTGAAAAATTTGGTGTGACTGGCTTGAACCTATAGAGGCGGTAGTGAGGTTTGAATTCGTGACATTTGGGCACATGAACTCATATAACCATTAGACCGTCCAAAATGGTCCCTTATATTATATTTATAAAATAAATCAAATTTATAAATTTACGTAAAATTCAAATGATCTATAAATAGAAATAGATAATAAAAAATTATCAAAAATATATAAAACTTACTTATCATTCTTATATTTTTTTATCTCAATTCTTATCTAAAATATGATATCATATAAAACAATTTATTCGAGTATTTGCATATGTAAAATCATTAATAATCACATCAACATCAATATTTTCTAATATATTTTTGAGACCAAATGAAAACATATATCTATAAGTAAAATGTATAAAGATTTAATATTTTGGACTTTAAAATAAAATAAAATATTTAAATGATATAATATTTTGAATCCAAATAAATCTATTTATCTATAAATAAAATTAATTTTTTGAAATAATTTGAGCCCCTGAGATGGTGGGTCCTGGGCGATTTTACAGGGTGACCTATCCTCAGTGGCGGCCCTGTAAATATTATGATTCTTATGTGTATATTGAATAAGTGATGTTGTAAACTTTTTGCATTTATGAATTTTCTCGTGATTTCTTTACTGATCTTCGTCCAACATCCATCTTATATTATATAAGATATTTTGGCTAAAGCTTATTTACAGAGTCACAAGTCCGTAAATTCTTGTAAGACGAATCGCTCACAATGTATTAGTTCTAACTTTATAAATAAATGGATGAAGCGTTTGTATGAGTCAAGATATTGCTAACGGAAATATAGTATTTAAAATTAGTAATATTTGAGAAGCTTTTCAAATTATTCAAGAAAAGGTAAGATGAAGTCTCTGTTTCTAGTAACAATTTATAAGCTCCTATTCCCTTGTTTTATGAGAAAATTAGAAACCTTTTCCAATAACTCCTATACATTTTCAAGAAGTTGATACGTCCATAACATTATATAAAGACAAAAACTTGGGTGAGCTTCGTCTCACCTTTGTTTTTGTTAAAATAATTATATATTAATTATGGTGAGTAAGGATAATTACATTTTATTAATTTATAATTAAATTTATTAATTTTTAATTATAATTTTTAATTCAAAATTAGAATTTATTAATTCATAATTATGGTTTATTACTTCATAAGTATGGTTTATTAATTCAAAGTTATGGTTTATTAATTCACAATTAGGGTTTACTATTCAAAATTAGGGTTTATTATTTCCAATTAGGGTTTATTAATTCAAAATTAGGGTTTATTAATTCCAAATAAGGTTTATTAATTCAAAATTATAGTTTATTAATTCATAACTAGAGTTTATTAATTTAAAATTAGGGATTATTAATTCACGATTAGGGTTTATTAATTCAAAATTAAGATATATTAATTCAAAATTATTATTTATTAATTTATAATTAAAATTTATTAAACTAATTAATTTTAATTAAAATTAATTAATTAATTAAGATTGGTCTCACTGTACGCGCCAGCATAGGAGACCATCCCTTATATAAATTGTCTTCAAACGGTATTGGGTAAAATAACTCTTGAATCAGCAATTGTAGGAGAACCGATCAAAATATCAATACACTAAAAAATATACCATATGCTAGACATTAATCTTGTAAAGCATTCAATCCACGATAATTTTATATATGCAAAACTTATCTTTGGTCCGCTGTTCTAGAAAATAGTAGTACAAAATTTCCTTGAAACTAACTTCAATAATGTAGAGACTAAAACTTGTGGTTCACCCGTTATATAAAGTTAAAAACCACAGCCATTTATGATACCCCAAACAACCAAATATTGGGATTAAAGAGCGACAAAATTGTACAAAAACGAAAATGGGAGTACACAAAATTCGAAATTACTTTGAATTAACACAATACATATATAACTTGATTAGCGACATATGGTATAAATTTGACAGAACTACAGAAACAGAACCAATCCAGTACGACAAAGAATAATAAAAAATTAGAGATAAAAGCTAAATTTAGAATTTGATTAGCGATAGCTGCCGTAGACTGGGGTATACATGCAGCTCTCTGCAAACTTGACAAGATCTTTGGGACGGGGAAGACGCGACGCCAAACCTACAAGGGCATTTTAGTCATTACCAAGTTTTTTCCGATAATCGAGAGTTAAACCATGAAAGCACCACCACTGCATATAGTTTATCATGTATTGATGGAATGAAACACAATATGAAACATCAATTTTCTAATAAAGGGCTTACCAAGTTCGTATGCCTTTGCAGCCACAGTAGCAGCAATATGTGCTGAGATCTTCCTAATATTCGTAAACGGGGGGTATATCAGTCCTTTCGCATAGTTCTCCTCCGTCACTTGAGCTGCCAAAGCTTCAGCTGCAGGCAAAGACAAGAGACCAGATCAGCTTATTGAAATCTTGTATGCAAACAAACGGTTCAGTACTAGGTGTGTTGTGTGTACTTACAGGCTGCTAATAGCAGGTCATCGTGTATACGTATTGTTCCAGACATGATCAAACCTAAACCAAAACCGGGGAAAATATAAGCATTGTTCGCCTGGCCAGGCATGAACAATTTCCCGTTGTACTCTACAGAGTCGAACGGGCTTCCACTAACAAAGATGGCGCCCTGCAAGAAAGATACGAGATTTCAACAAGAATCCATGAAGAGTGTTTACTTTGACTGATATTTATGAGATTGACAATACATATGATCGAACATTTGAAAGATTATAGAGACGAAATATCCATTTACCTCGCTCCATGTGTATGCTTCTTCCGCCGTACATTCTGATTGTGAGGTGGGGTTTGACAGGGCAAGTATGAGAGGTTTCTGTATATCAGCAGCCACACAAAAATAAGGATTTTGTAACATGAAGTGAATTTAGGACTGGTTCGTTGGAGAGAGAGAGAACCTCGTTCATGGATGCCATAGCCTTGACTACTTCCTTTGTGAATGCTTTTCCAACACTCGAAGTCCCTATCAAGACAGTCGGCTTGATTGCCTGAAAAATTCAACTTAAACTTCTAGTTACAGACGCAAGATTTGATTATCACGACTCACGAGCAAAGTTACAGCGATCATTCCCACCTTAACAGCAGCCAATAGTTCCCTGACTGGTTCGTGCTCGTGTGCCCAAGGCTTCTTGAAATGCTGCAGAGACTCTTTACGAGAGCTGATGATCAGCCCCTGTTATATACAAGATCGAGTTGAGGGATAGCTCTTAGATGAGCTAAGCAAGTAAACGATAATGGGAAAACACAAGAAAATGGCAATATATATGTACCTTAGAATCCACCAGCCAAATCTTTTTCCTGGCCTCTTCCAATGGAGTATTTGTCTGCAAATAGACGACTCCTAATTCAATCATCGCGAGTTAGCAAGAAAACTATATTGAACTTGATGATTATATCGGTCATTTACCTTTTTGGATATCTCGAGAGCGATGAGTTCAGCTATACCAGTCCCAGCCTTCAAGAAACCGAAAATCAGAAGCCAGATTAGAAAATGAAGTTTATATATTGGATATATGTGAGAGTTATATTTCTTCAAAAAAAGAAAGTAATTTTGAAATTGTGTCTAATTAGGAAAAGAAATCTTGAAGTAGGAAGAAATTAGGGTTACCTCTCCAGCACCCAAGAATAGAAACCTATGATCAGCTAGAGTTCCACCAACTAGTTTTAAGGCTGCAACGATCCCGGCTAGAACAACGGAGGCTGTACCCTGAGACAATACAAAACGAATATGAGGTTTATTCCACAAAATTTAAATATATATAAAGGTAAAAGGTTATACCTGGATGTCGTCATTGAACACAAGATGGCTGGAGCGGTATTTGGCAAGTAGTTCAAAGGCGTTGTGGTTTGCAAAATCTTCAAACTAGAGCAATATGATTACACTTCAGTCTAAGGAGAAAGCGATTGCAGAGATAGTAACTTGAAAATTGATGGAAATGGTTTTGATGTTGGTGAATGTAGTAATGTAGTAGTACCTGTATCAAGACCTTCTCCCCGTAGTTCTGTTTAACCGCGGACATGAACTCCTCTAGAAGTTCATAATATTCCTAGAAGAAAAACTACAAGATCAAAAGGCCAATTTCGGACATGCTTAAATAGATATAATCATAAAACTGATTAATATTTGTACTTAAAAAAAGGAAATCAAAAGAGACCTGCCCAGTTGCTCTATTCTGCTTCAGACCAATGTAGAATTCATCATCTAACAACTTCTTGTTATTTGTGCCGACGTCAATGGTTACGGGCAAGCACTGTCAATGGTCAAAATAGACAGTAAGGACACAAGATCCTCTATTTTCTGTTACGTTCCAATCCTTTTTTTGTCCAATTTTCATCGTATGTGAAAGAAACAAATCAATAATATACATGTGGCGCAAACTGATTAAACAGTGAAGAACACAACCAAATATGGTAGTAAATAGAAGAGGGTGATATCAGTATCAGTATGCATTGTTTCGGTTTAGGAATGCCAGAAAATTGGAGTGGCAAGAATTTGAAGATATTCAAGAAACTCAACAGAAAAAAGTGAAAAAAATAACACACTTACAGTTAATACTTCTAATAACATCCAATAAAAAATAAATGGACAATATTACGAGAAAACAAACTAGGATATATCGATACCCTTACCGCTGAGGGACGAACTCCGCCAAGAGCCGTATACAAAGAAAGTTTTCCAACAGGAATTCCCATCCCCTGCAATGGTTTCAAGTAACTTACATGAGTTAAAAGAGTAAAATTTCTTACATCAACACTATTGTAACAGCAATAATTCATGTATCATGAGTTGCTAATAAGTTTAAGATCTCAATTCTCTTTAAATGTCGCTCTCTAAATTAAAAGATGCATTTTCAGCTCAAAGAAACCATCACCCTTACTTGGCATCCAAGATCTCCAAGCCCTAAAATGCGCTCACCATCCGTTACCACGATGACTTGGACAGATTTTTCGGGCCAATTTTTCAACACTTCAAGAATCCTCCCCCTATAAGAGAATTGGATCACTTATCATCAGATAAAGACCATAAACTATAATTGGCAAATTACGTTCAACTTATGCAGAGAGAAAGGAGGAAGTGAGATAGTACTTCTCTTTCAAGCTGATGTAAAGCCCCTGTGGACGACGGAAGATGCTACCATACTTCTGGCAGGCCTCACCAACTGTAGGAGTATAGACTACGGGAGCAGTTCTTGACATTATCGATGAGAAGCTTGTAGAACAGCTTTTCATTCCTCTCCTGGTAATTTTGAGATGCAAAATAAGCATAAGAGACATAAGAGAATATACAATCAAGATAAATCAGAATTCTAATGTTGAACACAAGTAGGTGAATCAACCATGACATAAAAATACGTTTTAAAGTATATGGGATTGTTCTTGATCAAGCAAAATCTTACCTGGAGATCCATCATGGCCATATATCTCTGCAGTGGCACTTCATATTCTCGCAAAATTTTCATCAACCGTTTCTCCTGATTTACAGAACAAGAGGAATGGTGAAGAATGATCGATTTTTATGTGATATTGATTTTGGCTAAACAGAATCCATCTCCACCTACCTGGAGATCTTGAGAAAAAACAGCTGGAGGCAGAAGCCCCGTTAGGTAATGAGCATTTCTTTCTTTTTCAGTGAAGGCGAGTCCTTTGTTGTGGCGTGGATCACGCATTAAATTATACCCGCTGAGAATAAATTTTAAAAAGAACTATAATCAGCAACGAGTGTGCAACTGTGTGAGAAGTGTGTGCTCTTGTCTTGTGGTCCAATCCTAGTTGCAAGACTTGCGAATGAAGTATGAAATTGAACAATACAAATGTAGTGAGTTCTTGTGAAAAGAAACACAAAATGGAACAAATATAACAAATATACATTCAAACAGAGTGAATACATACAAGATGATCACTTTTACCAAGTGAGAAACACAACACAACTGCAACTATATTTTTCCAAATCATAATATAGATGGATAAAAATATATACACGTTCCTGATTTTATCAGAACCATCGTTTTTTATGAAAAAATAATCAGATTAATAGTCATGACAGATGAGCAAATTATCGATAACTGAAACTAAACATCAAGAATATATCATCCATACAAAAGAATCAATCAATCAGCTCCCATTAACATCAAGAAATAGGCAAAAAACAATCAAGAATTCAAGCATATAGTCACCATCATTTATGTAATCAAGAAATATATCATCCATAATACAGCCACTAACAAAATCATCAATCACTCAACTCAAATTAACAACAAGAAATAGGCCAAAAACAAACAAGAATCCAAGCATAGAGTCACTATCATCAGCATTTTTATGTAATCAATAAATCAAAAATTTTGCATCACCTAGCAACAGAAACAGTCCATGGTGTGATGGCCTGATCCTCAGAGGCCCTATCCTCACCGTAGAAATCCTCAACACCACCACCTACGCCAAAGTTTTCCTCAAAATCGACAATTTTTTCACCATTCATCTCCATCACTGTTCTTAACTTTCTCTCTCCTCTTTTGCACAATTCCAACCCTCCAAATGCTTGTCTCTGCCAATGAAACAAACTGAAACACAGAGAGAGAATAATAACAGCAGCCCACAAACACACAACAAAATCTCACTAAAATAACACACGTTCTTGATTACTTTCGTTTATTTGCTTTCCGAAAAATAAAAGGCGTAAGCGTGTAATGTGATGTGATGAAACAGCTGAAATGGCCCGGCTTTTATAAACATGAAAATGTTGGGTTTTTATAGTCAAATTTTTGACAAAACTGGAACTTTTCTTCGTGTGTGAAGTTGAACATGTTGTTGAAGGAATAAAGAGAATTCGAGAGGGTTTGAAAGGTACCAATAAAGTGGTCCGTTTGAACGGCAGCATAATGAATGCTATCTGTAGAGAGATGCAATGGAAATTTGGAATTCTACTGTGTGTCTACTAATGTCTATGCTCATGTTGAGAGAGAGGTGAGATTTACGCGGTTTGAGAAGAGAGAGAGAGGCAGGTAGTCGGAGTCTACCAAATATTTCTTCCTTGAATTTGCCATTTTCGTTTCTTTTTTCGTCATTCATCATCCTTGCATCATCTCTTATCATGTTTTATTTTTCAATTTTTTTCATATATTTTTGTAGTATCTTGTTTTTTAATAATATATATTCTTCATATAGCTAAAATCGAGATGAAATTGAAATGTCTTTCAAAAATATATGGATCAGTTACGAGTTACTTTTTAAAGTGAAAAAAAACTCTACCATTAAATGTGTGATTGAAAAAAAAATCTCTTATTTATGAAGATATGATTAGTTGTTAGTAATATCTTAATTAAAATTAAAAGAAAATATAGATAATTATCTCTTTTATGAATAGCTCTTTCGCTAGCTTTCTTTACTCGACTTTTAGCTCGATGTCTTAGCTCTTATTATAAAAAGAAATGTTCAAAAGCGTTATTATTGTTAAGCATGAAGTAATTTAATTTACATTCGTCATATTATTTGAAGAATTACATATTTGTATGTTATGGTGATACCAAATAATTATTTTAGATAAATTACCGGGACAAAAACTCTTGCACGCACGTTTTTTATACGATAAATCCTACAGAGTTATCGTATAAAATAAGATAATTACTAAATATGTACGGATTTATCGTGATATGAAGGTGATTTTTAATATTCTCGAGCGTGCACATAAGATCAGCCCAATTATCAGTTTATATATTACTGGTGAATTTCATACCCACGTGCATATATATATACATTTGAAAAGCTTATAATAAGTATTCTAATAAATAAGAGTACAATTGCTTTTGTTTTTATAATAGTGAAAATAAAATTACTACATCCATAAATGTTCATTAAGTGGGTAATTAATAGACATAGTTATACATACATAGATGTGCTCGATCGAGCTATTGTGCCGTTTTCTGATAATTCGATTTTTGTCACTGTTTTACTTTGAATAATAACTGGTAGTTTGACTTTTATACACCTTACAACTTTAGAATTTATTTTTGCATAAACTTGAGCAAGCATTTATTTGATTCATCATGTCTTGATATTTGATGTTTAATTTGGGAAAAATCAATGCATGATTCGTTGTTTATTTTCGCAACTCAATAATCAATATACGTCATGCATGAAACAATTGCGTTACGTGGCGTATTTTTATATTAAAAATAAAATAAGACGCGAAGAAAAGTAATAAAACTGCGGTACAAAAAAAAAAGAACACGAAAACAATAAAATTTGGATGATTGACCGTCACTTTTTCTGCCTGTTCGGCGTCTATGTGCTACGTATTATACCTAACATGCTTCTCTTTCAAAATAAGTGACATCTCTCTCTCAATTCTGCAACCAACGACTTTCTATTATTTGAGAGAGCTATCTAACTGATTAATTAATACATCAACTAATTTTTCAAACATTTATGTCATAAAAATAAAAACTTGTATATACATAATACGATGCAAAAGAAAGAAAGAAAAACAGACAACAACGAATAATAAGAGCCTAACATTGATAATAATAATAATAATAATAATAATTATTATTATTATTATTATTATTATTATTATTATTATTATTATTATTATTATTATAAGAGCATAAAAGCTTAAGATCGATTACGTCAAGATTTCCAAGATTTATCTATTTTTATAAAAATTAATCGAGAAAAATAAATTGTAGATAAAGCTTAAGATCGATTACGTCAAGATTTCAAGATTTATCTATTTTTATAAAAAATTAATCGAGAAAAATAAATTGTAGATAACAAATTCATCATAGAAAAACAATACCTTCTGGATAAAGACGTAAAGTAAATATTTAATAGTTGAATACATGAATAATGTAGCCAGCCGCATCCTTATAAAGACATTAGTTAAATCATAATTAATATATTTTGGGTCAAGTTTGTTGCAAATTGTGAGCTAGTGCTGTTTCTTCATGAATGGCTATTGCATATTTATCATAATCACAAATAATTAATAATATTAATCATAAAATGCACTGTATATATTTAACTATTATGCAGTTGTTAGCAATAATTAATCAGAAATATCCACTGTATATATTTAACTATTGTGCAGTTTTGCTAAAAAGTAATATCCTATCATAATATTTGTTCATTTTTTTGGTATATTTACAAAATTCGTTCATTTTTCTTTTATAGAAGTGGACCACACCCAAAAGTCAACATTTTTGCTCACACCCAACCCATTTATTTACAAAAAAAAATAAAAATAATAGCCAACATTTTCTACTCACATAATATATTTTATTATGTGTGTCTCGTTCTCCACTCACTTTACATTAATTGTATTTATTAAAACTCGTGCTGTCAAAAGCTAAGACTATATTTCAAGTACGGATATATATTTATATCCTATTTTTATTTTAGAAGTATATATAGGATATAATAGTTATATATTTATACTTCAATAAGTCACAAATTTAATGAAAAGTTCGACGCATGTAAATATTGTAAATATACATACTTTAACGACGGTGGTTCATCATTCGCCGGTAAAACTTGAATAGTAAAATATTCAACAAGGAAAAAGTCACATTTTGACTGAAAATGGAATCATTCGTGACGTAGTCAAAGTAGAATATCTCTTTCACATTTGATCTTGAAATTGGGTAAATAAAATTATAAGATAAAACCGTAACAGCCCAAAAGCTGTGAAGAAATACTTCCCAAGCTCAATTTGAGACTTGGACTTGGTCATTACGTATATATCTTTTAGGGGCCAAACATCTTTAATTTTAATTTAGAATAAATGTATATATAGGTCTTTATATTTTAAATTTTTTGAATTTGAGTCTCTATATTTTATTTTTTAAACATATGCATGTTTACTATCATTTGTGTTAAAATTAGGTCCTTACATAACATTGATGTACATATATCCTTGTTATTCATATTAAATTAAGGCAATTGTGTAGTATCGAAAGTATTGAACTAATTTTAACATAAATAAGAGACTGTTGTCTTAAATTTTACTAATAGAAGTATCACTATAAATGCAAATTTAGGAATTCAATTCAAAGAAAAAATTTAAAAAGTGGAAACTCGGTCCTTTGATAAATAAAACTATATAATAAATGGTTATTAGTATATAAATACACGAACTTTGTACATATTTTGATTTTGCATACAAATTTTAAAAAGAACATATAAATACACGAACTTATACATTGTTGTAATTTTACCATGATTTCTGTTTTTGCCCAAATTGAAATCGATGTGGACAAATCGGACGTTTAAAAAATGATGTTGTACTATCATCTTAAAACATCGTTGTTTTATTTCATCTTACATCTTTAAAAGGTTGAGACATAGTTAATTGCGACACACTGCATCCAAAACTAGCATCACATCGAATGTAGTATGTCACAAGTAATATTTTCTCAACTAGTTCAAGAGTTCTGATTTTTAATTGTATACAATCAGAATGAAAACGACAATATTTTAAGATGATATGTACGACATTATTTTTTTAAAACGTCTGATTTGTTCACATCAACATTTCGACTTGCCACGTCTGTTTCAATTTGGGAAAAAACAAAATTAAAGTAAAATTACTACAACATATAATTTCCTATATTTATATACTTTTTAAAAAGTTTGTGTACAAAAATAGAATGTGTCCAAAGTTTGTGTATTTTTTTATATTTTATTTTTAAAGTTTATGTTCAAAACTATATAAAGTTCATATATTTATATATCAATTAACCCTATAATAACTATAGTAGTTGAATGTAATTCCCTATATCCCATCCGTGCTCGAGCTAGGCCCCTAATAGAAAACGCATGAGAAAATTTAATTCTTCTCCACACCTAAGCTCATGCGATACCATGATTTAGCAGGAAATTACGTAGGATTTAAATTCCATAATCTAATGTTCTAACGAAAATTATAATTTAGCAAATGAGACGACGTTAATTGGATTATAGTCTACTACACTAATCCACTTTTTAAAATAACTAAGGCTGAAGACTAGGACTCGAGAACTCTCTGTCGCGGTTTTAAAATACCAACGTCTTTAAACGACATGCGCATACATGTGATAGCTTGTATTTTTGGGCGTATTCATGATTTGATAATGGAACGGATTGAAAAATAAACATTTCGGAGCATTAAATATTATAAATAGCAAAATATATTGATACACGCATAAATTGTGTTATGCGAGACTTTAATATATAAAATTCATCAATAAGCAAGTATATATATATATTCTTAAAAAAAAAATTCTCTCAATATAAAGCACTAGCGAATCTTCAATTAAATCATCCCACATCTTGTTACGAAGCATCATCTTCGCATGCTTCATTGCGGAAAATGCTTGTTTAGATGTAGCGGAGAAACAAGAAACTTCAAATAAGATTAACTAGTCTAGTTAACATAATATAGACCTTGACCTTTCACTCTCGATCAACTCGAGAAATGTAGAAACTTGAAACTCTTGCATCACTATCACATCGTGCTTATAATGTCTTAACTCATACTCTAATATAACAATGGATTTATTAAATCTTCAAGATTAATTTTTTTCGCAAACTTGCAAATATTACCTTTGTTGAATGATTAAAGATTTTGAAGGATATAATTAAAGTCACACTAAGAAAACAATTCAACAAACAACAACCATATTTTAAATTTTTTAATCATTTTAATTGGATTAATTTTGAATTAGACTTAGAGGTGTTTGGTGAGCTTATAAGCTCGTCCAAAACACTTTAAGTCTGCTTTGGGAGGCTTATAAGCTCAAACACCTCTAATATATACATGGATATTAGAAAAGTTTGGGACTTGCATATGATGGAGCCCAATGCGGTCCCTACATAGATCCTTTATTTTTGAGAATCACATGTGCACTTAGGCATATGCCATCGGCCCAAAAATGAGAGAATAAAAGAGAAGAAGTGAGAATAAAACATGAATGTACGTAATATTAAGATTGCTTATTACATAATCTAAATGATGTAAGAATTCCACTAATGATGCTAGGAAGGCTTGCATGCATGAAGCTTCTCTCCTTCGTCGACACTAGATTCAGGTGCAAATATGCTTGCATGTTAGTGGATTTGTAGATCTCGAAGTTGTTGCTAGGAAAAGGGAAAATGCATGTGTGATCGGAGCTGATTAATTAATTTTGCGTAGCCCTCTTTTAATTCTCTTAATTATTTCAATTCTTTTTATTTCCTCTTCTTTCGACCTTGAAGACCTTAAATTTTGTATCAAGAGAAGTATGAAATTGTCGAAGTAAGGAATCAAATAATGATTTGGTGAGATTGTTGATAGCAGGAACATTATTATGCGAAGGATTATGATGATTGATGGCCTTGCATGAACGAAATGTGTAATTTATATAATCGCTAGTTGTTTCCTTTGAATAGAAATGCGTGTTAAATTAAGGAGGAAGCGATAAAAATTTTGGTCCATAAATTTTCTGGTAGTATAATGATGGATATGAACACAGGACTTTTGGTTTCGAGATATTGATCACTCTACCACTAGACCAACATAAGCACATGGAAGCGATAAAAAAATTTGGTCCATAAATTTTACTGGGTATCACGGTGGATCTGAACCTGAGATTTTTGGTTTCAGATATTGACCACTCTACCACTAGACCAATATAAGCACATGGAAAGCGATACTCTTGTGTGTGAGATATGTGCATTTTATACAAATGCTATGTCTTGCTTAAGGTTGCATGTTAAAAATGAAGTGTTGGAGTTGTTGTGCGCTGAAATATGTTGATGAATGTCTATGCATGTGTTGTAGTTAATGGGAAGTCATTTGTGTTGTTGGTGCATCTTGTACTAACTTGGATCATCTACTTGCACATTAGAAATTTCATTGGATTTGGATTTTGATATTTGTGACTTACATAGGTGTTGGCCTCTTAAATCATGTTCTACTCAAAGTATTTGTGATCCGGAAACATGAAAAGTGAATTAAATGACATATGGGTTAGGAATAAAAGGAAACATCCACGAGCTTAGGTGAGTTGAATTAGAACTAATAGATTTAGAATAAAGAATAAAATTAGTGATGGGATATGGCCCAACCGCCTGGCCCATTAGCGAGCCCAAGCGACTGGGCCTAGCATTATGGACGACCCGTGCGGTTAAGCGAGACCCCATCCTCTAAACCCTAATCAAGCGCCGCCACCAACCCCCAAACCCCACACGTGGCGCATGAGAGGCGGTCTGCATGCGAGAGGAAGAGTCCACACGCGGGAAGAGTCCCGACGATGGAGGAATGGGCACGCCTTTAGGAGCCCTCGGACATGTATAAATAGGAGTTAGATTGAAGGTAGAGGGTTATCAACTTCTTGAATACTAAGAGCTTTTAGATATACTCATTGTAACGTAAACATAGTGAAAGTATTGAGGAATCACTCCTCCGTGGACGTAGATCTCATTAACGATCGAACCACGTAAAAGCCTCGGTGTTCTTCTTTTTACATCAATCTCGTACATCTACATATTCTAGATTTATCAATTGAAATGGCCTTCCACCGCAACTCGCTCGGATCCAATATGTTGACCTTTTAAAGATAGTTATGATGCCGATTCGGTCTCAAAAGTTATATAGTATATATAACATTATCTCTAGTTGTCTCGCAAATATTGGACCAGCGGCCACTGTAGACTTCTTGGGTTGGGGCATCGTCGTTCTTAACGACCTCGTACATCCTGCATGTACTTCATGATGGAGTCGGCGGTCTTTAAACTTCTTGCTATTAGGCCTCCTCATCCCTCGCCAGACCATGCCCTCCTTGAAGCTCGAACTCGATCGTCGGCCACGATATGGTAGTTCCACCAGTCCGCGGACTACCTTCGTACTCTGCATGCTCTTCCGAGATCCGAGCTAGCTCTCCGTTGTCGCTCGAGCCTCCTCGCATTGCATCGGCCGTCCTTGGACCACATCGCAGATAAATCACCACCGGACTTGAGTTGTGTGATCTTTAGCTTTAACGCCTTGTTCTCGGCCGGAGGCGGGCCACTCGATCGGCCTCTTGCATCTTCTTATTCGGTCGGCTAATGCCGGTGACATCCATTCTCGCCAAAACTTGAGTCATTTCGGACGATCGACTTCTCCAAATAGCACATCTTCATCCTTCTCGGCGAGGCATCTCGGGCCTCTTTAACTTGGTCACAGATCATGGTCGAGCCCGAGGTAACGAGAATTAGAGTGCTAAAATAAAAGACAACACACACTTGAAAGTTGTAAATATTATTATTTATGGTGAAAAGTTTACAAATCTCGGGATCCTATCGACCCCGCAATTCGAATTTATTACAATAGCCCACCGACTCGAGCTCATTCTTGAACCGCCGACCCCCGTTGGTCCTGCTCGCTGCTGCTGTGGCCGACCTTCCCGAAGGAAGCTCCGAGCATCCTCCTCCTCCCTACCTCCACGGCTCGCACGCCTCGGCAAGAAGCTCTGAAGCTCGGGATCTTCATCCACCTTTGGGACACGACCTCTACTGTCGGGGCGAGTCGGAGGAGGCCCAAGCCTCCACCACAGGAAAGGGGCCGCCGCCGGCACGCTGGCGCTCCTTGTTTGTTCCACTACGGGGTCGACCTCGGCCCATCCATGTGACCTTATCAAAGTCCGCATTGTGGCGGCCAACCCTCCGGTGGGTAGATATCACTGCGGCCTCATCACGGCGGCGGATCGGAGATAAAGGCGGAGAAGGTCTCGGACTCGGCGAGCTTCTTTGGTGAAGGCCTTCAACATTGGTCCTTGCCCGCCAAGAAGGCACTCGTCCGATCGCAAGCTTTTCTCCGCCTCGCCGCCTTCTCTCGAGCGCCCACCTCAAAGACGGGACGCAGAGATCCGATCCTTCTTCGTGGCGGCGGCCTCGCAACCTCGACCTCCTTCTCAGCGGCCGCCGAGAACTCGTGACCGCCTTCCTCTCCAGCCTCCTCATGCCGGGAGGCAACGACCGGCCATGCGGCGCGGCTCACTTGCTACCGAGGGCAAGTCCGAAAATAAAGCGGTCAATAGCGCATAGCAAAGAAAACACCGCACTAGGGAAGAAGGAGGATCTCGGAGATCGGTACCTGCGCGTATCATGGGGACGAGCCCATCTCCATGCCCGAGCTCGAGATCGATCGAGGACGGCCGCCCTTGTCTGTCTTCCTGGCATGGTCGAGCTTCACTACACAACAAAGAAGATCGCATTAGTGCAGCGAGATCGGACACAAAAAGGAAAAAAATATACGGGATACCTCACCCCGATCGGACCCCTCCAGACGCCCGGACCTATAAGCGCTCGGCCGGCGTTATTCGGTCGTCTCGGTGAAGTCGATAGATAATACCTCACCGAGATCGTTGTTTGTTCCTCCATGAAGCCCGGGGCTTCACCTTCGTCCATCACCTTATCGAGGCCCCACTCATACCTCGGATACTCATCGACCCGCAAGAAGAAAAACTTGTTCGCCTAATAGAAACCTTGAGGGCCGCTACCTTAAATTTCAAATGGGAGGCAGATAATACCTCCTCCTATGGTCTTGCGGCTAAAAATGCATCAACACCTCGAGAGAGAGCTCGCCGAGCAGCGCGTGCAGGAGAGCCTAGCCCCACCACCGGCCTAATGGAATTGGTCGGTGACATATAGGATCGAAAATATTCTTGGATACTAAGGAAAATCGGGACTAAAGAAACCTAAGGCGGTCGGGCGTCTGCCTCTGATGTGGGCCTCGGTGAGCCATAGCCCTATCATTAGATCATGGCCAGGCACCATACGCCTCCTGGGATCGGTGTTCCTTGGCTATTTCAAAAGGTCATACAGTCGTCAAACTCCTTCATTGAACCCACCCCAATCCATTGCAGTGATCTACATGGAACCACAACTTAACTCAGGAACTACCCAGGTTATAGCACGTATAATCCTTAAGACCGGTGGCACTAAGAAGGCAGACGGCGGGCCGGGCGAAGAACTTCGAGCAGAGGCGAAGAATACATGCCACTTTTGGGCGAGATATGGGCCTCGACAAGTTTGAAAGAAAGCGGAAATTACTGCAAATGTGTTCTCTGAAAACCGTCGAAAGAGTGAGTGATTGCCTCATTTGGACATTTTATAGGACAAATGGCGCCAAAAGCTGCCATTCAACTTTCACGTGCCTCTCACTATTGGATGTGGGTCGTAGCGTGCGCGCGGTTAGTGCTTCCGCTGGCGCGCGCATAGCGTCGCTAAGGTAAGATAGACCGCGTCGCGACCTCGCAATCATCGCACGGACCTCGGCGTCCTCCGAGCGGCGTATCGGTCGTACCTCGGCCACCCCAAATGGCGGGGCATCCGGATCGGACCTCGGCGTCCTACCAGCGGACTTCGCCCCCGAGAATATTTCGTCGAGATCGGACCTCGGCGCTATTGATTTGCCGCAGATACGCCTCGGCATCCAGAAGGCGGTCGCTCGGGGCGAACCTCGGCATCCGACGCAACTTCTCCGTCCGGATCCGCCTCGGGTCGGACGTTCGGCATCCTCCTGAGGCGGTGCCCGCTCCGGATCGATCGTTATCGGGTCGGACTTGACTTCGCTTTTATGGCACATCTTCCCGCGTGACAACTCAGCGGTCTTGACGGCGGTTGCACGCACCCGACATGGACCAAACGGATTCCGCCGGATCGCCAAATGGCCTCGACGGCGACCACCTCCGGTGGCGCATTCTGCCGCCAGCATTAATTGTATTATTCAGAAATTTCTGGCCAGATCTATGTAGTATCGAAACCCGTTAGCGGCTGACTAGCCATTACCGGATGACCCGTGCGGTTAAGCGATACCGTCCTATAACCCTAATCGGTCGCCTCCACTAAGCCCCAAAACTGTGGCGAAGAGAGGGTCCTATGCGAGAGGAAGAGTCCTGCAGCGGAAGAGTCCGACCAATGGAGGAATAGGCACGCCTTTAGGAGCCCTCGGACATGTATAAATAGGAGTTAGATTGAGGTAGAGGTTATCAACTAGAATACTAAGAGCTTTTAGATATACTCTTTGTAACGAAACATGGTGAAGTATTGAGGAATCACTCCTCCAGTGAATGGCGGATCTCGTGCTGATCGAACCACGTAAAAGCGCGGTGTTCTTACTATTTACATCAATCTCGGCATCACATATTCTAGATTTGTCGATTAGGAAATATTCCCTGCACGCTGCTCTAGATCCATATGTTGACCTTTTAAAGATAGTTATGATGCGTTGGTCTCTAAAAGTTATATAGTATATATAACATTATCTCTAGTTTTGTCTATAATTGAGAATCTTTAATAAAGATTTCTGTTTTCCCTATTTTTCCATATTTGCATAGAATAAATCCACGAAAATATAAATTTAAAACTATATCATAATCGGTAAAATTGAAATAACAATCGACTAATAACAACTATAAACATGAATCGTATAAAGTAAATTCGTCCCCCGTATCCAACTTAAATTATGATAGCATATGTCCTTTTCGAATAAGGTCCGTTTGGTAGAGTTAGTTAGATTTAGTCGAGTTAAAATGTCTTTATTGAATGGGTTTTGTAATCACACCACTTTTGTGAGTTATAAATCCTAAAAGAAATAGTGCAAAATCCACCAAGCAAATCATTAAAACCACGGTAGTAAGGATATTAATATGTGCTACCAAGCAGACGCATTACTCTGTAACGCTATCACTATCGAAGCAGGCTACTGACGGTGCAGTGTGAGAAACTTGTTTAACGATGATACATTAACGCATTTATAACAATAGTGTTATCTATGCAGCACGGTCAGTTTACTTAAACTATGGATTGTGATTGTAGAACAACCCGTCTACATTGTGATTGTGGACTTTCAACAATCTACAAGATCTTTCTAAGCCTGAACCACGTGAAGGTGGATTTATATTTCAAGTTGTTTATGTTTAAATCAAAACTTTCAAGCATATGTCAAAATGTTTTAGCTCGTGACGTATTTATGTGCTATAATGAATCTGAGATGTCATAATGGGTTTTTATCAGCCATTAAAGTGATTGACAATTGTTCCTTGGACTACCATGAGTCGAGAGTAGTATACAGGATGTTGAAATTGAAATCGGGATCTAGATATTGTGGCGTGCCATGTATATATAAACAAAATTTTTATATACATGGTGGCCTATCGAGTTCATAGACATTGGCATGAATACCATTATTTACTATGACTAGAAGCAGGGGCCGGGCCACGGCACAGGGGCTTTGACCCAACTTTTTGAAAACAATTATATATTTAATATACAATATAGCATTATAAGTCTTGTCACTGTTACGTTGGTTAAGATTAGCTGAAATCTCTTGGGACTAGTTTGATCCTCAATGACCTCTTCTCTCTTTTTTTTTTTCTTCTTTTTTGCCACTTTCTTTTTTTTTCCTTCTCTATTCCTTTTTTTTAGTTTCTAGTTTCCTTTTCCTCTTTTCTTTCTTTTCCTTTTTCTTCTGTTTCTTTCCTTTTGGTTTGTGTTTTCTTATCTCTCTTTTATTATATTTCTTCTCTTTATTTGGAATCTTTTTTCTTTTTTCTTATAATTTGTTTTATATTGATAAAATAAAATATATGTATACAAATAATAACACTATGTGAATTAATTCTTAGTTAAACATGTGCTCTCTACAAATATTTAACATTTAATAACTAAATCTATTATAGTCTATTGTGTTAGGATTTTTATCTCGTTTAAGAGATCTTGGTTCGATCATTTTAATTCATATTTTCTCTTTCTTTTTCTACTTATTTTCTTTTATTTCCTTTTCTCTTTTCTTTCATTTATCTTTCTTTCCTTTTCTCTCTATATAATTTGTTTTATGTTGATAAAATGCTATTTATTTTCTTTTCTATAATTTATTTTATATTAATAAAATAAAGATATATCAAATAATAAAATTTATATATGAATTAATATTACCAATCAAATTCTAAAGGTTATAATAAACTCATTATATTATTAAATTATTATTATTTATTATCTTTTAAAATTATAATTAATTGGGCCGAAAGAAAATCCACAAGCAATCTTGCACAAAGCTACATTCTCTTTCCGATCTTCATATACGTCAATTCAAAGTAAGAACTTGTGCATATGCTCTACATATTGGTCATCAATTCCAATTATGGTTCATCAAACTTTCAATTAAAATCTATTAATTCTCAAATAAATTTCTTAATCTCCAAGTATAAGTTTAATTAAGATGGATGTCTTTATTAAATAGAGATAGCGGAGAAAACATTGACTTGCATCACAGTGGGACACTTTCACATTTTCTCTTCCTAAGTCCCTTCGTCTGACTAAAAACCGAAATTCGGTGGAACTTCCATGCGTTAGCGTGATTGAGTTTGAGCAAGCGGATTGGCGTGAATCGTCTCCGTAATGAAATAGAGTGGAAACAACCTCCCCGGA